>PPLW03000022.1:2500-218682 GCA_003707895.3 Ambrosiozyma pseudovanderkliftii | reverse complement strand
ACAAAAAAATCTCTCTCTCCCCCCCCCCCCCCAACAACACCCCCCCCTCCCCCCGCCTCCAGCCATTCTCACCCAAAAGAAAGTTTAAAGCCTTGCTCAACATTTATTACCTAATTTGGGATTTCTTTTTTTTTCTCTTTCTCTGACAAATTTCCAGTTCCTTCGACGATTGCAATTTTCCAAGTATAAATACAACCGGTTGTTCCCACAATTAATAATTTCCAATTGCCATCCCCCACGTTAGTTTTTCTTTCTTTTTTGAGATGGTACTTCATAGATTAACAACACCTTTGATTATCACTAGAAACTTATCCAAGATGTCCTTCTCTGCCACTTTAACTTTCCCAGTTATTAACAAGACCTACGAACAACCAACTGGTTTATTCATCAACAACGAATGGGTTGCTGCTAAGTCCGGTAAGACTTTCGAAGCTACCACTCCAATCACTGAAGAAAAATTAGCTGATTTACAACAAGCTGGTGAAGAAGATGTTGAAATTGCCGTTCAAGCTGCTTACAAGGCTTACAAGCAATGGAAATTCACTGAACCATCCACTAGAGCTGACTTGTTGTACAAGTTAGCCACCTTGATGGACAGAGACAGAGAATTGTTAGCTCAAATTGAATCCTTAGACAATGGTAAGTCCATCTTGTGTTCATCATTCGATGTTAACTTAGTCATTGAATACTTGAAATCCTGTGCTGGTTACTGTGACAAGATTGATGGTAGAACCATCGTCACTGACGACCACCATATGTCCTACACCAAGAGAGAACCATTGGGTGTCTGTGGTGCTATTACTCCATGGAACTTCCCATTGTTGATGTTTGCTTGGAAGATCGGTCCAGCTTTAGCCACTGGTAACACCATTGTCTTGAAGCCAGCATCTGCCACTCCATTGTCCAACTTGTACACTTGTAAGTTGATCAAGGAAGCCGGTTTCCCAGCTGGTGTCGTTAACGTTATTCCAGGTTCTGGTAGAGGTTGTGGTAACGCCATCTTGAACCACCCATTGATCAAGAAGGTTGCCTTCACTGGTTCTACTGAAGTTGGTAGAACCGTTATGACCGAATGTGCTAAGACCATTAAGAAGGTCACTTTAGAATTAGGTGGTAAGTCTCCAAATATTGTGTTCCAAGACTGTGATGTTGAACAAACCATTCAAAACTTGATCACCGGTATCTTCTTCAACGGTGGTGAAGTTTGTTGTGCTGGTTCCAGAATTTACATTCAAGCTACCGATGAAAAATGGTACCACGATTTCTTGCAAAAATTCAAGGCTACCGTTGAAAAATTGAAGATCGGTAACCCATTCGAACAAGGTGTCTACCAAGGTGCTCAAACCACTCCAGATCAATTCGAAACCGTCTTGGACTACATCAAGGCTGGTAAGGAATCCAACTTGAAGTTGTTAACTGGTGGTGAAAGAATTGGTAACAAGGGTTTCTTTGTTCAACCAACCGTTTTCTACGATGTTCCACAAAACTCCAAGTTGACCCAAGAAGAAATCTTCGGTCCTGTCGCTGTTGTGTTACCATTCACCTCCATCGATGAATTGATTGAAAAGTCTAACGACTCTCAATTCGGTTTAGGTTCCGGTGTCCACACTGAAGACATCAACAAGGCTATCTACGTTGCCGACAGATTGGAAGCTGGTTCCGTCTGGGTTAACACCTATAACGATTTCCACCAAAACGTTCCATTCGGTGGTTTCAAGCAATCCGGTATCGGTAGAGAAATGGGTGCTGAAGCTTTGGAGAACTACACTCAAGCTAAGGCTGTCAGAATCAAGATCAAGACTCCTCAATTATAATTATAATTGTAGTTTTTGCTTGTTCTGATGATGTAACCAACCTTTGATGGATTCAAAGTTTTTTAACGACAAAAAATTCTTAAAAAAAATAAAACCCTAAAAAATTCCAAAACTCTTCTCTATATTATCTATATATTATTTGTGTAATGGGAAATTTCATATTTAATCTCGTTTATATCTTTTAATAGCTTTCTTGTGTTATGTGTTTTAAGTGTTTTAAGTGTTTTACTTATAATCCCCATTTATCGTAAGAAAAAGGTCTACTGTACCCGTAACTGAAAATTGGCAGATATGTTTTGTTAGTATTTTATTTTTTGTAAGACGCTCTTGTAACCGAAATACAAATGTATAAGAGAAGAGTTGGAGGGTTCTTTAACGTTTAACTTACCGACCAATTTCATACAAATTTTCATACCCTACAACAGAAGAAACGAAGAAGCTAAACACTATCAATAATGGTTCAGCAATTGTCACTGGTTTCATCGATTCCCAGACAGCAATACAATGTGTTAATGCTCAGTCTTGAGTCGTTGACCGGAATGAAACCACAACCAATGAATCAACACACAGTTATCTTGAAACCAAAATATCCATTCACTCCGGAACCAACACCGGGAAAAGTCAACCAAACGGAATCGTACAGAATACGAATGACTAGAGTGTGGGAATCACCACCGAGAAATGGTAGTTCCACCGTTAAGGGATCATCATTCTTAGACACATCGACTACATCCACTCGTAACACGTCAATTTGGACACTTCAACTATCTGACATTCCAGCAGCTGGGAAAATCACTGTCTCCATTCAAAACATTTACGAAACGACAATTTACAAGACCGATGACATTTTGGGGTACGTGGATGAATTTGGTTACATGCCAGACATTGAATACTGGACAGACGGTGTCAGGTACTATTACAACGATGTTATCATAGAGGTGTTCAGATTACACATACGAAGCAAAGAATCCACAGATGTCAACGATCCAAATGGAATCCCATTACGGTTATTGGATTCGTCAGAGACGTACCAGATTAAATGCTTGGTCAATGTGTCGAAGCATAACGATTTAGAGAATGTCGCAAGAGGAGCTAAACAATTGGACAATTTGAAGAATGAATTGAGTGGGTTGATCAAACTTGAAGTTCCAGATAGAATCACGTTGGACAGTAGAGTGAATTCTAGAATCGTGGCAAGCAATTCATCTGTACAGAGAAAATAGGTACCCCCTCCACCCCTTTCCTATTGTATTTTTCCTAATTGTGTTCTAATAGTTTAGTTTAATGTTAGCAATGATGATAGTAAATAAATTAAGAGTACGTGTATAAAAATATAAAAGAAAGATCTATGGCTCAATTAATGATGCATCGAATGATTGAAGGTCTTTTGTAACACAGTCAAATTCTTCGTCTGCGGAATTGGCTTGAATTCCATCTTGGTTTTGAAGTTCAATCAACTTGTAGAAATGATCATGGGTGACAGGTGTCACACTCAATCTACCCCGTTTCAATAAATACAGATCATTAAAATCTCCAGATTCCTTCAATTCAGATAATCGTAACTTTCGTTTCAACAAACACAGAAACTTCACATCGGGGCACCACCATCTTGGTTCATCTTGATTGGCCTTAGGATCAAAATACGGCGATTTTCTATCAAACTGTAACAAATCAGGCTTTGCATAGTCACTGACCACAACTGCTAATCCAACAATACCTGGATCCTTACAATTGGAATCGTAGAAAAGACAAATGTCTCCCTTGGCCATACTTAACAAACTGTTTTTAGCCTCGTAGTTTCTCACACCATCCCATGGTTCACTGTCCACCTCTGATAAATCTTCAATGGAGAATTTAGCATCTGCACCGGTCTTGACATCTATTCTCGATGTTGGTTCAGATTTAATCAACCAGTATCGTCTTTGGAACTTGTCTTTGTCAAATGCTGGAGGTTTGTTTGGTGTTGGTGGTGTTAATATTGAAGATGAAGTCGGCAATGACTTTGGAGTTTTCTTCACTGCAACTGATTTTGGTTTCTTTGGAGCCTTGGTTGTTTTCTTCTTCGGCGGCATTGGGTTTGTCTGACTTGCGTGAGATAATTAATACAGTATTGTGGATTCGTCATATTGATTGGGTGGAGGTTTTGTTAGGACTTTCAACTTTAAGTGGAAATTTCTCCGTTACGCGTCTAAATTTTACACAAGAGCCTTTGTTCTTTTCATATTTAAACAAAACTAAAAAGATATATTAAAAAGGGGGTAGATATAAAGATAAACCATATATAATGTAAAACAGAGTTTAAAGGAGTAAGTATCATGGTAGAAGAGTGAAAAATAAAGTAGAAAAAAAAAGAAAAAAAACAGAAATTGATATGTATGCAAATCATTAAAACAGAAAAAAGACAAATAACAGTTTTGGTTTTAGTAACAAATAAAAAAGTAAATAATGCTAATATGTATGACAGGGTGTTTATATGTAATGTAATTAAATTAAAATTAAGATAGATCGTTGACGTATCCCATGAATAAATCAACGTCTATTTTCTTTCCAAACTCTAATAGGAACCAGTTATGACCCTTGTCCACTTCACCGTAATCAGTAGCGTTGATCATTAATCTCAATCCATCGAGTTTCTTGAAATTTCCTTTACCTAGCACAAGGTCTAATGACAGAGATGTGTTTTTGATCAGGAATTGTAAGTACTTTGGATTAGAGAAATCACCGATTCTTAGAATAGACTTGTTCAGTGGGATCATATTGTTGCCCAGAGCATTGGTAGTATTAGTGTTGTTGATCTTGTACACATTTGCGATAGATTGGTAAATCAACTTGGATGATTTCCCATGTAACAATTGTCTTTTAGAAGATGATGCAGAGAAAGAATTAGCAGATGCATTTGTGTATGGTGAGTGTTGTTTGTTCTTTGCAACCAGTGGTTTAGGGAATGTAATAGACACTGGTGATGCAGCAGAAGGAGTTCCGACAGGGGATCCAGATCCCACTGATGAAGTACCTAATGATGACGTTGAACCTGACATAGCAGGAGCCATTATGGACAATGATGGAGGTTTACCCATTTGAGAAATGGTCGATGAAATCGATGTGTTACCAGTAGTTTGAGAAATACCGCTTAAGTTTGATTGTTCAGATGATGAATTAGAGATGAAGCCGTTTTTCTTCATTTTCAAGATGTTAGCAAGATTGGTGGTGTTCTCGGAACTAGAAGTTCTCATCAACAATAACAGGGATTGGTCCCTGTAATCAACTGTGGAACAGTGTAAGTCTAATGGAGCAGCTCTGGTAATTTCAGTGGATGGTTTTAGTTTAACCAAAAACACAACATGGTTCTTTTCGTTGGCGTGTTTTGGTGTGTCCTTTAAGTAACCAACAAGGTAAGATTCATCACAGGTGATTAACAGTTTCAATTTCACAGATGATGGCTTTGACCAAGATTGGTGACCCCATGTGCAACATTTGACATCTTGTAAGAAAATTGAATTGTTTTCATTCAAGATGAACTCTAATTCAGGGGTTAATTTTAAAAATTTGAGAGCGTAAGGAGAAAATGAATTGGTATGTGATGTTTCAGTGGTTATTGGCACTTCTTCGGTAGTTGCAAATGACGATGCTTTATTCAATGCAATCGAGTCTGCTGGAGTGATTGAAGTGGCGTCACCAGTGGTGTTGTTGGTGTTAGTGTTGCCAATGGATTTGTCCTTCTTACCCATTAATCCATTGAACACGTTTAAGATCGATTGTCTTCTCTTTTTCTTTTGTGTTGTAGCGATGGAATTAGTCGATGAGGAAGTGGAAATCTTATCGTTGCTTGTGATAGTGTTGGCAACGGACACGTTGGTGGTCAGAGACATGGCAGAGTTGTTGCATGATTGATTACTGAACACATCCTTGTAATTGTCTGCAAACTTCTTTGGATCAAAGTTTTCCTTGTTTTTAGAACCAGAGGAGGAACCGGTGGTGATGGAACTCTTTGAGGAAGATGCAGTGATGACACGTCTTGGAGGTGGTGGTTGAATTGGAGATGATTGCTTAAGTTGTTCCATCTTTTGCAATGGAGTTTTGATCGATTGTTCTTCATCTTCGTCGTCACTGGTGACATTTTCAATGACATCTTGTAGAATGTTCTTAGTCAACACATCTGTGTTGACACCAGCCTTCTTTTTAAACTCTTCTCTAGACCGTTGTTCCTTACATGCAGACAAGAACGAGTCGTTGTTGATTTTGAAACTTTTCAATTTATGTTCCATTTGTTGTAATTGTTCCTTATCGCTGTGGATGTCAGGCAATGACACGTTAGAGTGGTTTGTGTAATTTATCATGTTCTTTAAATTCAATGGTGCAGTCATTGGAGACGAGGAAGCAGAGCGGGCAGATGTAGTTGATGGTTTATAGGAGTTGACATTTGGAGCTGATGTCGTACCCAATTGTAACCGGTAAATATGATTGAGTTGTTGTTGCTTTTGAGGTTGTTCAGGTTGTGGTTGTGGTTGCTTTGGAACGATGATACCAGATCCCATGGTAGTTTCTCTGTCGTGTTTGTTGTATTTATTGAGGAAATCCAAATGGCAGGAGTCGGTTAATTTACTACCATTGGCAGGGAACATCGACAACAGTAATGATCTCAACTCTGTAGAGTGGTCGTATTTTAAAAACAGTTCGATGTTATCGTCCAGACAATAAGTGAACGCCAACACCTGATCCTGTGGTAGGTCCTTGCTGAATCTTAGTTCATTACTTCTCAATGGTGGGAAAATCAACGACTTACAGTAAGGGTTCAATGGGTCGATCTTCACTAGGGCAATTGACTTAGCACCGAATGACAACGACGATGAGGCACCAGGGTTTAAAAACAGCACTTCTATTTTGTTCATGTTGAGCATTGTATTGGAATGACGATTTTGGTAGAACAATTCAGATGAGAATCTAGATTGAACCGTTTTCAAATCAAAAGTGGAAGCGATTGGAATCAGGGAATCGATTGATTTAACGTCGTTGAAACTCACAGCGTTGTTTAATTTTTGTCTTTGTTCGTTGTCTATCTTTCTAGCTGTGGTTAAACTCTTTGACAGTTTATGATGTATCACTTCCAAATCAGACATTAAATTTGAATGGTGGGCCTTGGAAGTGGTCTGATATGCCAAAAGTTCTTTCAGTTTCAACACAAACTTGTTCAAGTACCGGATTCTCACCAAGGGCCGTCTTCTCAAATGCACCTCTGTCTCTGGTTGGTTCAACGACAATCTGTACATGGAGATGTAATCGTCGTAGAAAGGAATCACTTTGAAACACCAACGAGTGATCTTGATGCAGATGGCATCTATTTGGGATTGGTCAGGGTACCCACCGATGGATCTTTGTAAGTCTCTGTGGTACGTGGATAAGGTCTTGATGATCTTTAATAATTTAGTGTTCAATGATTTCCGTTCATCTATCAGTTCATCAGAGACGTCTTCATTGGAATCATCAAAGTAATTGTCGAATTTCAAATCAAACAAGTTCAATGCCGATGAAAGGGATTGCAACTCTGAACAGTAAGTCTTATCAGATGTGTACAGTTCCTTGAATAATTTGATGATTTCTTCATTGGACCAATTGCCAGTGCTAGTTGATTGGTCTTGGTATATCTTAGGAGCAGCTCTGGCGTTGCCATTGCCATTGCCATTGACACCATTACCGGAAGCATTGGTCACTTCTCTAATGGAGAACAATTGTGGTGTCATTTGGTGTGGTTGGTAACAGTTAAGTTGGGTTTTCAAAACGATACCGTGATTGTGAAGTGGAACCAAGAAAAAAAGGAAAAAAAAAGAATAACCTAGTTGAAGAAGAAGCAGAGGAAGAAGAGTTGAATGACACCAGGTATACAATTTCTTATTTATTTAAAATGAAAAAGGGTTGTGTTCTCTCTTTTATGAATTAGATGCGTTTTTTTTCCTCTCTGTCCTTTAAGCAATAAACTAAAAACTAAAAACCAAAACTAAAACTAAATGGGACTAGTAATAAAAGGGAAATGAAATGAATTAAAAAAAAAGGATTGACGAATTTGGTTAAATAACATACAGCTTCGAGTCCAATTCTTAGTCTAAGTCTTAGTCTTAATCCTAGTGTATGTATGTATGTATGTATTTTACTTCTTATTTTAGTCTAACGAATACAAAATATGTACAACCCAACCCATTCACACAACCTTTCCCCTCCAAATGTACTCTTCAAAACACGTCTAAAATGGCTTCCTTCCTTCCTTCCCAGCAAAAAAAAAAAAAATTGATGTTTACAAAAATAAGCCGTTCCTGCTATTAAGCCGCATTACTCTGAACGCGTTTTTTTTTTTTGTTTTTGGCGTCGTCTTTCCGTCACGGTCTGGACCATTGTCAATTGCCTTTATTGGGTGACTGGAATGGCAGGAATTTGGTATGGTTGGCTTATTTGGTGTTAGGATGTTTTATGGTGTATGGGACTGGAGTTTTTTTTTTACTGTGTGTACATAGTTAAGTTAAGTTAAGTGTGAGTATCTATCTCCTTTACAAATCAGATTTTCAGATCATGGCCATATACTGTGTAATGTGTTTTTTTATGTAAAATTCCCCAGAATAGTAACGCATTCGATCTGTCTTCAGTTTATTTTATTTAACCCAAGTGTTCCATTCTAATCCATTGTAGGTGTGTATTGTATTTAACTATGTACACTCTTTAACCTTCTCTTTGTCTTTTCTTTGTTTTCCTATTTTTAGTTTCCAGAAGGCCAAAAAAAAGCGCGCTTTCCCATGAGCGGCCTGTCAAATTGGTTTTTGTGAGTGTGTGTGTTAATGTTAAGACAGAATTTTATAGACGATTCTGTATATATAATAGTGGATACAAAGGTTCATAGGAGTTTATTGTTTATCTCTTGTGTTTATTTCCACGTTTTGTATCATTTATATATATGTATATTTTTCTATCTATCAATTTGTATCTGGCACCGAAGATCCCGTCTAAGATTATGTATTCCTACAATTTAATTGTGTGTATATATATCCATTTGACTTAATTACATTTGTATAAAGTTTCTTTCCATTTCAAGTTAGTTTGTATCCTGTTACTGGTTTGTGTCTTTTACTTCCACTTTCACTGTCACCTTATCATTCTCCTTTTCATTCTCCTTCTCCTTCATTCATGTTACATTTACTCTCTAGCTCTAATGTTCTTACAGATAATTTCATCTGGTGTAAAGATGTAATCTCTTGTATGCTTTTTTTGATATATATGCCATTTTATCTGTCTGTGCCAATAAGCCTTTTTTTTTTTCCTTCTTCTTCCAATTCAACGTTTTTGGAAGGGCAATATCGTAATAATTAAATGTTAAATAAGTGTTAAATAAGTATTAAGTTAACTAGTTTTGACAAGTCATATATCATAATTGACAATTTAATTGTTTCAAATTATTAATAATAATATCATTTATATCAATTACAGAAATTCTAATTTTAATTTCAATTTTCCTTTGCTAGGAGTTATTTTCTTTGTTTTTTTTTTTTTTTGAAATAGAAATACAAATAAACCCACATTATCTATGAGTATTCAATTACTTTGAAAATTACCTGATACAATTACACACAGAAATAATAATCATAATAACAATAATAATAACAACAACAATAATAATAATAATAACATATAACCATGTCGATAAGATTAAGAGATGGGTTTGAAGATGAAACTCTGGAAAGAGTGTTGGAGGATTTAATCGTTAGATTTATCATTAATTGCCCCTCTGAGGATTTATCATCCATTGAAAGAGTGTTGTTTCAAATTGAAGAAGCCCATTGGTTTTACCAAGATTTCATAAGACTCTTGAACCCTTTATTACCCTCGATGAAGATGAAAAAATTCACGAATAAATTGTTGGAACAATGCCCCGCTGTTTGGCAATGGGGTGATCCCAATGAAGCATTATCCAGGTTTGGAAAGTACAAATCAATGATCCCTGTGAGAGGTTGTGCATTGTTGAATAAGAAAATGGATAAATTACTATTGGTGAAGGGAATCGAGAGTTCATCTTGGAGTTTCCCAAGGGGGAAAATATCTAAGGATGAAAGTGACATTGATTGTGCATTGAGAGAGTTGAAAGAGGAAACTGGATTCGATGCATCGGATAAGATCGATGAAGATGTTTTTGTTGAGAGAACCATCAAGGGGAAAAATTACAAGATTTACCTGATCAAGGACGTTGATGATTCCACAGTGACGTTCACCCCGGAGGTGAGAAATGAAATTGCAGACATTAAATGGAAGGACATCAAATACTTGCAAAAGGCATGCAAGACCAATGGGAACAATTTTTACCTTGTCGGTGCCATGCTTAAACCCTTGGTGGCATTCATCAATAAGAACAAGAATTTAAGATCAGAGGAGGAGTTGAAATTACAAGCCACTGTTCAATTGAAGAAGATTTTAGGTATTGGAGAATCAAGTACCATTCAAGACAAGTTGGATCCAGGTAGAGAATTGTTGAATATGTTGCATAATGTCTCTAAGGCTAGACAACCAAGTTTGGTTGATTCATCAAATGCATCAGCAGTGGTTGGTGCTGGTAATGCAACCAATGATACCGTTGCTTCTCCTGCTGCAACTGCTGTTGATTCCATCAACTCTACTGAACAACAAAAGCAATCTGCTTTAATGCAACAATTACTCGGTCATTCTCAACAGCAACAACAACAGCAACAATCTCAGCAACAATCTCAGCAACTTCCTACAGGATTCTTCCCTCCACCTCCAGCTATGTTTTTGCATTCCCAAAGTACTCCATTCCAAATGCCATTCTTGTTTAATCCATTCATGGTGCCTCCTCAAAATCTAGGTTTCCCATTACCTCCACCTGCCGTTGCAGCACAATTGTTACAACAACAGCAACAGCAACAGTTACCACAAAGAATCAACACTCCAAAGCCAACTTTTGTCGCACCTGCTGCGTCAACATTTAACAAACCAACTCTACAAACAAGATCAAAGGAGGCTAACAGTAAAGAATTGTTAAGTATATTGAAATCAAAGCCTTCGGATAAAAAATCAAATGACGCACCAACAAAGAGTAAACAACAACAAGCGTCAATTTTGAATTTGATCAACAGAAACTTGGCATTGCCTCAACAGGCACCTGTTTCTGTTCCGCCTCCTCAGGTTCAAACTAAGAAACCAATTACCATTTTAAAACGTGAACAACCAGCACCTGCTCCAGCTCCTATTCCTGCAACGGGTCCTGCTTCTAACTCTGCATCTGCCCCATCTGTCAGTAACATGCTCTCTAAAGTTGATGAGAAAATCGATGTCACCGTCCCTGCTAATTCACCAGTTGCAAAGCCTGACACCACACCTGCTCCAGGACAGAAAATTAAGATTTTAAAGAGACCATCAGCAGACAGTAATGAATCTGTCTCATCACAATTATTAAGTTTATTGAACAAACCTAAGACTACCACCACTGCAATTTCTAATCCAACCACAACAGTGGCTTCCCAGTCGTTACCAGATGCTACAACTGCCAGAGAAACTTCACCTGCTAATCCTTTGTTACAAGTGTTGAAAGGAGCACCACCACCTCCAAGAGAACAAACAAAAAAGCCGGCATCACCAGCTATGCCACTCACTGCATTATCATCTCCTCCTGCTTCAAATGGTGCAACTACGGACCCATCATTAAGTTTACTTGGATTGTTAAAGAGAAAGGACCTAAGTCCTTCCCCTGTTGGTTCGTCACCATCTCCTCTGTCTGCACCACAAACTGGTTCAACCCCTGTGAATAATAGTGTGTCAACTCCAACAGACCCATCAGCTAGTTTGTTGAATATTTTGAAGAAGTCTCCAGTGGAAACGAGTCCTCAACCTCAAGTGGCATCACCAATCCCTCAACAAACTGATCCAGCTAGTATATTGAGTATTTTGAAAAAGCCTCAACCTAATGCCACTTCCACACAAACTAATCTCTCGGTGGGTCAACAAAGACAATCAGCAACACAGAATAGTTTGTTGAGCATTTTGAACCAATCACAACCTCAAGTGAAGCACCTACCACCGCAACAACAACAACAACCTCCTTTGGACCAGCCTGTTCCCAAGACTGCCAGTGCTTCATTACTTGACACTCTGAATAGATACTCTACCGACACAGCTGCTACCCCAAAAAGTAACGTTACTCCAGCTAACGGATCTGCTGCGTTGTTGAACTTACTGAAGAGCAATGCAACAATTGCTAACAACGGATCAGTGGTCAGCAGTAGTACAACTCCTGTTTCTGACAGTACCGCCACAACCACTACACCATCTTCAAATGACCATCCAACATTGTTACAGTTATTGAAGAAGAGTTCAGAGGAGGAAACAAATAAGTCTACTATCATCGAACATGAAAATGCATTGGATCAAGAATTAGAACCAACTAATTCCGGTGAAGAATACGTCGATGTTGACTTTGAAGACTTCGATGATTTCGATGAATTCGATGATGGGGACGATGGTGTCAATGCTGATGATGATGATAATGACGACGACGATGACGAAATGTACTTTAGATGATGTCTTTTTTCTATATTACTTGTATAATCTTCTACATTTTTTTAACTTTTAATTTCAGTTCTACTACTCCCTGCATTAAAATAAGGCGTAAAACACATATTTATCTAATTTATTACCTACTATATACAGAATAATATTAAATCATTTCTTGTTCTTATCATCATTGTTTTTCTCACCATCATAGGCGACAATAGAAGCAGAAGCTAGATGTCTTCTAATGTCAACTTTATCGACATCGTGAGTGTCTTCGACTTCACCCCAGATACCGGTTTGCACAACAGTTTCCAAAGTGGCAGCATTGGCAATTTCATCCAATGTGACATTGTATTCCAAATCTTCTGGGTCAACCATTCTTAACAATGACACACCAGTCAAAAATGATTTAGCGGTCAAAGTTGCCTTTTCCAAGGCAATCAATGACCACACATCCAAACTATCCAAATATTTCATCACAGCAGCATGGGTTTCATCATTTTGCTTGTTACCTCTCATTCCATGAAGATCAGAGTCTATATAAGTCAATTCAATTGGTTTACCATCGACATTGAATTTACTTAGGAATTGTTCCATTGATTTGATGATTGGTCTGTAAATTTCCTCTTGGGACTTTCTCAATTCACCATCACAGTCCTTCTCTGGGGAGAACACTAGCAATGTATCAGTGTCCAAGTATCTTAACAATTGGGTCTTAATAGATGATAAATCACCGATTTTAGCCAACACTTCTTCATCTTGTAATTTATGAGAGTTGTTCAAATCGATACATCTTGATACTAATGAAGTCAATGGCACTAAATATGGTCTCACTTGTAAATCAGGTAATGATTTCCATTCATGAACTAGCAAATACGCTAGAGTTTTCTTGGTCTTTGGCACGACAACGTCGAACCCCAATGGAGTCTTGATAGTTTTAGAGTCTAATTTGATATGGTAACCTTCATCAGTTTCCTCTGCAGTGACTTTATCCCAGAATTTACTCAATGTTTTTTCTAATCTGTTAGTCTGAGTCACCTTGTTGGAATCATATGCCAATGGTTGTTTGTTGTTTAATTCATTACCAGTTGGTGCAAACTCTGTCACGGAACCTAATGGATTTTTCACTTCTGAAGCGTAACATCTTTGGAAGTTGATGGCAATGGTGGTTGATCTCAATGCAACAGGCAATCTTCTCGTGGATTGAGCCACAGATCTTCTGATCAATGGTTGAAGTGATAACATTTTGGTTTTGTAAAAGTTAAGATACTTCTATGGATCGGAACACTATATTACCTTGTTTTACAAAGTACTAAGTAAAGTGTCCAATTTCGTTAAATTGTTTAAATTGTTGAAAAAAAAAGAACGGGAAAGGAGGGCGAGATGGGCAATTGACACGAGATTTACAATTGGCAGAGTTCTTTTTTTTTATTATTATTATTTACATTAATTAGAGGAAGTTATATAGATACAGATATATACATGTATACATGTAAAAAATATAAATTCATGCAAGAGAGAAGATTAATCATTAATAGGTAATTGGTAATTCATGAATGCTAACCACGCAATTTGCATCGGGATCGGTGGTGAAGGGTGTATTAGTTAGTGACATTGATTGCATTAATTGATCCAAATCTGAATCATCAAAATTAGGAAACTGGCCATTGAAGCTTGATTGCACTAGTAATTGCACAGTGATCAAGCAATAATCTCTGTTCCAAAAGACTTTTGTAGCGTCTACGGCATGGAGAATGTAAGCACCCTCACGGAACACTGATAGGATCAATTTATCCTTTGTGGACGATCTCGAGTCTGTCGTTTTCAACACCATGCAGTACGCTCTTAACGAATTCCTATCCACTAGTATCACCCGAGACAAAGTGAAATTGGAGTCAACGTAATCACCGTAAACATCGATGGTGTTCCCTGAACTTGTGGGGAATTTGAAACTTTCAACGTCGGATATTAAATCAGCCAACTGGGTTTGAGTCAGAGTGGGTGCCAGTGTGGGGTCGAGGTGAATGTACACATAATCATCCACTACACACTGGACATAGTATTTCCCAAACGGTGAATCTGATTTGTAATTTTGAATGTATGACCAAAGCCAAGTGTTGATGTTCTGTTCGAATGTGTTTGGTTTGAATTTTATAGCCGATGGATCGATGGTGAACGTTAATTCCTTGTATTTCTGTAGAATCGATGGTGAGAGTTGATTCATTGGTATTGTGAGGTGGGAGAGAGAGAACGTCAAGTGTGTGTATGTTATATGACAGTTCAGGTTGTTCTTGTTATAATTTGTGATTTCCTTTCTATCCTTTTATTATAATTGTGTGTTTCATTTAAATCAATTCAAAGTTTGAATTGTTGGTTGCTGTTCAATTTAAATTTGAAAGCAAGCAAAATTAAATTTATTATTATCACCGCGTGCAGCGTACATTTTCATCTCCGAGAGAAAGGCATACAAAAATATGTATAGTGTATTGGTGGAAGGAACCATTGATAACAAAAGGAGTAAACTAATTAAAAAAAAAGAAGTGGATTCATGAAGAATGTGTAGTTGAAACCATATCGAGAATTGAAATGAAAGCAAAATGGAAAACCTTATATCAATTCAATTCACAGAAGGTTAGGTCATAAAATAAAGTTTGTTTGTAAAAGCCCCAAGGTTTTGTTTGATGTTTCCTATTGTAATACATATATAGATCTATAAATATAGAAACCACAAATTTAGTGGCAAAGTTTACCTTGAAAGAAGTTAAATGAAAAACAATAACCAAAATAATAACTTATTTAAAAATAAAAATAAAAATAAAAATAAAAATAGAAATAGAAATAGAAATAGAAAAACAGATAAAGAACAACTTGTTCATTAGACCCTTTAAATGGTACGGAGATATATGAGGTCTATCGACTCGAAAACTTTCTTTTGTTTCTTCCTCGGGTCGATCGGCTTCTCTTGTTCTCGTTTGTTTACATCAGAAATACACGTAATTACGAGGGGGGGGTGTTTTAAAATCCTACTATTATTACTAGTTTTCTTAAATCCATTCATTACTTTGTTTAATCAATTGAGATACCCATAATATATTCAGTCAATCAACCGTTTGTTCTATTGCTGTGTGGGATTTTGCCTTTGCCAATTTTTCAATTGATAAATTTACATTCCTCTATTGTATTTTCCTTCCATTTGAGTTTATTCGAAAACAAAGAGTGAAATTTTCCAGAGTAGGCGAAGTATTAACAGGACGATATACATACCCTAACGGTTCAAAAGTGTTTGTGTGGGTTTGTGTTTATATATATATATATATATATATAGATAAAGAGGACAGGTGATATAGATGAATTGAATTACAACAAGTCTTTGATTTTGATTTTGATTTTTGACATAACCATTGGAATTTATATATATATATATATATCACAAGACAAAAAAAATTTTTTTTCAATACATATTACATCATTAAACACAATGCTTATACGAGGCCACAAATTTTACAATGTTAAACCCAAGTATGCATTTATCTTGCCCATATTATCCATGTGGGCATGGTGGGGAATGTTGATTGGAATGTTGGTGTGTTGGATGGTTCAGGGAAGACCATTGTATGGATCAGAGAAGATTGGATTTCACACATTTATCACGTATTTATCAAACGTTGGAGCAACCAACCTTCAACCGTTATTCATTGTTGGATGTGCTCTGATGGGGGTGTTTTACGTTTGGACATTATTGGAGGAATTGTACCTTCGATCAAATGGTCGACAATTCTTGTTACCTAGCATTGACAAACACACGAATAGATTACATTGGTTCACTGTTGTTTGGGCATTGCTGGCATCGTTATCAATATTGATTGTGTCAATCTTTAGAAACCATTCATTTGGTGCCGTTCATGGAACGTTTGTTGGATTGTTCATGGTGTTTGATTTCCTCATGGCTGTGTGTCATATCAGTTGTTATATCAAGTATTACAACCACTATGGTCATAGATGGTTTCTCACCAGTGCAGTGTTGAAGATTGTATGGATAGTGTTGGCATTGGGATTAGCCATTGGGTACCTTGCATTGAGACGACACTCATCTGTAACATCTGACAAATGGGGTTACTCTGCCATTTGTGAATGGTCACTTTGCTTTTGGTTTGGTGTGTTGTTTATTTTATTAGCCATTGACATTTCAGTGAATAAATACCATCCAAATGAACATGAGTACCATTTAGATACCGATTGATTGATTGATTGATTGATTGATTGATTGAGATTTTGGATTTGGGATTGGAGAGGTTTAAATATGTATTTACACCTTCCATAATCGGACGCACACGCGGTTTGGGTTGACAAGAGAAACGACGCGAGATGATATGATACATGGGCGAGGACGTGCACATGGTACATAGTATGGTACATAGTATGGTATTGTATGGTATTGTGGGTCTCGGGCTACACGACTCACCTCACGGACACCACAGTTGGAACACAAAACACCTGTACTAATGGGTCCCGGGTGTCTCCCCCCCCCTTTCTCTCTCTCTCTCTCTTCCCCTGTCCAACCTCGCCCTGCACCCTTGCATCCTACCAACTCTGCACAAACATACCACACCATTTGAAACGTTTGTCCCACTCCTCCTACTCTACCACCACCACGAGTTAGAACCCGACGCCCGTTACGCGTGTTTTGTTGCGTTGGCGGTGTCAAAAACGTTTTAGACAATTAATTTTTGCTTGGTATGGTATGGTATGTGTACAATGGAGTAGGAGGAGAAATTTGAAATTAACAAAAAAAAACAAAAAAAAAAACTGGGAGAGGAAACAAAAAGACAAGACAGGAATACATCAAGGAGAAGATTTCATTGATTAATGGATAATAGCATTTAGCAAACAAGGTTATATGTAAAAGAAGAACAAGAAGAAGAAGGAAAAAAAAAGAAAAAGAAAAAGAAAAAGCAAACAAAACCTTTGTACCATACTATATAACCATTGTCCATTCAATTAATTAAACATAAATTAGAGAAAAGGGAATAAAAAATAAATAACGAATGAATGAAGAAGGAAACAATATATATATATATATATATATATATTGGTTAAATTACTTTTTAATACTACCTACCTACCTACACACACAAAAGGGTCCAAAATCACAGGTATACATACAAATAACTTTATATAACTTTATATAAATTATACATGTATTTGTATTTGTATTTGTATTTGTTAGTGTTTACGTTTTGAAAACAAAAACAAACAAAGAGTAGTTCTAAAAATAAAAATAAAAATAAAAAATTTAGGATTTTAAATTGAAGTCCGTTAATTCATTGTAATTATATATATATATATATATCTAAAAGATATTTATTTATCATTTCAATCATTTCAATCTTATTAATTTACTACTATTGTCTTTTCATAAACAAATTATATTGTTTTACAGTGGTAGATTGGTAAATTGGTGGATTTCAAATTTCAAATTTCAAATTTCAAATTTTCCAATAAGAAAAGAGGAAAGAATAGTGAAATAAAATAAGGAAGGAAAGAATAGTAAGAAGAGGGTACCCAAAAAAAAAAAAAAGAAATTTTTTTTTTGTGTTTAAAGACCTGTTTAAAACGGACACACTTACAAAGTGAAAGTGAAAGTGAGATCAAAAAAAAAAAAAAAATCAACACACACACACACAAAAGGTGAATTAACAAAATTAAAATTAAAAATACAAATACGATTAAAAAAAAAAAAAACACATATACATTAAATACTATATACTATATACTATATACTATATACTATATTACACACAATTTACTATTAACATTCTGTTTTGTTCTGTTTTGTTCTGTTTTGCTTTTTTTTTTTCATATCATATCATATCATATCATATCATATCAACTGTATATTATATCATTAGAATTTTGATGTATCAAGTTTCAATTTCCAATTGATTTCCATTTTGAAATTGTTTATTACCGTTTCTTCTGATTTGAATACATACAAACTTGTTTTCGTTTCCCTTTTATCATTGTGTTTTTTTTTTTTTTCCTTCTTTTCTTATTTCCCAATTTCCCCAAGTTCACAAATACACATTATAGATTATAGATGACTCTCATACGCAATCGAGTTGTTAATACAGCGGAACAGTGGGTTGCTCAACTGCCATTGAAGGCCCATTGGCATGGGAATTACAAAAAGATCCTATTGGTTATCCCACTGGTATTTATAGCTGTGCATTTGTCAACGTATTTAGTGTTTGACTCTAATGGTAATAATAATAATGGCATTAATGGCGCCGGTGGTGCTGCTAGACGAGGTGGATCCATTTTCCAATCATCGAATTCATACACTCAATCAAATTACAAACAAAAGCTTTTGCATCAATGGGATGACAACCATCCAGTGGTGGAGTTGTTTCAATTGTTCATAGAGACTCAACCAACCATTGAACCATTGACGGAGTACTTTAACGATGAACCAGTGGTGGAGAAGTTTGCCTCTGATGATTTTGTGTTCTCTAAGGAGTATTTATCCAATGTACTCAAGGTTACCGACAATGACGTTAAAGAGTTGACATTGAAGTATCAAGATTTTGTCAATCGGTCAAGACTGTTGAACTTTAAACACTTTGGTAATCCAAAATCAAAACTTCACGGTGAAGGGATTGTCATGGTTGGTGGAGGGAAATTTTCTTGGTTGTCTCTACTCAACATTCACCAATTGAGAGCATCCAATTGTTCATTACCAGTGGAGGTGTACTTGCCAACGTATAATGACTATGAACCAAAACTTTGTGAGAGTATCTTGCCCGACATTAACGCTAAATGTGTCATTGGTGCTAAGGAGTTCCCCATTTTCAAATTCTATGATCACCTGAAATTCAAAGGGTTTCAATTGAAAGTGATGGCGATGTTTGCATCGTCATTTGAAAAAGTGTTGTTATTAGACGCTGATAACGTTGTACTGGTGGATCCAACGAAACTTTTCTCTTGGGATCAATTTCTCGACACTGGTCTCATTGTTTGGCCAGATTCATGGGCTAGAACGACCCAACCTAGATTCTATGACATTGTTGGCATCGAGGTTGGTAATTCCCCCATTAGAGGTTCATCCAAGGATAAGACTGATCCCAAGGATTGGAATTTCCATGATTTACCAGGTACAATCCCCAACCCAACATCAGAATCTGGTATGATTTTATTGGATAAAAAGAAACAAGTCAATACGATGCTCTTGTCGTTTTACCTGAACATGAATGGACCAGATTTCTACTACCCCTTGTTGACGCAAGGTGGTGCTGGAGAAGGTGACAAGGATACGTTCATTGCTGCCGCTTATGCTCTCGGTGAACCCATTTACCAAGTGCAACAGGGAATGTCCTTTCTCGGATACATTGATGAAGAGGGAAGTTTCCATGCAAAGGCTCTTTGCCAATGGGATCCTACCACTTCTAGAGAAACGATAAAGGACTCATCTGATGGTGGGTGCATGTTTCTGCATTTGTCGTACCCTAAACTTTACCCCGATCAATTGAAACATGAGATCACTAGAACATACAGCGATGGGTCTCATCATAAATTGTACGATGCTAAGGAGGCTAATAAATACTATTCATTCGATCTCCGGCTGTGGGAGGTGATGACCCAATTGCTTTGTGATGGGTTTGAACCAAACCCGGACACGTCCAATCCAGCATCGTGGTTGATTCCTCCATCACAACGGTTGACTGGGTTGAAGTTGGATTTTGTGAAGAATGTCAATGCAGAAAGTTACTGTCAACCTCTTCACCTGCCTCATTTGAAATATTTAAGATCACAACCATAGTTGCAAACAACTGCCATTTCATCCATTATACAATCACTATACCACTATTACTATTTACATTCAAAATCTCTGCTAAATCAAAAACAACATCTAACATTTATTAATAAACTCTTTTCATTTTTTTTTTTTTGTGTTTTTTTTTTCATTTCTATGTACTTTTCTCCCTTTCCTATGATACAAAGTTGCATAATTTTATTACCCCCCCCTTCTCCCTTCAATATCTCCCTTTCTTCTTCCTGTTCATCAGCATTTTTATATATACATATATAAACTTCCTTTTTTTTATTATTATTTATATACCATTATATCTATCTCATTTCACTCACCTCAAGTCACTCGTTTACAATTACAATTGCAATTACAATTACAATTTGTCATTGTTTTTTTTTCTCTTATATTTTTTTTTATTTCTTGTTTTATTTATAAATATAAATCTCTATAATAATAGTTAATCACCTATTTACCTAACTGACTAGCTAACTACACAGATATCTGTTTAATCTCCTTGGCAACGTCTGACCAGTCTTTCACAGAATCAACTAGCGTACAGAAAGTTCCAAACAATCCAACGGCAAAATCGTCAAAGCATCCCTCGTACAATGACCAATGGTATGTCAATGGTAAACTGGCAAAATTGGCCACACAGCTTCTAAACAAACTAGCTCTGTCCTCACTGTCCATTGGCTCCACCTCGGTACCGGTGAATATTTGCTTGTACCGTCTCAGTATCTTGACAATCTCTATCACGACAAACACTGCCCAGTATCGAGACGATACCACATAGTAGTACAATCCAACCTCATCGGATTTCTCATCAGACAATCCAGGGATCCATTTATGGTCAGCGGCAAAGGCAATGTTCTCCAATGGTTGGTAAATTGTGATGGCTATGGTGTCGATCAGTTGGAGCAATTTAAACACCGTGTCTGCTCTCCCCAGTGACTTAGAAGTGGATAGTTCCTTCAATGTGCTGGTGCAATCGACCATTGCCGCTGGTAATGCCCACATTCTATTGAAGATACGAACGTCAGATAAGTACGTCGATAATGAATGTAATTTAGCGGCAATTGACTCTGCTCCAGGTGGTGCCACTGCCAATGGTTGCTTTTCAATTCCATCTGTTGATCCAGTGGTATGTTGTTGAATGAACCTAGATAATGCATTGGTTATCTTATTCAATGGTTTGTATCTTTGTAACAATTGTAACAATTTCCGCAACAGTTTGAAAAACACTTGTTTCACTTGCCGAAACACCTCAGGTGATAACCTGATCACGCTCGACAACAGTAAACTCGAGTAGCAAATAGTCGATAATGTTCTGTCTAATTGGTAAACATCGGTGAATGGTACATTGAGCTTTTCGTAGAATTCAGGAGTTTTCAACAGCTTAGTGATGTAAATGATCTTTGATATGAGTTTGTTTGTAGGTCTCAATTGAGCCATTGGGAACGCAATTGATGTCATTTTGAATTTTGTGTCCTGGTGAACGGTTCAATTCAATGTCTTAAAGGTCTCCTCTTCTGTCAAACAACTTGAACCATAGATCGCTAACTCTTCTTTTATCCCAATCCATCCCATCCTAGTTATCAAATTTATCTTCTTTGATAAATTGAATTTTTCCTCTCTTTGAATCTCACATGCGCTAAAAAAAATTGGAAGTTCGCTTAAAATGGAAATAAGATCCGAGATAAACAATTTACCGTAACTATATGTATTATATACATACAACAGAAAAAGTCATTTGTTTTCTTCATTAATATAAACATCTATTTACAAGTTACATTATATACACAATAGGGTTATCCAAAATCTATTCAATGAAGAAGATGATCGATCTTGGTTTCATGATCACTTTCTTGATGTTCTTTCCCTTCAACCATTTCTCTCCGCCCTTGGTGTTGATGATCTCGGCAACACATGTATCCTCGTCGTTAAGTAATTGCTTCTTCATCTTGTGAATGAACCTCTTTCTACCGTTCACCATGATACTGAAGGTCGACAAGTTCTCCACAAATTCCTGTCTCTCGGGCCAATCCGCAGTTAAGAAGGACTCCGATGGGTAGTCTGGGATCTTGGAATGTAACACTTCATTGGCTTCCTCCACCACTGTTGGTGTTATTGGTGCCATACATGTCAACAATCTCAAGTACGCATGGTACAAAACACTCAAATCGATGTCATTGGTCGAGTCTAATCTGCTTCCTAACTCCTTGGTGTAGATTTGTAGTCTGGAAACAGCATAGATCAACGATAAAGTCTTGGAGAACGAATCATCGACACCTCTGAATAAAGTCTCCAACTCGTTGTGCAACTCACATTCTTCAGTAGTGTATTCACTGAATGGCTTCACCTTTGACAAATCATCAATGTCCACTATTCTATCCTTTAACACGTCAGCCATTGTGATCACTTTCCGTAACCATCTCTCCACACCAACGATGGTGTTTTCATCCCAATTCAACACATCATTGATTGGCGCTTGGAATAACACATGAGCTCTGGTAGCATCTGCACCATGGACTTCGATACATTCACCTGGATCAGCACCGTTATACTTAGATTTAGACATCTTTTCAAATGAGATGGATGCCTTCTTACCATTCGATTTAACAGTGGCACTGCCATCGTCTTCCACTACGTATTCATCGGGTTTCAAAAACCGACCATTGGTAGGGTCGATGAATGTCTTACCATGGACCATACCCTGCGTGACAAGCTTCTTAATTGGTTCACCGTTTAAGTTCGAGTCAAACTTACCAATGGAACATAAGAATTTGGAGATGAATCTTGTGTACAACAAATGAAGAATCGCATGTTCCACACCTCCAAGGTATTGGTCAACAGGCATGTATTTATCTGCAATTTCCTTGCTAAAAATCTCCTTGTCATTGTGTGCATCCAAGTATCTGAACATGTACCATGATGAGTCAATGAAAGTATCCATAGTGTCAGTGTCTCTCTTAGCAGGACCATGGCACGATGGACATTCCACATTGACAAATTCAGGGATCTGAGACAATGGTGATCCACCTCTACCCAATAATTTATCCACTTTTGGTAACTCCACAGGTAATTGGTCGTCTGGAACTGGAACAGTACCACAATTTTCACAGTGGATCATAGGAATTGGAGCCCCCCAGTATCTTTGTCTACTGATCAACCAATCTCTAATTTTGTAATTGGTTTGTTTAGATCCATGATTCACAGTGGTCAAGTCTTCGATGATTTTATGTCTTGCAGTGTTAGCGTCTAATCCATTGTACTTTTCACCAGCATTGATGTTCATGACACCCTTCTTTGACGTGAATGGTTGGTCCTCGTATTGAGACACAAGCTCAGGGTCTAATGGGTCTACAGTTCTAATGACAGGGGCGTTTGGGCCATTGTTATGTAACCAAAATTCAAAGTCCCTGGTGTCATGTGCTGGGCATCCCATCACTGCACCATGACCGTATCCACCAATGACGTATGGAGCAGTGTACACTGGAACTTCAATCGATGGGTCTAGTGGATTGGAAACAGTGACACCTTTCAACAAGTAACCATCCTTAGAATACTCTGATTCCTCTGACTTGTTCAACGTTTCTATGAATTCTTGTAATTTAGAATCTTTTTGGCTTAATTGTTGCACAATTGGATGGTCGAATGCTAATGCTAGATATTGAAGACTGAAAATGGTCTCAGCTCTGGTTGTGAACACATCTATTGTCTTTGATGGGAATCCAGTAGTCTCCGTGTTGACGTCAAATGTGATCTCAGCACCATGACTTTCACCGATCCAATTCTTTTGCATGGCCTTAACTTTGTCTGGCCATTCTGTTAACAATTGTAAATCTTTGTTCAAATCACCGGCAAATTTAGTTATTCCTAAAAACCATTGTTCTAACAGTCTCTTCTCCACAATGGCACCTGATCTCCATGATCTCCCCTCTGAGTCGACTTGTTCATTGGCTAACACGGTGTTGTCTATTGGGTCCCAGTTGATCTCTGCCTTTTTTCTGTACGCTAATCCATGTTCATGTAACAGTAAGAAAAGCTTTTGAGTCCATTTGTAATAATCAGAGTTGCATGTGGTAACTTCTCTGTCCCAATCAAAATCAGCTCTCATCATTTCCATTTGCTCCTTCATCTTGGCAATGTTACTCTTTGTCCAATCATCTGGTGACACTTCTCTTTCAACGGCGGCATTCTCCGCTGGCAACCCAAATGCATCCCAACCCATCGGATGAATCACATCGTAACCTTTCATTCTATAGTATCTCGATAACACATCAGATATCACATACACTCTCAAGTGTCCAATATGCAACATACCAGAAGGATATGGGAACATACAAAGAGAGTAAACCTTCTTTTCATGAACAGGTTTGCAGAGTTTCTTTGGATTGATGAATTGATTGTTAGATAGTTTCTTCCATCTCGGTAACCATTTGGAATCCAACGCCGCTAAATCAACAACCTTAGGTATGATTTTACTCATTGTGGCAGGGTGGCTATATGACTTATATTCCCAATGTTGGATTTGTATGTTGATAAATAATCCTTTTGGCTTGTCTTATTTTGGAGTTTGGTTGGTTGTTTGTTACAAAACCTGGGGCATTTCCATGTTATTTGAATGAGTTGAAAAATGGACGGAAAAAAAATTGGAACTTCGCGTCGATTAAGTCGATCGACTCCAAAGTGGAACGCGTAATTAAATCTCAAACAAACAAACAAACAAAAAAAACGAGATCAAAAAAAGGTATACAGAAAAGGAAGGACTTGGGATTGATAAAAGACGGAAAAGGATTCAACTTATGTTTATCAAGTGTGTGTCTTTTTCAACACAACAGCAATAATTTTAACTCTTATCTCATCTGTCCACGTATCAATTAGTGGGATTGTATGTCAGCAAACATGCCAGGATTGAAACGTTCCAGTTCCGAGTTGGGGTACAGTGATTTGGCTGATGATGATTTAGAGTTAGGGGATTCTTCTAACATTCATCTCACAGAGAACCACATCGATGTGAGCCAACAATTCACCCAATCCGTCACTAAGAAGCTAAAACGGAAAAGAACCAAGGCAGTGATAACACAACATAGTTTATCTGGATCGGATTCTGTTGATGATTCTCCTGCTAGTGCCGGTATTTTAAAACGATTAGAACTATTCAACTTTATGTGTCATGAAGCATTCTCCATTGAATTCGGTGAACAAACAAACTTCATTATAGGTAGAAATGGATCTGGTAAATCTGCGGTGTTGACAGGTATCTCTGTGGCGTTGGGTGCTAAGGCCAATGAGACTGATCGTGGATCGTCTTTGAAGGCGATGATCATGCATGGCAAATCCACTGCTAGAGCTGTGGTTACCTTTAAAAATGAAGGACCAGAGGCTTATCAACCTGAGGTGTATGGGAACCAAATCACCATTGAACGGATCTTGAGAATGGAAGGTGCTGCATCGTGTAACATTAAAAATTTCAGTGGGAAAATTGTATCTAATAAAAGAAGAACGATAGATGACATTCTTGATTACTATGGTATCACAATTGCTAATCCAATGACTATCTTGACACAAACTGAGGCAAAGACCTTTTTAGCTCAATCAGATGATCATGGGAAGTTCAAATACTTTATGGAAGGTACAAGACTTCAAGAGACCTTTGACAATGTGCAAAGTTTACAAGTTGACGTTAAGGAAATGAAGGAAACTGTACAAAAGGACAAGGATATTCTGAACGAGGCCAATGAAAAATACAAAGAAGCTGTTAAGGTGTGGACCCATTTCCAAAGTTCAGATGAATACAGACAGCGAAGCAATTTACTCTCCGGAAAGAGACTTTGGTTGGATTTGAAACTCAAACAAGAACGACTAGACAGAGCTGCACAGCTCCGTGTTCAAAGAAAAGAAGAAGTGGAAAAGTTGTCCACTGAAAAGCAGAACCATGAGAATGAGATTACCTCAAAGAAAGCCGAAATACAAGACCTCGAAAAGGAAAACAATCGTAGTGAAATAGACTCCTTGAGTGAACGGATCAATCAGTCCAAGGATTCCTTAGTTGAAGTGAGACAGTCCATTAAAGAATACGGTAGGTTAAGAGATGAATGCAGTAACAATATCAAGGAGAATGAAGTTGCTTTAACCGATTTACAAAAGAAAATTGACAAGGAAACTAAACGACTAGATAATACACAGGGTGATACCTATCAAAAGTTCATAAAGTTGAAGGAATCTCAACAGGAAGAGTACAGTAGAGCTGATGAGAAAAGACTTGAATTAAACTCCAAACATCAATCGCTTCGAGCTAGCCTCGCTGAAAAGTCTGAGTATCGTGATGCAATAACTGTTAAGAAAAAGGAGATCCTTGCCTTGGAAAAAGAAAAAAATAGTATCACATTAAATGGAAGAGGTCGCCCTGAAGATTGTTTCCCTCCACCTACTGGTAGATTGATTGCAGACATCAAACACAATACAAGGCAGTATCAACATCCAGTGGTTGGTCCTCTAGGATTGTGTGTGGAATTAAAACAGCAATATAAGGAATGGGCATGGGTGTTGGAGATCCTTCTTCAAAGAACACTGAATAGAATTTTAGTTGAATCGAATGGAGATTCCTCTAAGCTTCAACGACGGTTAATGTTTTTCAAGACTTCTGTTGAAATTACCATTAGAAAACCTGAAGCGTTTGATTTCTCTGATTCTGTTCCACAAACAAATCACTTGAAGATGATTGATGCCCTCAAATTCACTGATGACAATGTGAAATGTCATTTTGTTGATGCTAATAGAATACAAAGTACATTACTAATTAAGGATAGAAAGGAAGCCGAGAGAGTCTTGTTGAATGACCATTCAAATAAGATATCTTGTATTGTTTGTTTTGTTGATGGTGGTGCTCTGAGAATCATTAAGAAAAACGGTTCTCTACAAACTGATCCAGTACCATTGAAGAAAAATATGGTCAAACTCAGAGTCGCTGGTGACGATTTGAGTCCCTTAAGTAGAATTAGACGGGAAATTGATGTAGCCAGAGAGGAGTTGGAAACCATTGAAGCTTCACAAAGAAGAAAGGAGAATGAGCTGAGAACTGAAATTAAAAAAGTTGAACGGTTTCTCAATGATAGTAGAAAGACATTGAAAGATCTTCAAAAAGCAATGAGTAAAGTGGATGCTAAATTGGAAGAGATAGAAGGTGGTACATCCAAACTTGATGCTCTGAAAAATTCATATAAACAAATTGAGAATGATATCATTGTTCAGAAGGAAACTATGCTTGCTCATCAACAAGGGTTGGAAGTCAAACATCAAGAGTTTGAAGCTGCAAAGAACCATTACAGTGACTTGAAAAGTAGTCATCAGAATGCACAAAAAAGACAAACTGAAAGGCTCGATAAGATTAACAAGTTGAATGAGGATATCCGATTTGACTTGAGTGCAATAGATGATATTACTCAAAGAATAACTGCATATCTGAGTGATATTGAAAAATTAACTGAATTTGTTGATATTTCTATGCCTCCTGTAATTGATGAACTTCGTGCAGGAGCCCTTCAAATTTGCACGGAAGAAGAAGCTGATCTTCAACCAGAAGATACATCTGAGAAGGTCGATAAGGAATTAAAATTGATTGAAGCCAACCTACGTCTCTTGGAAGAGGAGATTGGTATTCCTAGAGATACTGCCCAGGAAAATGTCTTGCAAACAAGAGCCAATCTTCTTGAGGTTCGGAAAAAAGTGGAAGAATCTGTCGCTTTATGTAATAAACTAGACGATGCATTAGAAGCAAGAATCAATAACCTTAGTGCCACTGCCGGTTTGCTTATCCAAGAAGTTAATGCAGCATTTGAATCTGCATTAAAAATTAGAGGTTTCAGAGGTAGAATTGATTTTGACTTTACTAAAAAAACATTGACTTTACATGTTGCTACTAAAATCACAGATAAATTGAGAAATGTGGAGTCCTTCTCTGGTGGTGAAAAATCATATGCACAAATTGCGTTTTTATTAGCTATTTGGAAACCTATGCATTCCAAAATCAGAGGGTTGGATGAATTTGATGTGTTTATGGATCAAATCAATAGACGGTTGGCCTTGAAATTGATTCTAGAGAAGGTCAGTGAGAATCCAAAGACACAAACTATTTTCATAACCCCATTGGCAATTACTCAAATCGAAGGATTAGATAATTCATCGGTGGTAATTAGAGAAATCCATCCTCCAGAGAGACGTTCTAATGTGTAGCTTTGCTGTTTTCTCTTTTTTTATATAGGTGTATGTACATTAATACTATTTTATTTTCTAACTGAATTACAATTTTCTGATTAAGAAGAAGAAACGTTAAGAAATAATATTAAATTGGAGTAATTAGAAGGAAGAAATATAAAAAAAGAATTAGTAATAAAGAATATATAGGGGCATGGAACATGGGTCATAAGGTAGCATGAAAAAGACAAAAAAATAAAATAATAAGAGAAAGTAAACTAGGCAATAGCTAACATCTCTGAAATCAATTCACGGATTCTATAACATTCATTTTCGACGGAAAAGAGAGCTTCACAGTCACTTTTACTATCTGTGTTTGATATAGCCTCATTTGAGAGGTTTGATAATCTCACTGTACTAGCAGTAGACTTTACATCAGCTGTGTCACCAGTGTCAGGGGTATGAATGGATGATGATTTATCAGTGGAATTTAAACTCAAACTTTTTTCCTCCTCGATCACTTCAGTGCCAGCCCTTTTCGTTGGAAATGATGATTGTTGATGGCTTGATGAAAGCAGAGACATGGACAAATTGCTTTTGGTAGATTGGAATTGTTCCCTTTGAGCGAATTGTACATTTATTTGACCTATTAAACTAGAAATCTCATTTAATTTCTCATCGTAACTGTCAATTAATGATTGGTTGTAATAGCTGTTGACGTTGTTATTGTAATTATTCAATCCACTCACAGATGAGGACATAAACGATACATGGGAAGAGAACGAACTAGATTTGAAAGGTTTAGCATTTCCATTGTTTTCAGCAGCAATACTTGGAGTGAATATCTTGGTGATTTTAGGTTTCAGAATTCCTATGATATCTTCGTTAGAGCGTCTGGTTCCCGATGGAGCGAGCGATGGTGATATATTCAGTGAATCATTACCATTTGGATACGTCATTTCAATTAATTTGATCTCACGTTGTTTCAAATTCACAAGGAACGTTCTTGAATATGACCCTTTACCCATCTTAGAAACATCATCTCTCATTGAGTCAATCACTCTCGATTCCATGTTATTCTGTTGAGGACATGACATTAAGGCAAACTCAGGTCTGTATTGTTCAACATAACCTGTCATCATCGGTAATTGATTCACCTGTTGCACAAACTTCATCATTGAAGGGGTATCATTCAATTTATTGGCAGAATTCACTGTTAAAATATCGAATCCCCCATCTGTATCAACACTATAATCCAAGTCCGAATTCATAATTTTAAACACGGTCTCATTGATGGAACTGGTCAATGTTGATGGAGCAGCAATCTTAGTACTGGTTCTTTTAATGTTCAATGCATCCTTGGCAAAGAACTTAAAAGCACCTTTGTAACTAGATAATCTCGGATTAGAGTCAGATGAATGGAACATTGTATGGTTTGATGGCACAGATCCAATGACAGGTGATGCACAACGGCCGTGGGTATTTTGTAGACCGTCACCAAAACCTAGATTGTAACTCATAGATAAATCAGATGTGGATGCTGGCTTTGACAATGAACGAACAGTTCTAGGACTGCCGCCTAGATTAAGAGGAAATGAACCGTTGGTTGGGGTTGGGACTGTGGCACCAACTGCTGGCCCTCCAAGTGGTTGCGGAGCTCTCCAAGGATAATCTTCATCTTCCGTGGACACAGAGGGTGACAAATCCATTGTTCCACCATGAGGTCCGGGTAATATACCTGTTGTATTTGAACCAATCATTGGTGATGTGCCTAATATTTTATTTGATGAATGGGTCAGAGATGTAGACGAGTTTCTCCATCTTTCTATAAATGAGCCAAATCTCCAAGAATGGGAAGTCGTACTCTGAGAGCCATACGATGTGGACAAATTTTGTAAGGACGCGTAAGATGAAGTTCTGCGAATCTTTGGAATGGATATTCTTTGAGGTTTCACCGTGACATTACTTATTTCAGTGGCTCCTCTGTTCACAGGCGAAGACGATGCCTCTGGGGTGAACTTCGCCGGTATTTCCCAACCGTGAACAACGTACGGTTTAGGAGAGGACATCGAAGTAACTGAATCTGAACAAGATGACATTGAATGAGTATCACTCTTTTGACGTAGTATAGGAATCGGTTTTGTGATCACATCATTGAGAGTGTTATCTAAGCCATCATTCTTTAAAGTTTCATCTTCCATGTTTGCAGCAGATGATCCCTTTGACATTTCACGACTATTAGGAACTGGTGATATAGAGTTGCTAAGGGTTGTCCCCTGTCGACTGTCATTTGAAGTATCATTGTCACCACCGTCACTGTCTCCATCATCATTAGTGAACGTGAAACAATCGTACCCCAGCACACCAGCTAAAATAAGAATCAATTTTTGAGACACTATTGGGTTTCCTGTGATGACACTGATTCTGGTGGATTGTTTCTTTGATCTGTCTAATGGTTTATCTATAAGTGTTGCCCTTAGAGGCACTAGAATCGATAGTAATGTAGCTAAGAATTTCATACCGGGGGCAGAAGTCACCTGATATGCACTGTTTGTAGAATGGATTGTGTTGGCATTAGGCACTGAACCTGGTGTGAAAGTGGTGGATCCACTAGTGTTGTATCTAGACGATGGCAAGGGGATGGCAACTGATTCCAGGGTGGGTGTTGTTAATGTGGATGAAGCAGGAGTGAAATACCGTCCGTCTTTTAACTCCAGCCAAGATGCAACATTGTATGCCCAACCTATAAGTTCATGATTAGAGTACTGTAATGGAATGAACAACCTAGGCGTCTCAGTCAGAAAAACCATTGATCTTGAAAATGAAATGAGCAATTGATTCATATCGTAATCATTCTGTAGAGCATATTGTTGAAAATTTAATTTATTTGGGCGTAACGGAGATGATGGTCGACTAGAGTCTATGTATTCATGTGGGGATGGAGATGTTGGTGGTTGTGATTGTGGTTGCTTTCTATAAATATTTGATTGAATGTATTTTAGTTTTGTAGTGATGGCATTTTGAATGGATGCTAAATGGTTTGAAATCTCTGGCCAGTTGTCTGTGATCACATCTTGAATATCTATTGGGTTACCAGGGGATGGTATAATCAGACCAATGGCAAATCTAGTAGACGAATTCTCATATCTCGGAGTGTCATCGAATGACACGCTGGGATACAAATTCCAGTTTGATTTACTGGAATATATATTTGACTTGACAGTTTTAAAACTTGGATCCAGAGAAAACAATCTAGTGATCATGATGGAGCTAGGCATGGACGGTAACGATGGTAAGAAATGGATCTTTGTGGAAGAACTTGTCTCACTGATCAGGATACCATGGTTACCAAACATGTAGGTGGATAGTTCATTGACTGGGTGGTAAATTGATTTGTTGATGGATTGACTCAATTTAACAGAAGAGTTTGTCGATCCGTAGTAATTTGAATGGATCTGTTGATGAAGTGGTGTAGAGGAAGATACAATGGCAGAATCTGTCAACGTTTGCTTTGATCGTATCCCACCATCTTGGATCACAATAAGTCTAAACCGGTTCAACTTATCAGACAATCTGAACAACGGACGAGGGATGTTTGACGATGTTGAATAAAGAAGAGTACTCGTGCTACTTTCATCGGAGAAGACAAAGTTTGACGCTGTTGGAGATGATTGAGCTGGCAGCGGCAGATTTAAATGTAAGTAGGGGTTATGGTGGTGGGAATGAGAAGAGTGGGAGTGGGTGTGGGAATGGGAGTAGTTGTTGTTTGATGTATTGGTACTGTTGTTGTTCGTAGTCGTGTTTGTTTGGTTGAATTGTTTTGGAAGACTATTGGCACCCGTAGAGTTATTATTGGGTATTTGACCAGTTTGTTTCCCATTCAAATGTGTACTTGACCTTCCAAAGAGACTGCCCAACATTGCTTTAGTTTAAATGAGATATTGTTTAGTCTAATTGGGGGTAAGTGTAATCTTTTTTGAGCTGGGTATTGATTCTGGAGGTTTCGAGGTTTGTGTGTGTTTGAATCGTTGTTGTTTCTTCGTTACTGTTTTGTTTATTCGATGTATCAGCAGGTAACCAACATAATCAATATATATTAAGGTATCGTCTCTTTAAAATTGTAAATACTTTGTTGTTTGTTGTATATCGTAATTGTAGTTTTAATTTGTGCCTTTTCTTCCCTTATTTCATTTCTGTTATAAAAGTGTCAAAATTACTCTTTTGGGATGACTTTGCGGTATTTTGGAAATGTAGTTGAGTCGATTCGTCGATTCGTCGTTTTTTTTTTGTTTTACAGGAAGGATGGAAGGAAGACTACTGTAAGCGAGAGATGGGAAGGGGGAACTTAACCAATGATGGATAGACAAATTAAATGGAAAGTGGACGGGATGGGTAATGTGTTACAACTGGATTTTGGTAGTTTCAACTGTTTTGAAATAGATAAATCATCAATTGATGTTATCTGGGGGAATTTAAACGGTTTTGAAAAAAAAAAGTTAAAAATGAAACGTACAAAAAGGTGTCGTTTGTTTGGAAACGGAAAACGGAAAACGGGAAAACGCCTAACAAAAATGCCGTTCGGAATGCCAAAAGTTCAATGAAAAAGCAGTTATTGTGTAAATGTTGTGTATTAGTTGTTGAATGCTATCGATACTGTAAATGTAAAAATGTAAAATCTATTGTCTGCTGTGTTTGTTTTGTATGTGGATTGTAAAATACAATGTGTAAAACTAAGAAACTGGTGTATTACGCTGGCTGACATATCAGTAGTAATCATTTGTTCCGACCCTCCCATTTCTATTCCTCTTCCTCTTCACAGAACCCATAATCTTTTCTAGATTATAATAAACTTCATATATATAAGTTTGATAACTGTTAATATTATACTAATATGATGCTAAGTAGTTTGGCTAGTTAGTTTAATTTATAAAGTAGTTTAATTGAATTTTTGTGAATATTACGTAATCACACTAGTATGGGGGTCCTTCTTCTTAAGTTGTTCCCCCCCCCCTTTGATATACGATACGATTATACACACAAATACATTATATTGGATGGCAAATTGATTAAATCATTATATGGGTATATATATATTATACTATATTATACACAGTTTCATTCTCTAATTCAAATCGTCATTCATTTCCCTCCCTCTCTCCCTGTAAATATATATTGAAAGTCCACACAGTTTTCTCTCCTAATAAAAAAAGGAGGCAGTCAAAAGTCGATAAAAATAAAAAATAAAGGCAGACAGTAAAAAAAAAGGCACAATTAAGAAAAGATAATAATAGTACAAATACAAATACAAATACAAATTGATCTGAGAACCAACCACTGACCCACTATTCGAGTTAATCAATCGACCCCTTCGTATCCACTTATTGTTTCCCACCACTTCACAAATGTCGAAGAAAGGGTCTAATTCATCAATTCCGTCTGATGAAACAACCGATGAAGGAGGTGTTTACGATGATCAATTTGTACCTCCTCGTTTCAACTCCAAATACACAGATGATCAAGTGTTTAAATCTGGTAGATCATTATCTACCGGATTGACTGTGAACACCAATTATGGTAACCAACCCTCTGGTACCACTGGTCCTGCCAATGCAACTACCAACAGTGTGTCCACCAATACTCCAACTATGTCCCATCAAAACAGCAACAATAATGGCAACACTTTGACTCCACCAATATCCACCGGGTATCATTCCAATACAACGTCTCCAACATCATCCAGACACACGTCAATGTCCCATTTATTAAGACCTGTGTCACCTTCAAGCCAATCTTTCTTGTTTTCATCGGGAAACAACAATGGTAATTCCAATAACAGTAATCCACAGGCACAAAAGATGGGAATGACCCCACTGCAAACAGTCAGCACTGCTGCTTCGGTGTCTGCATCGGCTAGTCCAAGTAGACGGTCATCCACTGCTTCTGTGCTACAACATAACAACGATGAACCTGTGCCATTGGCTCCTGCAACAGGATCAGTGTCCAGTTCTAAATCTTACATCAGTTTCCATCCATTGAGAGACAACAAGAGCCAATCATCACTGAAAAGTTCCACAGGTAAACCTAAAAAGCCATCGAGACGGTCCACATTGTTCAATAGATTGCTTCCTTCAAGAAGAGACAGTGAACCAATTGAATTGACAAAGAAATCCCACACTACGCAATCGTTCTTCCACAGTAGAACATCCGATCCAACTGATAAAGCATCGTCTCATCATCAATTACAACAACAACATGATGCAATCCCACATCCACAGCAACGGGGCTCAGACTCAGAATCCGTGATCCGTAGAATTCAATCATCTCAATTTGGTATAGATTTAGAATCTGCAGATGATGATCTAGCGTCGATCACAAAGACTCCCATGGATAACAACAACCCAATGGCTAGAGCAGGATCCAGTATCAGTTTGATTGATCCATTGAACAAACAACAACACCAACCTAGTTCTCTTAACCCTTCAGTTGGTGCTGGTTGGAGAGCTCCTGAAAGTTGGAAGGTTAAAACGACTTCTCTGGAAGAAGCTGCCGCAGGTGACCAAAGTAAAGGCCAAGATCCATTGGCTAGAAAATCAATCACTAAATCCTTGACAGGATCTCTATCGTATTCATCTGATGATGACGAATCAACGATAAACACTCCAGCTAGATCATCCACTGGTACAGAGAATAATTCAGATTCAAATACCCGTGGCAAATCTGACACCACTGACCCAGATTCTCAATTACACCATCATAACCATCATCGTCATCACAATGTGTTGAAGGGTGCCTCTAGATCGTCTCTTAGAATCTTCAAAGAGGATAAAAGTTCAGTGTTGCCGTGTACCTTGGATACCACAATTAAAGACATCTTGGATGCCTTGAGAAGAAAAAGATTCTTGAAAGAAGATGACCATATCATTGTGTTGAAATACGGTGGTTTGACGAGAACATTGTCCATAGATGAACGACCATTGAGAATTCAAAGAAACTTGTTGTTCTTCTATGGTTACACAGAAAGAGACAACTTGGATTACATTGAACGTACAGATTTGAGCTTTTTGTTTAAATTTATCGTTCAAGATAAAGGTGTTGAATTGATATCTCCGGAGAAGAGACGTACCATTAATCCGAAGGAGGTGAATTTGAAAAATTGGAATTTACAAGATATTCCAAACTTTTTATATGCAGAACCAATCCTGTCGTTAGATGTGTCACAAAACCCATCATTTGAATTCACAGAGGAATTCATGCATGATTGTAGAAATTTGAGCACTTTGAAATTCACCAGTTGTGGTAGTAGAAAATTCCCATTACCTGTCATTTTCACTCCAAGATTGCAAGAATTAGATCTTCAAGTGAATTATATTAAATTGATCCCAACGGAGATTTCCATGATGAGTACATTGACGACATTGAACTTGGCATGTAACAGAATCTCCCATTTACCTGAATCATTTGCGGAATTACAGTCATTGCAATCGTTGAATCTTTCGTCAAACAGAATCAAGGTGATCCCACCTCCAATTATGAAAATTGAGGCTTTAAAAGATTTAGATTTGTCGTATAATTCCATATCTGAAATTGATGAATCTCTAGTGTCACTTAAAAACTTGGAAGTGTTACATTTAGCTGCTAATCGATTGTCAAAGAATTTACCTGAATTTTTCAAAGAATTCAAATCCCTTATAAAGATTGATTTACGTTTCAATCGGGTTGACTCACTTGATTCATTAAAGGACTTACCAAGCTTGGAAGTTATCAGAGCCACGGGTAATAATATTTCTGTGTTTAAAAGTTCAGGAAAGATGCTTTTCGAATTGGAATTAAATATCAATCCTTTGACATCTGTCATTTTCGAAAAGCCAATGGAAAATTTGAAATTTATTGATTTCTCAAAGGGTAAATTGACCTCTTGTTCCTTCTTTAAATTCTTACCTGTGTTGGAAAAACTCATTTTGGATCATAACCATTTGAACTCGTTCTCGGAAGATATTCATTTAATGAGAAATTTAACATACTTATCTGCATTTAAAAACAATTTGATGTCATTGCCTAAATCCATTGGTAAACTGAAGAAATTGAAATATTTGGATATCCATTTAAATAATATCAGTTCATTGGCCAGAGAAATATGGTCATTAGATTCATTGGAAACTTTAAATGTGTCTTCTAATCTGTTGGAATCATTCCCAGATGCTCCTTTGAACAAGGCATCTTCACCGATGTCTCCAAGTTCCACTACATCTAGAAGCCACCTGGTTAATTCATTATCACCTCAAATGTCTCCAACAATCTACGAAAATACTCCTGTGGCATCACTGGATGATGCTGCCACTGTGACTACCAGTGCTGCTGATGTTGTCGTTGTGGAACCGACTGGCGTTTCTTCTCCATTACGTCGTCAACCATCTGGTAGAAGAAGATCTTTGGATACTTCCGGTGGTTACAGTAGTGGAGGTATAGAGACATCCTTGAAAGTGTTGAGCATGAACGATAACAAATTAACTGATGCTATGATTCACACTGTTTCTGTGTTTAAGAATCTGGAAACGTTGAATTTATCGTACAATGACCTCTTCGACATTCCTGCTGGTTATTTGTCCAATCTGAAGAATTTAAAATGTTTGTATCTATCAGGTAACCATTTATCATCATTACCTGTGGAAGATTTTGAATCATTCACTCAATTGACTACTTTCCATTTGAATGGTAATAGATTCCACACATTACCAGCAGAATTATCCAAAATCACCGATATGACATCCTTAGATATTGGTTCCAACAATTTGAAATACAATATCGGTAATATTCCATACGATTGGAATTGGTGTTACAATAAAAAATTGATGTATTTGAATTTCTCTGGTAACAAGAGATTAGAGATTAAACCGCAATACAAGAGAGAAGGTATTGATGAAACATTAGATTCATTTTTTATCTTGAAACAACTGAGAGTGTTGGGTTTGATGGATGTCACTATAACTACCGATGCTGTGCCTGATCAGAGTGTTGACGTCAGAGTGAGATCTACCAGTTCTCAGCTGGGCAAGTTTGGTTATGGTATCTCTGATACATTAGGTGAAAGGAAACATTTAACTACAAGAGATGTTGTCATTGAACGGTTTAGAGGTAAATCAAATGAAATGTTGATCACTATTTACGATGGTAAGAATTGTTCAGAAGCACATGGTGATAAAATTTCCAAGATTATTCAAGAGACGTTTGAGATTCATTTAACAAAGGAATTGGAGACATTAGGTGTGTCTGCTGGACCAGACCACCCTTCAAAATCTGTTGAGGATTGTTTAAGAGGTGCATTCTTAACAATGAATAGTGAGATGAACATTCTCATCAATAGAGATGAATCCTCTACATTTAGTTCTGCGGCTGCTCATAGAACTACTACCACTGACGAATTGACTTTAGAAGAAGATGGCTACACTGGATGTTGTACTACAATTATCTATGTTAAGGGTGATGATGTTTATGTGGCTAACATTGGTGATACCATGGGTATTGTCACTAGATCCGATGGTGAATACGATATTATCACTACGAAGCATGAACCTTATGCTCCAGAGGAGTATGAGAGAATCAGAGACTCTGGAGGTTATGTCACTACTGATGGTTATTTGGATGGTGTTGCTATTGTGTCCAGAGCTGTTGGTTATTTCAAGTTGGTTCCTCATGTTAATGCATCACCAAGTATATCCAAGTTTAAATTAACTCAAAATGAAGAGACTATTGCATTAGCTACCAATGAAATTTGGAAGAAGGTTCCATTTGGTTTAGCTGCTGATATTGTCAGACAAGAAAAATCTAACCCTGGGGTCGCTGCTGAGAAATTGAGAGATTTTGCCATTTCTTACGGTGCTTCAGACAAGGCTACCGCTGTGGTTCTTTCATTGGGTCAATTCACATCCAAGCAAAAATACCATGAAAGATCATCACAACCTGAAGATTCTACTCTACGTAAATTGGATGAAGAAATTGAGCCACCTACTGGTGATGTTGCAATGGTGTTTACTGATATCAGAAACTCTACATTGCTATGGGATACGTATCCAGTTGCGATGAGATCGGCTATCAAGACCCATAACTCCATAATGAGAAGACAGTTAAGAATCATTGGTGGGTATGAGGTTAAAACTGAAGGTGATGCCTTTATGGTGTCGTTCCCAACACCGACATCTGCTTTGCTATGGTGTTTCATTGTGCAAGCTCAATTGTTAAATTCAGATGAATGGCCTGCGGAAATTTTAACCAGTGATCAAGGTTGTGAGATCAAGGACGAGCAAGACAATGTTGTGTTTAGAGGGTTATCTGTGAGAATGGGTATCCATTGGGGTAGACCTGTGTGTGAACGTGATATTGTCACCAAGAGAATGGATTATTTCGGACCTATGGTTAACAGAGCATCTAGAGTGTCTGCCGTTGCCGATGGTGGTCAAATAACCATCAGTACAGATTTCTATTATGAATTTGAAAAAATCAAGGATATCCATGCAAAGGTTAAAAGTGGATTAAGTTACACAGCGGCTGGGTACCCAAATAAGGCCATTGGAGAAGTTATGGAGAACCATTTGAACAAACTAGATCAAATTGGTTGGGTGGAAGAGAGTATTGGTTCTAGAAAATTGAAAGGTTTAGAAACCCCTGAACGGATCTGGTTGATTTTCCCGCAACATTTGGCGTCTAGATTGACGTTGGTGACTAGTGCCAATGGACAAATTGAAAACAAGGGTAACAAGTTCAACGCCGGTGGTATCACCACAGAGAGTATTTGGAAATTAAGGCAACTATCACTTAAGTTGGAGACTGTGTGTAGTTTCTTATCGAATGATGATTTGAAAATTGTGAAAAACACGAGCAACAAACCTGCATTCCTGGATGATGTCGGTAAACATTTAGAGGATTCATTAGGAAAGGAAAATGATTTGATGTCATTTTTGGATCACATTGTCACTAGAATTGAAAACAGTGTCGCTATCTTAACTATGAGACAAACATTAGCAATGGCAAATCCAAATGCTAGAACTATATCTAGAATGGACATGGATCAATTGTACAATGAAATGATGTCTATCTTTTCCCAGTTGAATCAAATACAAGATACACCTACTGCCAAGTGATTTTTTGTGCCTGGAAAAAACCAATCCTCGTTTGTTCTCGTTCCTCGTATCTCGTGCCTTTTTATCTACATGATATTTAAATTTAACTGTACTTTGGTGTATAATAATTTCTTTTTTTCTTTCTATTTTTCATTTTCTGTCTATACTTTTCTGGCTTTTCTTGGTGTATCCTTTTTTTTTCAATCTCCTAAAAATTTTTCAGTTTACGTTTTTTCTCTTTTATTATACGTTTCCCACCAAAAATAACAATATAATATAATATAATATAATTAATACAATTTACCAACACGAACGAAAAGCAAAACAGTATGAGGGGAATAAGAGGGGATCAAAGAGGGGAATGGAATAGGCTTATCTGCAGAATTACTCAATTCATCTAACAAAATTGGCTTCCCCTCGCTTTGTTATGTTTGACGATGATGAAATTGTCTGTTGGGGAGGAGAAAGTAGAATTTTTTTTCAGCGTTTTTAGGTGGGATTAGTCAACAGTGATTTGGTTGATGAGTTGTTCAAAAGACAGAGGACTATTCTGTAATTATATACGGTGTATAAATACTGGATCTATCCATTAATCCGTTGAAAGTTTAAATGATCTCTTTTTCTCTTTCCTTGTCTTCTCTTCTCTTCTCTTCCCTTGCCATCTTCCCACGATCTGTCCGCCCCCAGCCACTCTAACACGCCTCCCGTGCCACGTTAATCTGTTCCTTCTCCACAGCTAGCCCACACGCCACATACACCTAATCTCTTTTCTATATACACGCCACAGTAATTTTTTTTTACAGTACACAACTTTTTGCACAGCCACATATGATGCTATACACAAACTTCAATTTAAAGAGCCAACATGGGAGAAGTCTTATCAACAAAACGTTTATCCACTATTCAAACAAGATCCATAATAAATACCTATCAATTGATAAGTTATCATTGAATTTAAACTTGGGCCGGTTACCGTTTCTGAAATACAAACTTCCAGATCCTCCATCACCACCGGCATTACAAAGCACCACACCATTACCATTGAGAAAACATTGTTCCAAGCAGAACCTTTTACGAGCCATTACGAAACCAAATATGGAGTCCCAATATCTTACCAATTTGTTGAATTACACGCCTAGATTCTACAATGGGCAAACGAATGTCTCTGTGTGGCATAGGGTGCCAATACTGAGACGGTCAGCGGTGTTGGTGTTGTTGTTTCTAGGGAAGGAGGGTGAGCTTCGAGTTGTTTTAACAAAGAGATCAAGACAACTGAAGAATTTCTCTGGTCACATTTCATTCCCTGGTGGGAAAGTGGACACTGGGCTGGAATCAGAGTTCCAATGTGCCAGAAGAGAAACTGAGGAGGAGATTGGTATGAGTCGAAACAACAATTACTTGAGAGAGAACTTTGGGTTTGAAATTGAACATTTGAAAGTGTTGCCATCGTATCTAGCTAGAACATTTCTCTCTGTGGCACCGTGTGTTGGGTTCATCAATTGGAACGCTGACAAATTAAATGACCACAGTAATCAACACGTTGGTCCATTACTGTTGAACCCAGGGGAATCATCGTCTATCTTTAGTGTTCCCTTGAGAGATTTCCTTCAACCGAAACCAAAGAGACTGGAATTGATGGAATGTTTGAAGCAATCGTACATCAAGACCAATTGGGGTGGGATCCCATGGAATCTCCGGTCATTTATCTTCCCACATCACAACGACAATGAGCCAAGCTGGCTTCAAGAGATTGATGATTTATCATCTGCATCGGAGAATGAGGATGCCACCCATGACGATCATGAATTTGCTGTGAGAACCAGAAACTGTTGGGGTTTGACTGCCAACATACTACACGACGTTGCTGAGATTGTGTACAATGGTACGATATCGGACCGGAAATCAGTGGCCACTGATGAAGCGATTTTTGGTGAAGAAGATTTGATTTGGAGCTTGTACCAACACGGACAAATTCAAACCAAGCACAGAACGGAATTTGAGAAGAAGTTGATCAACAACACTAAAGGGTTTTCATACAAGGAGGTGTTGGGAGAAGAGGAATTTAATAGATTAAAAAAATTGTACAAGGGTGCTTAAATTATACATTATATACTATTGCTATACTATTTATTTTTATTTTATTTTTTAATAAGAAACACAAATATATTAAACGGAATGTAATTAATTTATATATATATATATATATATATATATGTATATATAAAGACACAAGAAGAATACAGATACAGATGGTGACGCCTCAATCACTAGTAAAGAGTACCGTATGGGTTATCATTTGGCACAATACCCATGTGTTGCACAAATCTGATCGTTTCATCTCTCTTTTGGTTTTTCACGGATTTACTCCAACCGTACTTGGCAGCCATGGCATCGACAACGTCATCCACTGATTCCAATGCCTTCTTAGAGTCCAAGAACGCTAATCTACAACGTCTGGCTAAAAAGTCCACTGGGTGTCTAGCGTATTCGTAATCCATAGAGTACTGTAATTCCGCCAATGTGAATGGATGGTCGAAATCAGCGTAGTTCAACACTGACTTGGATCCCCTCGGTAAACCCAATGGTTTCTCCAATTCAGGGTTGGCCTTGAACAATTCCACAATCACTGGTGCTCTATCACCGTAATTCTTGGCTAAATGGGATGCTAATCTCTCTGGTAATTGGTACTGTTGAGCCAATCTAGCGAACAATGAATTGTCGTAGTTGTCACCACCGACAACCTTGAAGTGTCTAGTCAGGCAAGGTTTACCGGCGAATCTGGCTGATAATTCAGGAGTGGAGTCGATGGTACTGGTGATCACTTCCTCTGCCATTTCTCTGTAAGTGGTCCATTTACCACCACTGATAGTGACAAGACCGTTTGGAGCGTGGTACACTAAATGGTTTCTGACGATTCCCTGGGTGGAACCAACACCGGCTTCCTCATTCTCTGGGATCAACGATGGGTCTCTCACCAATGGTCTCACACCACACCAGGCACTTAAAACGTCCTCTCTCTTCACTTCAAACTTCACGTAATGTTGCAACTCTTTCAAGATATCATTGATCTCAAATTCAGTGGCCACTGGGTTTTCAGGGATCTTGGACAATGGGACATCGGTGGTACCAGCCAACACTTTCCCCTGCCATGGTAAGAAGAACATCACTCTACCGTCAGAAGTGTTTGCATCCAATAAACCCATATCCTTAGCACAGTACCATTCAGGTAAGATCACGTGCACACCACCTGATGGGACCACCATTCTTGGTTTGTTCAACACGTCAGCGGCGGGTAACCCGTTGGTGGATTTATCCATGGACAAAAGCAAATCAGAGTAAGGACCAGTGGCAGAGATCACAGCGTCAGCTTCAACCAAGTACTCTTGGTTGGTCTCCAAGTCCTTCACTCTGACACCCTTTGATTGGCCCTTGTCGTTCTTCAACAATTGTTCGACGTTCATGTAGTTCAACACAGTGGCACCGTTTTGCAATGCAGTCAATGCCAATGACACATTCATTCTAGAATCATTGAACAATCCATCGTGGTACACCAACCCACCAACTAACCCCTTGGAGTCTAATTGAGGGTGTTTATCCAATGTGGAGGACTTTGACATTAGAAATGAGTACCGTAATGCCTGGGAACCTGCGAATAAATCATACAACAAGCAACCAGCGTAAAAGTATGGTAATTGCCAGTACTTGTACACTGGGATCAGAATTGGCAGACAAGTGGCTAAATGAGGAGCATTCTCCAAGATGGACGCTCTTTCATTCAATGCCTCAATGACCAAATCCAATTGAGCCTTGGACAATTGGAAGATGGCCTTCTCCAAGTATCTGACACCACCGTGGGCCATCTTGGTAGATTTAGATGAAGTACCAGATGCGAAATCGTTCTTCTCCAACACCAACACATTCAATCCTCTCAAAGTGGCATCCAATGCAGCACCTGACCCAGTGGCACCACCACCGACGATGATTAAATCGTACTTGGCTTGAGCGTCCTTCACGGACAATGCCCCTGAATCGACATCCGATTGTTTGAAACCTAATGATTTGATGGACTTGCCCAATCTTGACAGTAATTCCTCTCTCGTTGGAGGTTTCGCCAACGATGAGATCAATGGAGGTAAATTCGATTGGAATGTATTAGATGTGGATGATCCATCGTTGGACAGTTGTTGAAGATGGGAGTTCAACAAATACCCACCAACGGTCAATGCAGACACACCAATGACGGATCTTTTAATTAATTTGGTAAAAGATCTAGCAGACATATGGATGAATGGATGAATGGATGAATGAATAGTAAGTAATACACACTACTATGATATGAAATGGGAAGAAGAAGTGAACATGAACATTTGAACATTTGAACAGAAATAAAATTCAAAAAAGTTCCAATCAATCCAACCCCCATCCCATCCCATTCAATTACTGTTTCTGTTCATTAAAACCGGCCTCACTCAGACTCAAAAAAAAAAAAAAAAAAGAAAAGACCACAAACAATAGGAGAGTTTTACTATTACTACTACTACCACTACTACTAGTATTAAAGGAGAAATGAGAAAGGACTTACTTCCCTGTTTAACAAGTATCAAAAAAACTTTTTTTCAAACTTCTATTGTTTGATAAGATTATTATCATTGTGTTTACACCATGGGGAGTTTATTGTCCATGGACAATATGAATGTGGAAAAAACGGCGAGTCAAGAGTCAAGCAAAGTTCACTCTTGACTGAATTGACAATGGAATTGGAAAATTTTCCCTCTCTCTCCCTCTCCCTCTCTCTCTCTCTGTTTAAGGTCAGTTTAAACCTTTGAAAAGAGGAGAAGGTAGATATATAGGTCATTCATGTGATAATGTTGTATCGTATTGGTGGTTGGTCAGTTAATGAAATTTGTCGTAGTCCTTATAAATTGAATGGGTTAACCCGAAATGACTCAGATTAAACTTCGATTGTTCAGGTTTTATTACTCCGGGGGTGTTTTGTGTTTTTAATGTTTTGGTATTGTTTTAATCAAACAGCAAAGCCATGGGAAATTGGGTGTACTTCGGCAAAGGAATTGTATATGTATCATCATTGACTACACACTAGTTTTACATAGAATTAAAGGACAATAGAATCACAATTATGGTTCATTTGGAGCGTTTGCTTTAAAGTGTTTTGATTGGAAATTCACTCAAAATAAATAAAAAAGACTTTTCAATTTCCATTTTGTAAGTACAAACCGTTTGTGTCTATTGTTCATTCATTCTTTCTTTTTCTTTTTTTTTCTTGTCCATGTAGAATCTACTAAATAGTGACTTAGTATCATTCGGAGTAGATAAATGGAAGGGAAGGGGGGAAAAAAGTACATACAGGTATATATATATATAACACCATTGCCGAGCTGGTTCAATCTCCGTTAGAGCAAACAAACCATTCTCCCTATTCCTGTTCATCTCTTCTTTCTCCGTTTATTTTCCACATTTTTTTTTCTTGGTATTTGATTCTTTCTTTATCTTTCAATGTGAAGTTCATCCGAAATTATTGAAATTATTGAAATGTAATATCTGTTTAAAATGTGTTTCCTTTCAATTATCTATCAATTGTATTATTGTATTCTTACTTACTGTCGTCGTCCTCGTCGTCGTCGTTTTTTTTCTTCTTTCGACGCGTCGATTTTATTTATTATTATAAATTACTTTATCATGTAGTATTATATATTTTTACTATACAAGTCATCATCCTCTCAACTTTTCACTTTCAATCAATTGTTCACCGATGGATTCCTTAACATCGTCGTTGACTAATTGGTTCAAGTCACCGAATCCTAAACTGATCTCGTACGCCTTCACTAATCTAGTCTCATTGATGCCAATGTTACAATGGCTCAATGCCAACAGACAATTCTTGTATCGGGAAATGGTTTCCTTCAATGGTTTGCTCAATTCATCGTTCTTGTCACTGTAAATGTCCCACGATGATTCTTCTTCTAACCTGGTGATGGCGATAGATCCACTACCTATCTTATACGATCCATTGGCATTACCGACGGTGGCATCTAATTTACTAGCGGTAAAGTTACCAGCGACACCAGTACCGACACCAGCGCCAGATCCAGCGTCAGATCCAAAGCCAGATCCAGCGTCAGATCCAAAGCCAGATCCAGTTTTCTTATCGTCGTAGTTGGTCTTGTAAATCCAACAAAATCCATTGACTCCTAGAATCACACTGACTCCACCTGGTAGATCATGTGAGTGGTTCTTGGACCGAACGATCAAATTCGATGGCACCACGACAATGATCCCGTTTCTCAATTTCCCGTACTTCAACGATCTTGTATGTAACGATGCTGACCCTTCTTGAAACACAGTTTGCACTTCAGCGTTCAATAAATCTCCTTCCTTTAGGAAATTTCTCTTTTGCAATTCATCGTTCTCAGATTTCCGTCTCAACACACCACCTGGTAAATTCACAGATCCCAACATCAACACAGCATCGTGTTCCGCTCCAATGTTCACCCTCCACCGTTTGTTCCCAGTCTCCACAATTCTCCCCACTATATGATCACCAATCTCTGGTGTGTAACGGCCCTTGAATGGAATGACACTTAACAATTTGTTGACTTTCAATATAGTTCCAGCCACAGAGGAATACGTCTTCTCATTCAAATAATACGTTCCATGACCCTTCATCCACGTTGGATCATCAGTGATTAGCTCTCCTGGAACCACCACCAAATTATCTTTCACAGTGGCATTGGCTCTTATATTTGTAGGTAATGTATCCTCTGGATCGTATGCATCGTCATCTTCATCTTCATCGTTATCTTGGTTTTGGTCATCGATCATGTCAACATCTGAATCAGACACTGAATCGATGTTCAACGTGTTGCTGGTGCTCTTACTTGGTAACGTTATACTTATCACACTTGCCATTTGATTTATCTCTGATATTATTCTAGTCTATTCTATTCTATATATATATATATGTATGTATGTATGTATACTTATCATCAATAAACAAAGAAAACAAACTTTTCCACTTACTTACTTTACTTATCAATAACTTTCTTTTCCTTCTTCAAACAAAAAAAAAATTTAAAAAATCAAAAAAATCAAGGCTGTGCGAATACAAAAGTGTATAACGATTTTAAATTGTATTAAATGATATGATACACAGCATACATACATACATACATACATAAACTATTTATTAACCAATGTGTAAAACAACAAATATGCATTGGCATCATTGATATCACCACCAATCTCTTTCAATCTACTCAATCTATCATCATCACACGACACCCATTGGTCGTCCTTCTTCACCACAGAAGTGTAGTGCCCCGATGAGATCGTGTTCCCGATGTGGTCGATCCAAGAGTTCAATTCGTACTCGTACACAACTTCTTCATGATTTCTCATGATGGATATCTTCAATTTCAATGGGAACTTCAAATATGTACTGTGGATCTTTCTTTGTTCATGGTTGAATTTGGCTAAGTAAATGGTCAATATACTAGGTAATTTGATGAATTGAGTGAATTTCTGTGACACATTCTCCTTGTTCAACACAGATTCTAATTCCTGGTATCTGATAAACTCCTCTGGATTTAACTTATCCGTGTTGACAAATTGATGGGTCTCCACGATTTCCTTAGAATCCCGTTTGTTGCTGCTTCTCTTGAAGAATCTCCGTCTGCCAGTCCCGTTGCTTGAACCATTAGCTGGGTTCGGTTCATGAACTTCTAACAATTCAATGCATTTGCTCTTTAATCCAGTAAACTCCTTCTCCAGTTTCTCACAGTGTGGACACTTCCAAGCATTCCCCAATCTATCGGACAACTCCTCAGGTTTCAAATTCTTCGTAATCAACGAATCCAAATAATGTTCCGATCCATTCAAATTCAAATGCAACATCGATGAGTAATCGTAATTCACGGATTTAAACCCACATCTGTTACAGAGAAGTGTAGTCTCTTGTTGGATTTGGAAAAATCTATTTATTGGTGACACTCCTTCGTTCTTCAACAAATCATTGTTCCATTTAATGTACTCCTTGGCATCGGAGAAGTACGAGAATGGATCAGTTTCAATTTCACCAGTGGCGAATTTCATTCTATTACTTGGAGTATCATCTATCTTCAATTCTAAATGTAATCTGTCCAACAAAAAATACAAAAACTGCGATGTGTCCTGTTGTTCGTATGGAATTCTGAATTCAGGTTTTAACCTTGTACACAGTCCCAGAAATCTATTAGGTCTAATGGTGACACTTCCACCAATCTTGTAAAAATCATTGAACAACGAATTCAACTCTATGCACAAGGAATCCCGAGACACTCTCAAAATAGGCTGGAATTTGTTAGTCTCCATGAATAACTTTCTGAAACTTCTAATGTTGAATAAACATTGGATCATAGAGTTTATGTAGCATGTACTACCGTAATTATGAAGTCTCACTAATGGAACTTTTCTTGACGCTGGTGGTTGCATCTGTGGAGGCGGTGGTGGCATTTGTTGTAGTTGTTGTTGTTGGTATCCATTAGGTAAAGGAGGTGCCTGGGCTGGAGGTCTTGAATTTCCATATGACGACGTGTATCCTGGATCGCTGTATTGGTAATCGTACCCGACTCCCAGTCCTCTGCTAGGAGTAGTGGATGCATGTTGCGGCACTGGCGGTGGAGGAGGAGGAGCTTGATTTAATGTTGATGATGATGTGAATTGGCTCAAATAATCTCTAGGTTCCGGTATAGGAGGAATCACATTTGCAGCAGTTGAGGAAGTATTGTTTAATTGTTGACTGTATATGTCAACAGGTGACAGAGGTGTAGGATCTGGAATCGGAGACGACGATGCAACATCACCGCCACTATTGTCATTGTCTGACTCTGAATCTGGGTACATTTCATGGTCGTAATTGTAATCTGTTATTTCTCGTCTTGGCTTGGCAACGGCATTACTGACCATGCTGTCAGACACATGTCTATTCGAGGGAACACTGTAATCTGCATAGTATTTGTTCCATTCTTGGAACCCTCCCACCAGTCTTGCCACTTTAACATCGGTGTCAAAGAACCGTAACCGGGTCGATATCTCTCTTCGTATTATAGAGTCGAATTTATTACATTCCCTGGTGACTTGTTTATCCTGTGTGTAGTAAATAATGTATTTGAATTTAAAGTAATTAGCCATGGCGTGGTAAAAATCAATATTCCCCACTTGCAATGAGTACATCAACGATTGGTAACTGTCAACATCACCATCGAAAGCCATGGGATCAATGTTCACAGTGTTGTTCCCTTCCATTTCAATGGATCCATGGAGAAAGTCTTTGAAAGGTCGTAGATCAACTATTAAAATGTCCGATGGTTGTCTATGAAGAAGAATCAATAAATCATCTGCCGTTATCGTTTTATCATCGACATTGATGATTTCATCGTGATCGTTTCCGTTTCCAGTGCCGTTGCCAGTATCATTATCTTGGGTAGTGAATTCTCTCTTGGGAAACGTCGGTGTTGTCGGAGTATGGGTCATTGATCTTCTTGGACTAGGTGGCACCGACCCTGTTTCTGCAGACACAGAATTTATCAAAGTGTCAGCTTCATTCATAGCCATGTAAAGTTCATTTTGAATCGATGGGATCGAACAGAATTTAGTGGAGTTGGCACTTAAATTATTGATCAATTGTTGGTCCTCATCCTTAGTGATGGTCAAATTTGGTATTATGTAATTCAACACAAAGTAATTGTAAATAAACACCTCCACCAGCACATCATGAATCTCGTAGTTGTCAAAATCAGATTCATCAAACAACAGTTTCAACAAGCTTAAGTATTGTAATGAAATGTCTATCCAAGTTAAAATCAGATCAGAGTTGATCCTCTGATGAGATGGGGAACGGGTATGGGTATGGGAATGTGATCTATCCTTGTTCCCCCGTGAATGTACACTCTGTAATTTCTTCACCAGAGTAGTCTGTTTCAATCTGACCTTATCAAATTCATACTTTGTTATCAATTTAATCTCCCGTTTAGTCAATTGTCTCTTCGATGGTTGAACCGTGTTTACCTGATAGTCATCCTCGTTTGTCATATTGATTGTGTCTCTCTCTATCTATCTGCTCTCTAGTAGATTTTAACAGAAAAAAAAAGATACAAAGAACAAAGAAAAAAAAAACGACACCGATTAAAACACTTGTTATTGATAGTTCAAATGCAATGGTAATTGAAATTGTAAATTGTGTTTGTGATGGTAAGATCAGAGGCGTCAAATAGGTGTTTATCTTTGTTGTCTGTGTCCGTCCTCCTTCCCCTTTTTGAAGTGTCCTGTGTTTCTTCTTAAAAGACAAAAAAAAAACACGCAAGGAAAAGACGGCTGTGTAACAGAGAGGCTCAGGGACCAATCCAACACATCGCCAGATTATAATTATAACAATAGATAAAGTTAAATGTATATTTATAGAAACTGGACGTAATGACTATATCGATTATAAAGAAATAAAATAAAAGACGGGGTAATGACAAAAGGAAAAAAGGGAGAAGGAGAAAGGAAGAAAATGTATATAAGGGGAAAAAACCAACTGTAGAAAAAAAAATACAACCAAAAGGAAAACCAGTAACCAGAATGAATGAAACAAATATAATACCGATAATAGAAATGGGAAATCACAACTTAATGTTTGAAGAAAAAAAAAACGATATTGTATCTAAAATATGAGATGATAGTGGAGAAGAAGACATAGGACCAAAAGAAGAAAAAAAAACTATAGATCCATTTCACCGGCAACTTCATCATCGAAATCATCATCAGAGTCATCACTCCCATCGACACTACTCAAATCATCATCTGAATCATTTGTATTGCCAGTCTTTGCCTTTTTCTTGCGTGTATCATCGTCTGAATCATCTGAATCATCGTCATTGTCCTTCCCCTTGGCACCATTGTCTCCGCCATCATTCTCCTTCTCGCCATCGACGTCTTCATCAGCAGAATTGAAATCACCGTGTTTCACCAATGATGGGTCAGCGTACTTCTTCACGTACAACTTGACCTTATCAAGGTACAATTTCTTGTCTCTGATGTAAAGTGAACTGGCACTACCATTCAATGGATCAGATGCATTGGGGTAATTCAACAACTGTGGTAAAAAAGTCTCAAAAATGTTGAAAATGTCAAACATAGGAGACCAAGTTTGATTAATCACATCCAAACACACTGATCCAGATGATTCATCAATGTTCGGATGGTAGATTTTATTCTTGAAACCAATGGATGGGGACTTGTATGGGTATTGGTCAGGTAATTCAACGTGGATCTTCCATAACCCACCTTCGTATGGAGAATCCTTTGGTCCTTCAAAATTGACAAAAAACTCTTGCATGTTATCATCAACCAATGACACTTCGTAGTCACTCATCAATCTGTATTTTCAATCCATTGAATGTGTTAGTATTTTTTATAATAATAATAAAAGGGGTAACTTTAGAGTCAAAAGACCTCGCAAGTAGGATAGGTTACATACAATTTCATAACATCGCTTTCGATTCTTCTCTTTGGTGAACTAAAATAAATAGTAATGATACAATGATGGTAGTTAGTATAACGATACAGTAGGAAATTATAATTAACATGAAAGAATGTATTAGTGTACTAACCTCATATTGAAATGGTAATCAAAAAAGGAAATTGATCTTATCGGGTGGCGAAATCGGATTTGTAAATTGAATGTATTGAATGGGAATGTGGATCGTATAAATTAAATACTGTTCTTAAATAATTGTATTTGTAATTGTAATTGTAACTGTAATTGATATAGATATATTTATGTATTTTATTATTGAATAAAAGTCACTTACACATACAAGGTAACAACAGTAACATTACAACAAACACAAAAGAGGTAGTTTAAATTTAATGTACAAAAGATATAAAAAAATTGAAAATGAGCGAGCAAAAAAAAACGGTTTGGACAACTGGGTTGGTGGTGGTTAATTAGTTAGAAACAGTTGGAGTTGGTTGTTGTTCTGTTGGTTGTGGTTCTGTGGTGGTAGTAGATGGTTCTTTAGGTTGTTCTTGTGTTGGTTCAGGCTTTGTTTCAGATTGTTGTTCTTCTTTAGGTGGTTCCTCCTTTGGTGGTTCCTCCTTTGGTGGTTCCTCCTTAGGTTCTTCCAATTTTCTCTTTTTGTACACACCTTTCTTATACTCCACATTGGTAAACTTCACTGGTTTAGTCAATCTGTAATACACGGATCCATTGTAACTGGAATCATCGTCTTGATCGTTTTCATCGTCTGTGGAATCGTCTTGACCGATGTTTAAATTGTTGCTCGTTTGTTTTAAATTACCATTCACTTCGTACACGGTGGTTTTAAACTTTGACGTGTATTTCTGGTAAATTTGATCGTTTCTGTTCTTCAATTCAATGTCATTAGGTGTGACAAATTCCTTGGATAAATCAGAGATGAATCCATTCAACACATTTATCTCTTCAGTCAATGTCACATTGGCATCGCTGTCCAACACACTTCCGTTTTGATTTGATTCATCAATGTCTCTTTGTAATGATTGTTTCCATTGTTGTAAATACTCAGTTAAGTCCTTGATCTTCTCCTCTGGGAAAGTCTCTTTCAAAGTGACACCTGTTTGGTAGATACTATCCTTTGGTGGTGTCACCACGTTCAACGCTTCAAGAAGAGTTTCATTTTGTAATATGTATCTAGCTGCTAAATCTGATCTCAACGTGACTGATTCCAATCCACCTTCAGAGGTGGTTCTCTTAATGGCTGAATGATCTATAAATACCATATCTTTAGTTATTTGTTATCTGTTATCGGTTATCTGTTATCAGTTATCTGTTATATAACTTGTATCAATCAATCAATCAAACAAAAGATCAATTTCTGTTCAATTTCTGTTCTTTCGTGTCAACCAACAAAAAAAAAACTTTTTTTTCTCTCAGAGCTGTAAACAATTGGCACTTTCCATATTGCAATTCATTTGTTTTAAATTAACTACAACTAATAGTCAATCCACACTATCAACCATTATTCCAAAAAAAATATATACTATATCCATCTATCAAATCAAAATCAGATATGGCAGATTTACCAACCCGTGCAAAGGAATTACTGGAACCACTTGATTTGATCTCAATGAGATACAAATTCACCATTATCGATGGACGAACCATTGCTGGATTGCTCATATCGGTCGATGACCAATGCAATTTACTAGTCACTGATGCCATTGAAGTCAATGAGAAATCCAATGATAATATAATAAGAGACTTGGGGCTTGTCTCGATTCCAAAGTCCACGATTAAGTCTATATTAGTTGATAAAAATGATTTGACAAAGTCTATACGATACAGAGAGAGATTACAATGAATATACTCTGTTTTGTTCTTTTTTTCTACATAAATGATATAAATATAATATAATATAAACAATATACTTGAGATTAAAAAACGATTATATATAAGTGGAGTATATATATAAATTACAAGAAAAGTTATGGCAGAAGGGATTAAAATAAAACAAATGAAAAGACAAAAAAAAGTAGGAAAAAAAAACAAAAAGACGAAAATTATATATTTGATACTAGGAATAAAAACGAATGGATAATAAAATTGACAATGATGGGGGGTAAGCAATAACGAAATAACAAACGAACGAACGAAAGAAAGAAAAAATAGGGAGGGAATGAAAATGGAATTAAACTGAAAAAAAAAAACAATCACTCTTCATCGCTTGGAGCAACACTTAAACCTCTCAATGTGACATCTTCTTCAATGTCCCTGTTCAAGTTCCATGCAATGTAATCGGTGTCATTGCTCTCTTGTAAAGTACCTAAATCACCTGGGGTCATGGCGTATTTGTCTCTTGGAGAACCTGGCACACTCAATGGTCTAGTGATCTTCAATGAGTTGGAATGGTCAAATGGATTGTTACCGTGTTGGAATTGATCTGGGTACGATCTTCTCAATGCCAATGATCTGGCCTTGACGTATTCCAATCCCATTCTCTTCCAATCCAATAAATCACTCAATCTCTCCACTCTGTTTCTTTGATTGATTCTTTGACGTCTGGTCTTTTGAGTGAAGTCAAACATTTGATCAACCAATTGGTTTATGGATTCATCGACAGCCTTCATTCTTCTATCGACAATGTAAATACCGTAATCTTGAGAGTTTTCAATCAAATCCTCCATGTAACAACCGAAACCTGACAAGTTGGTGGTGATAGATGGAACACCCATCACAGTACATTCAGCAGGGGTGTAACCCCAAGGTTCATAGTACGATGGGAACACACCCAAATGGCAACCTCTGACGAATTCATCGTAGTCCAATGGCAAGATTGGGTTACTGGAGTTTAAGAATTCAGGGTGGAAGATGATCTTGACTCTGTCCTCCTTCTTGTTGAACAATTGACAAGTACGGATCTCGTTCAAGATTGGATCGTGGGCATCGTCAACCATGTTATGGGTCACAATTGGAGGCAATGAATCTCTCTTCAAGGCAAACATTCTTCTCTTCAACACGACACGATCAGATGGTTTCAACAAATCATCCAATGTTGGTAATTCAATCTGTGATGAATTGGTGGAATGGTTTGGAGCTTGACAGTACTCAAACAATCTCTTACCCATGGATGCTTGCACCTCCTTGATGGTGTTCTCCAATTGTCTGATAACGGCTTGACCTCTCAAAGTGTCCACGGTGTATGACTTGGTGGCGGCAGGCATGATGATGAATGCGACGACTGTCATCTTCGAACCGACAGATTTCAATCTATGGTTCAATCTAGCCAATGCCTCAATGAAGAAATCGACACCCTTGTTTCTAAATTCGTACCGACCGGCAATGAAAAAATACAAGGTGTTATCCAATTGGAAATCCATTTGACCGTAGAAATGACCTCTGACGAATTCATTGATTTGTTCTTTCTTTTCAGCGTGCAAGTTTTGAAATTCATGAACAGCTTGGAATTTGATCACGTTCAATCCATTTGGCAACACACCATCTGGTTTTCTCTTCAACAAATGTTCAGATTCGTATGCAGTGATGTGAGACACTGTGGTGAACACATCTGCAGCATGAGCGGCAGACCGTTCAATGCAGTATCTATGGTAGATACCACGCTTACCAGCCTCGTAGTCAACGTCAAACTTGTCTAAATTGTTGTAGAAATCAACTTGACCAGCACAAAGGTATCTTCCCAATAATGTAGCATGTGTGGTGAAGATGGTGGAACAATCAATTTTTCTTTGTCTACACAATGGAATGGCGACACCAGCCAACCATTCATGACAGTGAAGAATGATGGCCTTTTCAGTCTCATGGCAACACAATTCACCAATGAACCAAGCGGTAAGGTAACCCAACATCACTGCATCGTTGGTTTCAATGTCATTCTCTGGAGTTGGAATACCAACCAGCCCCCAAAGATCAGCCTTCCATTCATTGACGTAATTCACAGCGGAACCAAGGTCAAACAAAATCACTCTTGGAGCACCTTCAATCAACCATCTACCGTACAGGTATTTGACACCTCTGGAACCCATTGATTCCAATGTGGCCTTGATGTGAGGGTTAGTGATTGGAAGTTCTTCCACTTCCACAGATGCAGACTTGTAATTCAATGGACCGATACAAGTGTACCGTTCCTTGTACTCAGACACAGTGACAGGTGCCTTTGACTTCAACACAGAGTAGATACCACCGACTCTGTTAGCCACTTCAGTGGCAACTTCGAACAATAAATGGTTTTTAACGTCTCTTGTCATGTTTGATTATATGATTATGAATGTGAATGAAAATAAAAATATGATATGGTATGATATGATATATATTGATGCAATTAAAAAGGGGAATGGAATGAAAATTATAATTAAAGAAAAAAAAATTGAAATAAATGAAACTAAAATTGATATGTCACAGTAAAGATAAAAACAATTGGAATTGAACTAGTCGTAGTTTGTTCGTTTGTTTGTGTTTTTATTTCCAAAAAAATGAAAGAAAGGGTATTGTATTAAAATGAAAGTAAAAATGGGGAAAGGGGAAAGGGGAAAGGGTTCTCTATATTTAAAATATCGAACGTCTTCTTCTTCTAGTTTTTTAACACCCTAAAAAGATGAAATTGTTTTTTTTGTATTAAATAGTTTTTATTTTTTGAAAATTGATACTAAGTGAATATTTATCAATTGAACTTGTATATTGAAACAAAGAAGAAGAAGAAAAAAGAATACAAAACGATAATATAATATAATATAATATAATATAATATAATATAATAAAATCTGTTCGTTGAAAAGCAGTTTAATAAAATTGCACCACTAAATTTGAATAGCAATTTGAATTTGTGTGTGGGTGGGTGGTGAGAGGATTGTATTAAAATGTGTCTGTTTCCGGACAATTGGTTTAAAATTAATTTTTATTTTTATTTAAAGTTTTTATACCCGTGTTTGGTGTTTAATACAATTACAATTACAATTACAATTACAATTCAATAGAAGAGGAGTTTATGTTTTAGTGTAATATGTGTAATAAAGATGTAATGGGTGTGTTGTATGTGTATGTGGATGTGTGGGGAATTAGTATTGTTGAACTTGAACTTGGTCATACAAAAACTAATCGTATGTCCATTGTGTTAATAAAAATATTTATATATAATCCATTGTGTTAACATTACTATGAATCACATTCTCTCCTCTCTTTACTCTCCTCTATGGGTCTATGGGTCTATGGGTCTATGGGTCCCTCAACCTTGGTATGGCACTTACCACCTTGTTCATTGTGTCAGTTGGTTATTATTTACGTTAAAATCTATCCTATTCTATTCAACCACTTCGTTCGTCCATAAAAGTCTCCCCACAAAAACCAGCCTTCACCGATTGAATTGGGATTGTACTGTGTAATACTGGAGCGACCCAGCCATCTTGAACTTTAGCTCCTTTAACTGTGTGTTCCATTACCCTAATACAAATACAACATAATTTATATATAATTTTATTAGCTTTATATATATATATATATTTATATATAAAGGATAGAAATGATAAAAGCACATACTGTAAGAAAAAAAAACAACTTCTTCGTTGCTTCGAACCGTCCGTCGGCAAAAAAAAACCAACGAACGACGAAACCGTCTCCCGTAAGGCCAGGGCACCTCACCAGATGTCTCCGTCGGAGAAAGCCTCGCCGGTTGGAATTTTAAAAAAGAATTTAGCTGGTGTACAGGTGTTCTGATATTTCATCGTAGGCAGTGATTAACAAATCCCAGAAGGCATCGACGTTCATACCAATAACCACCGTCAATGGTGGCTTTTTGTTATTGTCATTGTTATTGGCATTGGCATTGGCATTGTCATCAACGATCAATTGTCCCGTAGTTACATCGATTCTTTGTAAATTAACATGGTCCACAGTCATTTGTAACTGTTGTTCCACTCCATTGGCGTACAGTAACGCAGCTATTGCAGTGGGGTCGTGCACGGCAGGTCCCTCGTATTGGTCACCTCCTTCTCTCACTGTAATGTCCTTCTCTTGCCCCTTGTATGAATAATATTCAATCAAATCAAACATCATTCTACGGAATTTGTCTCCATCACCCAACACTCGGTGTCGTCTGCTTGCAGTGGCGATGTTCTGTAAAGTCATATCCAACGGCACTAATATCAACCGGTCTCGTAACAGCTCATCAGTCAACACTGTATTAGCGGCAATGGTGTCACTGATGACGTTAAACTCTGATTTACCAATGTTAAACCGTTTCAAACCACCTCCCATGACACTGATCCATTTCACCTTGCACTTGTTCTCTGGGTATCTTTGGAAAAACTGGGCAATGTTCGTCAATGGGCCCAATGCTGCAATACACAGCTCCCCCTGCCATTCAGCGATCTGGTTTGACAAATACGGGAAGAACTCATCTTTTCCCCTAGGTAGAACACTGACTTCATCAATCGGTGGTAACAACGTCGATCCATCTAACCCTGTCTTGCCATGGATGTTCGGTATGAAATTCGTAGTACCTGACAATGATTCACTGGCACCGGGGAACACAGGTACCTGTGTTTCCCTGCCTATGGCAGTTAAAAACCTGAGTGTGTTGTTTGTGCCATTCACCACTGATGTGTTCCCATGAACTGTGGATATACCAACCAATTGGAAATTCGAATTGTACGCCGATAGTGCAATGGCCATAACATCATCTTGTCCTGGATCACAGTCTATCCAAAGTGGAATCTTCTTATCTAATGTCATTTTGGTTGTTGCTTATATTGTTGGAATTGAATACTTCAATACAACAAACAAACATATGTGGATCAACTATTACTTTTTCCTCTTTATATGTACTTTCCGATCTTATTTATAAACTTTTCTTTATTGTTCTTTTTACTCCACATTGGCGCCTACCGTTTTTGTGTTGTGTTTTTTTTTTCCTTTTTTTCCGGAGAGCGCGGAGTTTGGCTTGGTATGGAGAGAGATCTGGTAGATCTCAGTAAGTGGAGTTCATTCTACGTATCTATGAACGTATGACGGAATTGAATGATACATATTTTCTACATTTTTGACAGATGATATAGGCTATTAGTATGTTAATTTAGTCTACGATGTTGTGTTTGTATTGTCACATTAGTACAATAATGATTGCGTTTTTTTTTTGGTTACACATTATATTTATTTATTTTCTCTTTATTTGTTAAAGACATTTTGTTTTATTCTTTTTTTGTCTGAGTCTGTGGTTGGAGACCTATTATTTAATAAATACAAAAGGGAAATCCTGTACGAAGAACAATAGGATAAAAGAACAAAAGAACACCTTTTTTGTTTGTTTTTTGTATTCCATATAAAAATTAAGTTTTTCAGGAAACCTGCACTTCAGGCAACTGTGGTATGGATGGTTTCCGTTCATTTTTACTAAGAAAACTATTGAGTTCGGGTTCAACCGATGCATCAGTGGAAGCCTTCAATTAGGGTTTATAGAAAACATATTCGTAATCCTTGCATATTCACTAAACGAAAGACTTTTAAAAGAACAAAAGAGAAAAAAATAACAAAAAGTGATTTCACCGTCGGACTGTCGGACTTCAAACTGGTGCTTGTGGCGAAGTAAATACAAGTACTGTGTGTGTACTTTGATCTCATTGATATATTTTATCTTATTCCAGTTTCTGTTCGACTATTTTGTTTTAACTGGTAGTGTTTGTTTACACACAGTTATGTTGGAAGCAAATTTCTTGATCTCAACATAGAAGAATAAATAAGTAAAACCTATGTATGATTCGTTTTTCTTGGAATAGGTGATTATAATACAAGAAGCTAATAAAATAATTATATGATTTACAGGTATTATCATATTGTTATTTAATTGCAAATAGTAAAAAAGCAAGACAAGGAATTAAAAGAAGCAATTATTGGAATTCAATTAAACAAAATCAAAAAAAAAATTCCGATACCGGGAGTCGAACCCGGGTCTGCCCGGTGAAAGCGGACCATGATAGCCGTTACACTATATCGGAATTAATTGAAAGTTTAAGCCGGTGTTGCTCTATCACGTGTTTTTCTTTGTGCAAAAATTTTTAAAATGTTTTTGTCTCTTTTAATCGACTGTTACACTAGATTTTTTTGTATAAATGACACATATGTAACACTGATTTATTCATTATTTATTATCAGTTTGTTTATTTTGTTCAAACCTCCACTGGTTCAATCTCAGAATCCGTTTTTTTGATAATTTCATTTTCTACTTCTTAAAGACTTGTTTTTCTCTGTTTTCTAGAATTAAATCAAAAAGCTTTAAAAAAATTTTAATATTAACTGAAGATTTTAAAAGATTATTCCCTTTTATCATGGAATAATACTGATAGATAATTTAATATCTCCATTTAATGTGTTCATATTCTAGTAATTGAGCTTTTGGGTGTCATATCAGAGAAGGAAAACACTCCAGTCGATCGACGCACAAAACATTTTTATTTCGCGTCGATACTGGTTCTCACACATAAAAAAAAAGATACAATTCTGAAGAAGGCACAATCGATTTGATAGGTGAATCATATAATAATTATTCCTAATTTCCAGGGTAAAGGGATAGTAGATGCAACGTTTACAAGTGTTTAAGAGATGTTATCTTCCACAGAACAAGAAACACTGGATCAACTGCAAAGAGTCATTCCAAATATTTCATTGACGCTGTCCCAGGCGCAACAGATTCAACTATTACAAACATTTAATTGGGATTTAGAAAGGGCAATATTGCATTACTACGAGTCAAACCCTTCAGTTTCAGTGTCATCGATGGCTGGTAGAAACAATAATAATAGCAATAGTAGTAACAATAGCATACTATCTGATGGTGGGAATCCATTTGCTAGATTACTAGGAACCAGTGGATCAACCACTGATAGTTCAAATGGACCATCATCGACCCCATCAATGCCAGGGTCATTCCCAACAGACGCACAAACCATCGCCAGAGAACCATCTAAATTACATAAATATTTCAATACAGTCACCAACTTTACAGTGTATTCATTGGTTCATGTTGTGTTAATACCTTTATATGTGGTGTACAAGGCATTAGCAATTTTTCTAACGTTTGTGCTGTCTGTGATGTTGCCCTTGATTGGCCAAAGCAAGTACAAATACACAGTTATCAAAAAAAACAATGACCCTACAGATGTGGCTAGAAGATTCATCATGAGATTTGATGAAAGTATAGGTAACACACCTGGGTTCCCATACCATAACAACAACAGCAACAGCAACATCCTCACTAATGGCAACACCGGTTCCACTAATACCAACAACAACAAGTTGAGTTACTCTGACAATGACACAAACGATGCTAGCCATCAGCTAATACCACAGACCAGTTCACTGGCTATTGAAAGACCGGATTTTTTGGAATGTGCTTATTCTCAAGCGTTGTTTTACATTAAAAGAAACGCAAGATGGTTGTTAGTGTACATTGACTCCGAGGACAACCAAGATTCATCGGCGTTCACCAATGATATTTTGATCAATCCATTGTTTTTGAAATTCATTAAGGACAGAGACATTGTATGCTGGGGTGGTGATTTTAAAGAATCCGAATCATTTCAAGTGTGTAACCAATTCAAAATCAACAAATTACCATTTTTAGGATTGCTTTGTCTGACTACGAGCCAAACACCAACCACAGCTGGTGTGCAAAACTCATCTCCTATCTTGTCTCTAGTGTGTAAGATACAAGGTTACCATAATTTGAATCATGTCATCAACAAATTACACAAATCCTTCAAGAAATTTAACCCAAGCTTAGTTGCCATTAGAAATGAAATCGAGGTTGAATTAGAGAATAAAAGAATGAGACAAAGACAAGACCAAGCATATCAAAAATCATTGGAAGCTGACAGGGCTAAGAAATTATTAAGAGAACAGCAAACAAATTTGGCCAGAGAGCAAAAGCAAAGAGAATTATTGTCGAAACAATGGCTTCACTGGAGAAGATCGGTTTTGCTTCCTGAGGAAACGACGCCTGGTGAATTTTCCAGAATAGCTATCAGATTACCTACCGGAGAACGGGTGCAGCATAAATTCAACAAACATTGTACTGTTGAAGAGATATATGCATTCATTGAATGTAATTACATTCAAAGGGACGATGATGATGAGGATGACACCGAAGTTATAAGTAAGCCTATTGGATTTGAATATGATTACAAGTTTAAAGTGTACAATGTGATTCCAAGAGAATTGATAGAACTTGATTACGATCAAGAGATTGGTAGTGTGGGTTTATTGACACCAAGTGGTAACTTGGTTGTCGAATTAAACCAGGATTAATTTATAATTTTAATGTTGTGTATTGTAATTCTAATGAGATATTAATATAATATATTATATATTACATCAGTTGCGTGTATATAAAGTACATAGATATTAGATAGAGAGAGAAATAGAATGAGAAAAGTGGGGGAAAAGGAATAACTGTCTTATTTAGCATTGTCTTGTTTCATTTTGTAACCTTACCGGAACTAGAAGACTTCTTTGATTTCTTCTTGCTCTTAGTTTTCTTCTTCAAACCTGTGAACCCTGATTTCAAAACAGCGGAATAACTTGACCAGAATGATTGGAGATCTTTAAACTCCACAACAGTGGACAATTTAAGTTCCTTTTTACCATTAGTGAATCTTAAAAGTAATGGGTATTCACTATCATCTGAATCTGTGGTGCTAGCTAATGGATTATTCAAATCACCAAATTTATTCGATATGTCAGAGTTTGATGAAGAATCTATTTGAACGTCTATTGGACTCAATCTCTTTTGAATGAGGTACACTGATGATTTCCCCTTGTTTTTATTCAAGTATGTTTCAACCTCGGAGAGGAACTGTCGTTAAAAATACCAATGTCATAAAAGTATATTAAATGTTAGTAAAAAAAAATCACTTTCTGGGCATTTATTTTGATTGGACTCTTAAAAACGTTGTGAACAAAAGACACATACCTCTTTATTTGATAATCTTGCCATTATGGGTCTTTAATATATATTATTTATTTTGTAATCTTCTCCAATATGTTTTCTTGTTCAAGCTTAATATATATCCATCCTTTTGTTCTCTTCTTTTGTTCTCTTTTGATGAGATTGTCCACGAAATATTCAAAAAAATCGTGAAAGAAAAAAAAAAGAGAGAGATACATACGTCACGTGACAATATGTGATTACTGTATACAAGTTAATAAGATGGACATTCGTAATTGCCAAATTAATATATACAGAGAATAAATTAATGACAAAGGAGAAAAAGGTAACCAGTAGAGGAGTTTATTTATTTATTAGCAAAAAATTGTTTCATTTTCAAAGGAGTACCAATTGGAACATCAAAAACAGGATCTAACAATCCAATGTTATTAAAATCTGTTTCATCGGAGTTCTTTGCCTTGAAACTGAATGCTATTCCATGCTTGTCAGAGATCTCGTCATCTATCCAATGGATACTTTTACACACTGAAAATCCACATAGCACATAGTTTGTATGGTAAAAGTCGGCGTTTTTCCCCGGTTTGTCTCTTAACCCACCCAATTTGTCATCTTGACAGCAGCAAAGTATGTAATTTTCCAATGCATCTCTATTGATTAACTGAACTCTGTCACCATCGTTACCGTAGTCACTGATGATCGACTCTAGGATAGGAGACAAAGTACCGACCCAATTAGAGTAACAGCCATCCACCAATTTATTTGTCCGTCCTGACAATCCACCTTCTAATCCATATTGCCGTTTCACCAACCAACTGATCAGAGAGTCAATATCAATGATATCTGTGACTTGTTTTTTGCTCTTCGCTAGGAGCAAAATCGCATTCAATGCACAGTAAGCGTATCCCCCATGAGCTTCATCCATCAAATCACCACCAAATCCTCCTTCATAGTTCTGGCAACTTGCCAACCAATCTAGCGTGTTTTCAGTGAGTTTCTCATCGTTGATGTTTAACAAGAATATTATACATAGGGCACAATACACAGCTCTAATATCTGATTCTCCATTGGCGTGCATTATGAATGATCCGTTACTTTGTTTCAACGACAATAACCATTTATGGATCTTCTCCACTTGCATACGGGATGTTATCTGTTCTTGGTTGGTTTCGTCAATGACAATACACAAACACAGTAATGTCGCATATGTTGATGCAAGATGAGGTAATTGGTAACCATTGTCAGCACCACAGAATCCCCCTATGCCATTATCGTTCTCTACCCAAAAACTAAACAGTTTATCGATGACTGCATCCTTGTACTCTATACTGCTCACACCTTCCAACAGACATTTGGAATTCAATAACCAGTACATCATCCATGGATGCGATGAGTCCAACCCACTGAACATCTTTGGTAGTTTCGTTTGCAACGATGAGTTGATAAATTTAGACATCTTGACCCGGTTCAAATTAGGTATATTGTTTGACCCCTTGGCTAATAAATCCTCGTATATGTTCTTCACTGACTTCTCTACTTGCAATTGGTCCACTACGGTACTAGTGGATGATGTTTGAGGATCTTGCAGTTCACTTAAATGGATCTGAGATGAGTTTGTTTCAATCATGTTTAATATCGAATCGAACTTATCGACCTTTGACGTTGGATTAAAATGAGTGATATTCAGTAAAAACCGTAGTTTCTGCAACTGCTCATCTGGGGTTAGTGACATCTTTGACTATTCTTTTATAATTTCACAATAACGTCGACCCCATTGTGTGTCTGTGTGTGTGTGTACGTAGTTATTTCAAAAACTAGCCAATTTGGCCATTTTCATTGAAGTGTCCCAAAAAGGAAATTTTCTGATGGGTGTAAAACAAAATAATAGTGACGCACAGCCTTGATTACGGTTGAAGGGATTAATACCGGGATATCCATACATTTTATATACATATACATTAAATAGAAGAGGTAACACTTAACTGGTTAGATGAGCTGAAGGTGATTGTACAGCAGTTATCAGTGGGGGAATTTTTGTTGATTAGATTGAAGATAACTTTGTAGTGGCCCTTTAACAATAATCCACCACCTAGGTAAATTCCAAATACACACCTGGATGGGCTTATCTGGGTGGATTCAATGGTTTCACCAGTTGTTTCATTGAAAATGACCACAGATTTGATCAATGAAATGTTTGATACTTCATGAACTCTGATGATCACCTTAGAGTCTCGTTTCAATTCAAATCCAACAGGTACTAAATGGGTTAGATCCACAGAGGTTTCAAACAAATTCAATGTAGATGAGTTTAGTTTATTCAATTGGAATGGCACTGTAGCATTTGTAATTAATTTGAAGGAATGGAAGTAGTCTGTATCGAATGTAGATAACACCAGTAAATACTTCTTGCTTGTGTTTAATCCAGTTAAATTCAAGAATTGATAATTTGATTCGAATTTTGACGAATCAACATCCAATACCCTTGTACATAAATCGGTCAACACTCTAAACTTATCATTATGGGTATTGTCAAACACACTAATGTTTAATTTAGCATCCACTCCACTGATTAATCCGATGATACAATCACAACCACCGACAACATTTGCTTTGTCAAATATAAGTTCAAATTGCGGGTTCATGTTATAGTTTTCATTGAGCCAATTACCACCTGTCTGCAATGGGGTCCAATAATCCTTCATTTCTTTAAAGAATGGGAATCTAGGTTGTGGTGTCACCATTTCCACTGGATGACTGGAGAACACATGGGCAGAGTAGAAGTTAGTGAATGAAGCAGCCTCATCACCTTCGTCATCCAGAGCTATCTTCAACACTGCAGTGATGGTTTCACCTTTTGTTGAATCATCAAACTTTGACAAGATAAACCGTGAATCGTTGTTCCTCACAGATAGTAATTTATTGGCATCTTTCAATTGAGTTATTTTCCAGTCACTGTTAAACCAAAGCAATTCAATCTTCACTGGTATGTTGTTCAAATGGGACTCTAACAAAACCCAAAGTTTAATCGGACCGACAACATCTTGGGGGAACTTGAACGATAGCTGGGAGTAATCAAACAAACAATCACTGTTTAAGTTGTCTCTTGGGAATTTTCTGAAGAAGCTGTGTACATTGTAATGGGTGAACAATGAATCAGTGTTCCAATTGATGTACAGAATGTCGAATTTGAACAATTCATTGAAATTGATCACTACAGTTCTCTTATTTCTCCAGGGGTTTTGTAAAATGAATGTACCATCAGTCATACCCACTATAGCATAATCATGATTCGGCACTAGATCGTATTTAACTATTTCATCATCAGTCAAAACACCGGTACCCAATCCACACAGTAAATTCCCACGGGCGAATTGATCTTGTAAACGTTGGAAAAACATATTGTTGATGTTGTTCAGTTTCAGGTCGTTCAAGTTGATGTACTCAGGGATGAATTTGGTCAATATAAACAGATCATTGGCGAAATTAGACCCCGTGAATTTGGAATTAAACAACTGGTAATCGTCATGGAACCCATGGAGTTTAATGTACGCCTTTTCAATCAAGTACGGCCATTTGATTTTCCCGTCTGTGAGATCCTTCAACACTAGATTCGTATCATTGGGCAACGATGAATCAACAGGGATTAGTCTAGTGGCACCGTTGATGGTGAATTTGACATTGAACCTAGTCATGGAATCATTGGAGAGGATTGATTGGCGTAACAATGTATCGTGTTGCGAAGATAAAATGGATATGACGGATGACACCAATGAACAATTCCCCAACGAATCTTGATACACAGTATGCACCTTGTCTGGACAGTGAAGACCAACAACTTGAGGTAATTGTCCATGGTTATCATCATCATTTATGTAAACTCCAATGTAACTATTGTATGGGAAGAACAAATCGTTGTTTATCTTGGAACAGATCCACCTCAAAATGTCGGTCGTTGATTTGAACCATTTGCCCTTTGTTTTATTTGATTCGTATAAATTCAACGATAAATTGATCAAAGATTTGAACTGTTTCAAAGTCACAGATTTCGGTAGTGATTGCTGTTGTCGGTGTTGCTGCTGTTGTGTGTTGCCCAATTTATCATTTAAGTCAAGTAGTATTGATTTCAATTCACTTGAATCAATCGGTCGATTCAACGATACATTATATTGAAACCTGTTTATTGTATCAAATATCGACGACAATTCCATAGAGGTGATTAATTATATTTATTATTATAGGAAACAAAAGAGAAAGTGGTTTAATGATAAGAATACACAGACATATATATATAAAGAAGTTACACAACTGATTTACCGAATAAAAACGTTATCAAATAATTAAGCAAATTCAAAATCGTCAAATTTTTTTTGTTTTTGTTATTGACTAAAATTAAATTTGAACCGTTCTTCAACGTTGTTTTCCCGTACACTATCGACTCCTTGCCATCGGGATTTGACCCTGACGATGATGATGATGGGTCATTGGCGGTACTTGGTTCAGTGGATAAATCGGATAAATTGTTACCAATGTCTAAATACTCTGGGATCTCATGACCTAATAATGCTTCTAGTGCGGTTTTGTTGTATGGAATGATCTTCACTGACGATGAATCGTCGTCGTTCTCTCGTAACGCTCTGATGGCAGACGATGGAGTGGAATATGTCAATTTACACCAATCGTTTCCTACAAAGATCGGATATTTAATTGTGGAATTTGCCTTACCATTGCTGTTACCAGTGAGTTTGTAATTCCCAAGTGCAGATGATGATGATGGTGTCGCTGTTGTGAATTCTTCTAGAATGGTACCGAATTTACTGAATGTGTCTAATATTTCATCAAAGTTGTGTAATCCAATGATCAACACAGCCGACGGTATAACCGTTGGTTCATTGTGGATTTGTTTATGCGATTCATCTGTTGGGTCGTTGCCTTTTTTAGTAGTTGGGTGTCTATTGAATATGTTTTTGTAATCGTTTGGGTTCAATTGTAATTTCGAATTGTCCTTGGTGAACTTGTTGATCAAATTCGAATAATCTCTTTCATTGGAATTGATCAATTCAAAATCGTAAATTGATTTAGTGGGTGGTTTATTGTTGAATGGATCATTGGCATCATCGTCATCATCACCGTCCCCGTCGCTTGATTTAATCTGTGTATGTGTGAGATTCATCGTCGTCGTGGACATTGGGAACGGTGGTTTATTCGCAGATATTATCAAATCATTAATGTCGTTGGTGTCTGAATCCGTGGATTTGGTGGATCGTTTCATTAACTTCAATGGTATGCTTCTGTGTTTCAAATTATTGTAATTTGTCAAACCATTTGAATTAGCAGCCGTGGCCCTACCGGTGCCGTTGGAAAACAAACCGCTGTCTTGTTGTTGTATTTGATACTTTGATAAATCAACCATACTTGACCTGATATCAACCACTTCTGTTTTTGTCCATCTGTGAAACTGTACTGAACTAGTAGTTCAAATGGTTAAGTTTTCCCTTTTTTTTCCTTTTTCGGTTTTTTTTTGTTTTGTTCTGACTCGAGAAGGGAAAACATCTTTACACCAGATACATATAGTAGTTTACACTTTGACAGACACGTTATAATATCATTTACAGTAGAGTATATATATATTTATATAAGATGGTTGATGTGAAGAGAGAGGAGGGAGGTAAGAGAGATTGGAGAGTTGTAACTAGGCTGATACAGAGGCAGCGGAAGAAATGTACACAGACATGGCCATCACCAGAACGGTGAAACGTAACCGATCAATCCACCCAAGAATCCACCAACGTACCCACCAAAGATCAAGGTAATCGGCCACACTTGCCAATCTCTATCCCAATCCAATGGGATAGGTAACACACCTAACCAAGCACCGACGAACCCACCCATGGCGATCAAATTAATTTGACTTATAGCATTCAATGATGCAAAGAATTTACTGATTCCTCCATTGAACAACAACGATCTGTTAAACACCAACAATGGGTACGTTGTCAATAACGATAAATGGGATGATAAGTAAAAATTCTTAACGTTGTAATTCGATGACATTGGAGCACCAAACAGGATCAAAATGAAGTTCAATGGTACACTCAACAGCAATGAGACAATGATAAATATCGATATCAACACGTAGTCAATCGACGATGGACCACCAGATGCTTTCTTTGACGTTGGCTTAGTAATCTCGATGATGATCACACCATAGATGGATTGTAACACCATCAACCCGATCAATGATCGTAACAGTGCTTCATCTATGGATTCTAAGATATTGTAATATTGGAAAATGCTGAACAATAAAAACACATAATGGTATGGAACTATCAAGAATGATTTCTTCTTACTTGCATCTGTTGCATTGGTCGTTCCCGTGGATGTCTTACTGGATGATTTGGAATCAGTTGAACCAGTAGTTGCTTTCTTCAACAAATCTGAACTTGAACCGGAGTTACTGTCTCCATTGGCGGACGAGATTTCCCTGACATTGGATTCCTTTTCCTTAGTGAAGGACACTCTCTTTTTCTTACCAGCCATTGGAATACAAAGTCGGATTATTGCAAGTTAGTAATGAATACTGTATAACGACAAGAGTGTTACTTAATGGGAAGAAACAGGGCAAAACATATATTATAACATATATTCGAAGAAAGACGTGTTTTTTCAGTGAACCTGTGGGAAATTCGCTCGGGACTTTTTCCCTGTATCAATTTACCAGTTTACCAGTTTACCATTTGAATACAATTTTTCTTTTCTCAAAGGAAAAAAAAATTCATTTATACATAAAATAAATAATAGATACAGGTTATATACAAGAAATGAATCTGAAGGGGAGGGGCCTTACAATGATAAGAAGGTTGACACAAGGTTGTTCACTTCTTCTCAGTTGCATCGTCCGATTTCGGTTTCAATTGTTTCTTTGAGGAGTCAACGTTAGTCTTTCTAGTGGTGAAGTATTTATCAAAGAAACCTAATTCTTCAATGTCAATGGTGTCTTCAGGCTTCTTAGCGACAATACACCAAGTGGTACCGAAATGGTATCTACTCTCATCTGTGATCTCCAACCCTGATTGATCGACCAATTCACCAATGTCCAAGTTCCATCTACAACCCCATTTTTCACTATGTGTATGAGCTCTTTGATCTAATTTCCCATTGATGAAATCGTACGTACCTCTACCATGTTCTAACAACACTATTCTACCACCGGTTTTCAACAACGATTTCATATTTTGTAAAGCCTTCACTGGGTCTTCATGTGAACATAATCCAAAGGTTTCAATGATGGTGTCGTATTTCATCTTTGAGTCTTCATCGAGTTTGATCAAATCCTCTGCCTTACCAATGACGAATTTCGTCTTGAATTGTTCCTTGTTCTTGAATTTCTTTTCAAACTTGTCATATGTAATCTCCATCATCTTCACCGATGGGTCCAAGAACGTGAAACTGGTGATTTTCTCTGGATTGATGAAATTGATGTTCCGTCCAGTACCCGATGCAATCTCCAACACATCACCTTTACAATGCTTCATCACCCATTTTCTTCTAGCCTTCATCGACGACAATCTCTCTTCCATGGAGATTTCATCGTCGTAGTCATCAGCCAATTCATCGTAGAATTTAGTCAAATCCCGAGCTGGTTCAATGTATTTTTGGTAGTTTTCGTCTTCGTTTAAAAATGGATCAATGTCTTCAGGGTTTGGGTTAAACTCTTCGATGGGTTTACCCAAACTCAACCATTCCTCTCTTAACTTGTGGTATGCCCTCAATCTGTACATGTCGTTGGTTCTGATGGTGTCACCGCTCAACTCTCTCAATCTGAGTTTTTCCCATTCACTTAATTCATGAGGAGTGTCCTCGTTGTCTCTTTTGTTCAACAGTTCAGTCTTCTCTAAATCTCTCTTGTAAAGCTTTTGAAAGTAATTCACCGCATACACTAGGAATGCAATGTACACCACGATGTAATACTTGGTGGCCTTTCTATTGAATTCAAACGATGCAAAGATAGCACCGTATTTTCTAATCCAAGACCCTGAATTGATGGCCTCTTGGTATTGTCTCTCCTCTTCTTCCAATCTCAACTGTTGAGGTGTCTTTTGCTTTCTTGATTTGTACTTGAACGCTGGTGCCCTAGTCGTAGCAGTCACCGTCGTCGTCTTGGAAGTGGAACTTTTAAACCGGAACCCAACCATGAACAATGAACCAGATCCCATCGAGCTCATCAACGGTCTGGTTCTGAACGACGATGCCAACAACCCCATTGGTCTACCACGTGGTAACATAACAGACATGACTATAATAAAGATATATCGACTGTGAAATGAGTGTCTATGTCTCTGTATGTATGTATGTATGTATGTATATATGTATGTATGTCTATGTGTTTAACCAACCAATCCCCCCATACTGTAGAAATCCACCGTGAACTTCAAATTTTGCGTGGTTTTTTTTTCGTTGCTTTAAAAAATTTGCCTCTTTTCGACGAGGAGAGACGAGGAGAGACGAGAGAGATGCCAAAGCAGAAATCAAAACAAATTAAAAAAGAGGAACGCAAATTAACTAAACAAACACATAAAGGAACAAAACGGGTTTGTTTTAACATTTAGTTTTTCCCAGTTTATACTCCCAGTTTATACTCCCAACTGAATACAATACAATAGCGATATCAATTGTGTCTCTTGTTATACAGTGCAAGGATATACGATCACTCAATCAATCGGATACTGAGGATAATTAATAAAAGGGATTTTATACCGTACCCATCACAAACCTTAAAAAACACAAAACAAGGTACAAGGACAAGACCAAATACAGGTACAAGTACAAGATACAACTACAATTACAACATCCCCTTCTTTTGCTTTCTTTTTTCACTTTTCTTTCTTTTTCGATAATTATCAATTGTAAATAACTGACGTATCAAGTATCATGGAAGAAGGAATCAATCAGATTGTGATTTCATTGGAATTGATTTACAATCCATCAACGTCAAATGATCAAAGACACAAGGCACAAGATTTCCTAGATTCATTAAAGACATTACCAGAGTCTCCATTCTATGGGTATCAACTGGCGTTACCTGATAATAAATACAATTACATTGTCAGGCATTTCGGGTTGAATTTGTTGTTGAATTCAATCGTGAAACATTACTTTAGTTGGGATTTGAACAAGAAAGTCACTGTTAGAAATTGGGTCGTGGAGTTGTCGTCAAAGTTAAACTCAGATGATCCCAATTATTTAAAAGAGAAAACTGCATTCATCTGGTGTGAATTGGCTAAACGATGTTGGGGTAATTGTCTTGCGAAGACTACGTCCACATCTGGGTTTGATTCCGGTAACGATAACAACAACAGTAACAATAACAGCAACATCATCAACAACAACAACAACAACAACAACAACAACAACAACAACAATAATAATAATAACAGCAATGATAATAATAACACAACCAACAGTTCGGATTCACTTTCATTCTCTGAACAGGAACAATTGGAATCATGGACTCAAATGGATTCAAATTTATTAGACCTTTGGAACCATTCCATTGTCACGCGTGAATTGACTTTGATAATCTTTAGATCGTTGTTTGAAGACATTTACCTATTAGATGATCCAATAGTGTCTCAACGGTCATCCATCTTGTCGTCTCTTTGTCCCGAGATTGTCATTTCAAATTCTATATTGTTAATGCAATACGAAAACAATGAAACCATAAGAATATTTGCATCCAACAATGAAGGTTGGTTGATAAAATGGTGTTCGTTTTTAGATGATTGCTTGACCAACAAGTTAAATTTGAATCAAGTCAACACCACCAATTTAATATGCAAGATTCTTCACGTGTTTAAAACGTCTCTGTATTGGATTCTACCGATAGCATTCAGATCAGTGAATTTATTGCCAAAATTGATTCAATTGATTCAAATCCCAAATTTAGACATTAAAATCAAAATATTAACAGTGGATTGCTTTCAAATATTGTTCACTAGAAATTACAATAATGAATCTGATTTCAATGACATTATAGGTTCGATTTTCCAAACTCAAGGATTAGAAGTGTTGTTCAATTTGTTTCAAAGTATTCAATTGGATGCCAACGACATTGATGAAAATAAATACACTTTAATGAAGAAATTGGTGGAGATGATTGTGAATTTAAGTGAATATTTACAAGCAGATGACAACGATAAAAATGACACGAATAACAATAACGACACGAATAATGACAATGGCAAGAAAAAGGACGACACCACAGACCTTTCTAATAAATTCAAATTACCTCCAAACTCTGATGTGTTGAATTATTTCAAACTTGTATTGGCTACGACCAAACATGAATCATTGGTCATTTCAAGTTTATCGTTACAATTCTGGTGTTCAATGTTGAGAATTGATTCATTGAGTGACAAGCCAAATTTCCGTACCATCATGCCAGATTTATTAGAAGTGTGCTCCACTAGAATGATCAATTATGTTGACTACGACGACGACATGAATTCTAAACAATACCTTGAAATTGACTTTGAAAACAATTCAAGTGAACTAAACAACTTTTTGACCAATTTCAAGAAATTAAACGATGACATTGTCAGAATCATTGTGTGTAAAAACCCAAGAGATGGATTACAATGGTTGTATAATAAGTTAACCACTTTTTACAATTCTCCAGTGGGGTTGGAATCATTGAACAATGCCAAATTGATTTACAGAGGGAAAAACTCAGAACCATTCATCTTTGGCTGTTGTGAATTTTCGATCATTGAATCATGTGTCAGAGGTATCTCAAGATGGTTGATCTGGTATGATAAGGATGACTTCGATGAGATCAAAGTCATTCTCATCAACCAAGTTGATGAATTGTGTAAGATGTTGTTAATGCTGAACATTAAAGATCCAATGATGCTGAGAAAACACATTCAAACCTTGGTGCAATTCACTCCATTGTTAAAGGACATCAAGGATACCATGTTTAAAGTGTTGTCTAAGGTCATCGAATCCTGTACATTTGAATACCCGGCTGATGCCACCGATGATGAAAGAGAGCTAATCAGAGACCTAAGAACCAGTGGTGGAACTGAATTAAACAGATTAGCTTACTTGATGCCTGAATCATTGAAGGATATCTTGGATGAATTGGAAAGTGTCATTGGTAACTTATTAAGTTCAAATAAATTAAGTGACCATGAAGCTGTTGCATTTAAATCCTTCTTGTTAGTTGTGTCTCAGAGATCATCTATCGCCGATAAGGAAAAACGGTTCTCTGCCATTGTCGATTCTGAATTGATCGCTTGGTCAGATCCAAAGACTGAAAAGGGGTTGCTGGAACTCCATTGGTTTATGGAAAGATTGGGTATAGTGAGAATTGCCGAGTATTTCAAATCTAGAGGAATAACTGAGAACACAAATTTGCTCAATGCCGAGATGGATGAAGCCGGATTGACTCTGAAAAAGGAATTGAAAGATCATTGGTCATCTGTGTTCCCAATTAGAGCCACTAGAATTTTTATCCAGTACACCATTGAGAGGTTAGACCATAAAACCGACACCTATCAGAACTTGTTGAATCTTTGGAAACCTAGGGTGAAACCTATCTTGCCACATATCTTGCAATTGATTTACCAAATCCAAGCATACCACAACCCTGCTAATTGGGTCGATTTACCAAATGAAGTTCAATCGTTTGTCAAGTACAGTTGTATGGAAAGATTCTGGCAACAAGGTGTGTCCATCCAATCCAAGGAATCATTCATGGACGAAAGTGTCAAGGCTATGCACACTTTGAGAGACTTTGCTGACAGTGTCGGTCACATTGTCAGATACACTAGAGAATATGCTTATCTTACGATAAGTTCCATCACTGAATTGGAGGAAACATTGTACGAGATCCCTGGTGTTGCCACTATGCTTTGGAAGGCATTGACAGGTGAATCGGTCGGTATCACTTTACATTCTTGGAGACACATGATTAATCTAGTGGTGAGAAATGTCATTAAAAACTGTCCTGTCACTCAATTGGATCCATTCATGGTGGAATTCATCCCACAGGTGTTGATCACCTTGGATCAGCTGTTACTAAGTAAATGGGAAATTGTTTATAGAAAAGGTTTACAATTAGAAGGCACTGAAAGCGATGAACAAATGAGTGAGGAAATGATGGAGGAACACATGTTGAGACAATTAACCGCTGTAGTTGATAGAATGTTGATTGATTTGATTGGCCAACACCCATCATCTAGTTTGAATCAAAGACAATTGAAGACTAGAGAATTGATCTTTACCAATTTGAACATCTTGGCTCCATTGTTGAACCTATTGTGTCATATCATCAATTTTAAGGATTCCAGATGTTCATTTAATGCTATTTTAATTGTCAAGCATATGATTCAAGATTTAATCGCATTGGACAATGAACAAGTGGATAAGTTTTTAAGTGAAAATTTGATTCAAACTTTGTTGGTGTTGTTGAACGATAAATTCTTCCAAGATACCCACCCTGAAGCTGCGTACACTTTGACCATCATGTACATGGGACTACGGTACAAGTCATCGTATCCATCAATGGTGTTACAAAAGAGTTTAAATATTACAAGTAAAGAAATCACTGATTTCGAAGTGATTTTGATGAATTGTAAAAAGTTACGTGAAAGAAGAAATTTATTTATTCAATTGATTCAAGATTCCAAGAAGAATGGTGGACAAATAGATGAAGATGAAAAGATCAAAGACCGTAAAAAGCAAATTGAGAGTCAATCATCGATCAACAAAAGAATCAAAAAGTTAAGTTCCACCGATGATCCATTAGACACAGACAATGGATCAACGTTAAATAATTTATTCGGTAACGAATAATTCCCCCAATGTATTTTCAGCTTTAACTTGTATACTTTCATCCCATGTTGGATACACTTGTTTTAAATAGTTAATAAAATTGTCTTTTGAAAATTCAGTCAATGACCGCCGTCCTAAACTTAACATCAACAAGGAGTCATCAGTGTTGGACGAAGTAGATAACAACCTCGTTGAGGGACGTTTTTTGTTCTTCTTACCGTCATTGGAAGATCCATTCAGTTGTTGGCTGATATCCAATTGGTTCAAGTATTCTTGTTTGACCAGTTCGTTTATAAATGTAGTAAAGCTGTGGAACCCTAACAGGTCGAATTTTTCATTTTCTTTGAAGAGCAATTTGAATTTCCGTTCCAATATATTGTTCAAATCAAATCTGGATAAATTGTTGTCATTGAAGATGATTATCGAGATCACCAACAATTTGACCCCATCTGTAATTAAATTAGTAGTAGATTTAGGTAGGCTTGGCGCTGTCTTCACTAAATTCCCACCATAGGGAGACGTCTCTGTTTGTTTCAATGAGTCAATTGGAGCAGTGTACTGGTTTAAAGTGTTGAATTTAAGCAACCGTAAACGTGGTGGAAGACAATTCACCACTATGTAGTCTTCACCCGACGACGATGATGATGCCTTTTTCTGCAAACTATTGTTATCGATGGTGGTGGTGGTGGTAGTGGAGTCGTTATTACTTACACCAGCGGGATTACCAATGGTGGAATTCAATTCCACCAAGTCCAATCCAAATACTGATTGAAGTTGCTGTCTGATTGGTTTGAGTAAATGTTTCTTAAATTGTGTACCTGTTCCCTTTTCATTCTCTGTTTCTAACAGTTTAGCAATCGTGGATTTTGTTAACACTTGGTACTTGTCCTCTAATCCAATCAATGTTCTGACAAAAGATTTCACTAATTTTTCAATCCGTTGGTTCATCACTGAATCATTGGTGATGGCACCGTTGCCATCAAAATCTGAATCAGCCTTATCAGCATCGTCTTCACCTTCCCCATCACCTTCCCCATTGACATTGCCATTGAAATTGCCATTGCCATCACTATCTTCAACATCAACACGTGTATCATCACCTAGATCATCATCATCTTCTTCATCTTCTTCCTGTGTATGGGTTCTCCGTTGTAATCGTTGTCTCTTACGTGATCTTCTGCCAACGCGTTCTGGCACGTCATCGCCGCCACCAGCGTATTCGTCATCGTGCTGCCCTTCAACCACAGCATCGTCGTCTGAATCTAGTACCACCTGTCTTGATCTCTTATTTCTAGCCATACTGTGATTCGATTCTATGATACCTATTTGTAAGAACGATCAAAGAATCCCCACTTCTCCGACTCACAGTGTATACCCCTTTTTTTCCAAGGCAGAGAGTTGTTTCCTTGTTTGAAACGCTCGAAATTTTTTGGCGTTTTTTTCCTCGTCTGCTGCAAAGACAAAGAAAGAAAGAAAGAAAGAGAAAAAAAACGTTCAACTCTTATCAGTGACGTTTGCTTGACAGTTTATGTCCTTTTTTTTTATTACCTTCTAATGGTACCAGGTACTTATAACATCCACATTCCCAAAAATTATCTAGTCGAATTTCATGAGTCACAGTAGGTTAAAGATAATCTCATTGTGTTTCTCGTCATTGGTGGCCTTGGCTGCTGGAACACCATACCTTTACGGTATTTATTCCCCACAACTTATCGCAAGATGTAAGTTCACCACATCCGATTCATCATTATTGTCATTTGCATCAAACATCGGTTCATCAATTGGAGGGTTCTTTGCTGGGTTGTTCATCGACAAATACGGTCCTAACAAGGCTATCTTTCTAGGTGCCCTGCTGGAATTTTCCGGGTTTTTAATCCTGTACCTCTGTTACAAATCTGAATTACACAGTTTCCCATTGTTGCTGATAGCCATGTACAATGTTGGTTTCGGGTCAGTGTTGCCGTTCTTTTCCACAGTGAAGGTGTCCACAATCAATTTCCCCAACCACAGAGGTGCTGCAAATTCCTGTAATGTGTCTGCTTACGGTCTAGCTGCTCTGGTGTACGCTGGTATCTCCACAATGTTTTTCTCTGGGAATACCCAGGGGCTTTTACAATTCATTGCAGTGTTCACAGGTGTGTCCATTGGTATAGGTTCATTCTTTGTGAGAATATACGAGAATGAAGACGATGAGCATCATCACGGTGGTATCACTAACGAAGATGATGATCTGTTTGATGACACTGATGCCTCCCAACAACAACAACAACCAAACACCGATCAACCACAGCATCACGAAAACAGTGCATTCAAATACTTGCTAAAGGGTCACAGAGGTTCTTTTGCTCAAGTGAACATGGTGAGAAACAATTCTACTACATCGTTGTTCTCTATGGCGACTGATTCCACTGGATCATTGTCCAGATCGTCATCGTTTGTGTTTTCACCACAGACGACAGCCATATCGATCAACAATTCCTCGTCGAGTAACCTCGCTGGAAGTTCTAAGAGTTTCAACCCAACTATTCTGAGATCTCAATCATCATCACAGTCTCCGATCCCAGTGTCAAGATCATCTGGTCAATTATCATCTAATTTCATCTCTTCATCACCAATGCCTGTCATGACGAAGCAAAGTATGGCGAGAGCTAACTCTTACAGACACCTTTCGTCCTTGAGTAATTCTCCAAGAAATGCATTCACCACTCCGTTTGGTTCCATGACAAAGAGGAAAACAGAGGACAATGTGATTATTGACGAGGAGACCCCATCTTCGTCTGCACAAATGCCTTTATTGGACCCTGTTAACAACCCACCAAATGGTGGCGGTGCCTTCCCATCATCAAGTGGAGGTAATTCTCCAATGTACAATTACCTGTCAACTAGTGGTTCTCCACCATCTAAACCACAAAACAATCCAGGAACACCACCTGGCAATAACACAATTAATTCCATGAACATTAACGGAACTGGTGCCACAGGAGCCAATAACTACTTCCCCAACACGAATGAAGACGTTCAAGCATACGTTCCACCTAATGACATAGAGGCCAACAATTCATTTTTGGAACAATTGAAGAAGAAACAAGCAAAGAAAAAGCCAAGGAAGCACGTTTCCACGAAGGAACATTTGCTCACATTGATCAAGGATTCCACGTTTCAATCTCATTATGTTTTGAATGCATTGTACTGCTCCATTGGTCAAATCTACATATTCTCTGTCGGGTTCATAGTGAAGGCGCAATTGAACAATCAAAATTTGAATCCAATAATTTACCAATTGTTGTTGAAATTCTCCACAAAGAAAACTGATGAAGATTTATCATCATCGTATCAAGCGTTACAAGTGTCGATCATTTCATTCTCCAACTTTTTGGGGAGAGTAATAGCTGGTCCATTATCTGATTTGATCCACAAGAAATGGAAATACCAAAGAATTTGGGTGTTGACCATCACATTATTGTTTTTAACATTGGGACAATTATCATTGATTTTCTTAAATGACATCAATTCATTGAGTTTGACATCATTTTTGATCGGATCTGCATACGGTGCGATCTATGCCACTTTACCTGCTGTCATTGCTGACACCTTTGGTTCTAAAAACTTTGCTACAACTTGGTCATTAATCGGTACAGGACCTATCATTATCTTCTTGGTGTTGAGTAAATACTTTGGTAAAGTGTACGATGCTGCCAGTGAATTGATCACCGATGGCGACGACGACAAGGGCAAATTGATCAAAGTATGCTTGAAAGGTTCTAAATGTTATGACTCTGTGTTTAAATTGACATCTTCAATTTGTATTGTTATATTTATTGGATATGGTATTGTCATTTACACTCAACAAAAGAAAAAGCATTAAAACCATATATTTATGAATTCCACATCATTGTTACTATTAAGCATATTCCCCCTCCCCCCACATACTCTATGTTTTTTTCTTTCTCATATTAATCACTTCTTTTTTCCTATCTATGTTTCTATCTACACGACCACTTTTCTTTTTGATCTTTCTAGATGTAAAAACAAAATTCCATTTTTTCTTAATGTACAATATATATATATTTCTCAATTGCCTAAACGATAAATTTGAACACATCGGCGCGTCGATTGTCCACAACTGGTATGACCACTCACTTTTTTCTAACACTAAGAACTGATTGGTTCAAATTTTGGTCAACATCAAAACACTTTAGGAGAGAGAACCTATGGACTCATGGGTTAATAAACCAATTGAACACTCAGACCATTGAACTTATTATCATTTTGTTGTCACTGTGCATGTTCTACATTGAACAAACCAAAACATTACAAAAGAATTGTATTCCCATTGACCATGGTTCACCAGATAAGACAACAAAGATTCATATCGTTTAAATCGATCACATCAATATTCTCCAGACGTGGTAATAAAAATGAATTGAGCAAACCGATTAAACAATTACCAAATACCACGGGAACAGGTGCATTTGTGGAACCTACAAAATTTGAGATATTGGGTAGTAATTTCAACTTACTGAACATTAAACTGCCTAAATCTGCTATACTCAATTTAAGATACGACAACACGTTTAGCAAAATCATTGCATTCAATGGTGGTTCAATCAAGGATTTACACGTGGAACTAGGGAAAATTGGTTCCTCCACTGTGTTTCAAAGATGTTTCAATGGTAATGATCCAATGTCTCTGTTGCTGTCGTTGAATTCATCGAATTCCAATTTTGTTGCATTGGAGAACAATGCCAAACAGCAAACATCATGGTTGGTGAAAAAGGACAGTTTATTAGCTTGGTCTGGTAATTACTTAAACTTGACAGAATCGGAAGAATTCAATCAATTAATCGACATAAAGGGTGACGGGAAGTTTGTGCTATCGGCTCCTGGATCAATTGTGCAAATCAATTTGAAAGAACAGGAATCTATAATGGTCAACCCATTGAGTGTGATAGGATACAACAATATAATAACTGAACAACAGGACCAGCAACAGGATCAAAAGCCACACGTTAAATTCTTTGTCGATTTGAGTATTCCAAAAGTGGCATCGTCATCAAAGTTAACATTGTACTCAAACAAAATCACAAAATTCATCTCTGATAAATTGAAACAAAACAACATTGTCTTGCCTTCCACCAGTAGTATCACCGATAATGCTGTGTTTAAGACAGTTCAAAGAATCATCTCATCTTCGTTCAATGCAGTTAAGAGAGGAGCTGGTAATTTAATAAGTGGATCAAACACAAATTACATGGTTGAATTCAAAGGTCCAAAGACGTTATTGATTCATAATAATTTGAAATTGAAAAACGATTTAATGACCAACGAAGAAATTAAGAAATTGACCACTTGAATGACTCATCTTCATTACGTCTTTTCACATTTATATCTATCATACACCAATCTATTCTCTCTTTTTCCCACATGTATACATATATATCTATAACCCCGTGTTTTTTTTTTTTTAAAAAAATATATTAGACTCCGCTATTTCAAATAGTATTACACAATGACAGATCAATGAATTAGAGGAAACCAGTAAGTAACGTATTATGTAATCATTGAGTTGTGTATGTTTGGAGTTAATATCTCCCATTTGAGAATGGTTCTCTCGTTACTCTTTGTTTTACTTGCCCCTCTTGGTCCCTCTTTTTCCTTTTGTTTTAAACAAATGAACGGAAACCATACAAAAGAATCATTGGAAAGACCGGAAATCATACAAAAGCACTACCAAAAATGAACGGAAACTTAAACAAAAGGAACTTCTGGTAGCTTTCCTTTTTTTTGTCTTTTTTCACTTAAAACACTTGAAAACAAAAGAACAAAAAAGGAAATAAATGTGGGATATTAATCTTTTTAACTTACTATGAATTTCTTTTAGTTATTTCTTTTTGTTCTTTTTACATATACTGTCGACACTTCACTACTTTCAGCTATGCTTTACTTCTTTTGTATTATTATTAATATTAGTCTTCTGCCGACAACCAGCTATTAAATTAAGTATGATACTTTATTTCTGCTTTTTGTTTAAATTGATTAATTCTTACTTCCTTTTTGGGAACCCTGTAGTATGTAGTTTTTCCGGGACTCTTGCCATTTCTCTTTGTTAATTAGAAATTAATATTAACAAGAGAATCCTGGTTCATGAGGTTTTATTTAACAATAATATTTGTCCTTTTGTTCATGTTTAGTTTTGGGCACCTTAGTTTGAATAGCACTCTGAAGACTACCCAACCCAACGAGGTCGATTTTGTTAAAAGGGTCGATGGACGCAAACATTTATCTTCAAAATCGTCTATCATGTAAATTGGATTTGGGTTTAGCATTTAACGTTTATCTAATACCATATGTAAAATTAGAATCCATGGACCTGAAATCTGTGTTGAATTAAACACATTATGTTAACAAAATTCACAAAATGTACATCGAGGACCATTAGAAGGGACATTTTGGAGATTATCAAGTCGAATTTACTTCGATCGAAATGGACATTGACTGACGACTCCTTGTCATCGTTCAAGGCTAAACAATTGTATGTGACGATTCAATCTCAATTACAACCAACAACACAGTTCATGACTCATAGTAATCATTTACAACTTGATGAGAAGTTTAAACTTGGCGCCTCTATCCCATTGGGGTTTTCATTAATTTACTGCAATCCACTATCGTCTGAGACTGAATTGAGTCTTGACGGGTACGATAACTACCATTCACCGAATTTAAACCTTGTTGATTACTTCCAACGAAGAATGTGGATTAGTGGTGAATTCAATTATGAATTAGGTAATCCCTTGAGATTTGGTGACTGTGTTAAGTTCACAGAAACCGTGGATAAGTTCAAGGCTATACGAGACAACATATTCGTTGAATACAAGAGACAATTCAACAATGGTAAAGGAGACAGTGTGATAGAGTACAGACGATTGTGTTACTTGAACAAGCTACATGAACAAGAAGTTCAGGTATCACCAGGACCAACTCCGGATGATGGTGCAGCATTGGTTGCTGATCGGTCAACAGTCGTCAAACCATCTGAGATTACCAATTTTAGAATGAGCACATTGACATTCAACTCTCATTTGATCCATTACGATACGATGTATTGTAACAACGTGGAAAAATACCCAAAGATAGTAATCCAGGCACCATTGTTGTTTCAATTGATGGTTAGTTATTGGACGGCTAATAACAATGAATTGTCATGCGAAGTGTCTCGGATAAAGTACAAGATCCCCAAACCATGCTACATTGAAGATCAATTGAGTTTGAATTACAAAAGAATATCCACAAGTGAATTTAAATTATGGATACGAAATGAATCCAAAGACAATCAAATCTCATTTGAAGCTTCGATACATTTATTTTAGAAAAAAAAGAAAGGTAAATCAGTTTTTTTTCTTATTAGGTTTTCTATATAGCAAATAAATAAACGATTCATGTGCATCTACGTATTCATCTCATTTATCTAACTTAGTAAAATAATATTTCTGTAGCTTTTTCTCTTGGTCAGACCATTTCTTAAACTTTTCTTTGGTTTTCTTGTCTAAATCAATCAAGGTTAAGCTGTATTTGTTCAAATCAATTATAATACTGACATCTTTCAGTGTCATTGAAAACTGAATAAAATCATCAACATCATCAACACTCTTCAAATTCAACAACAGTTCATGGAAGTTCACACCATCATCAGAGTTTTGAAGTTTATACAATGATTGAATGACATCATAATTATCCTGCATTGATTTCAACAACTTTTCATAAATGTGTAAAGTCTGCTGAGACCCTTTTAATAGTCTGTCAATTTCATCTTGAATGGATTGGCACCACTGCTTCAATCCATCATCGGTCAATATCTGTAAGTTACAATTGATGTACTGTTCATGTTTGGACATCAGCAATGCGCAGTTCCGGCAGTTGATATACCCATCTGGCAGTTTATACAACCATTTCGGTTTGAATTCAAATAACAAATTGCTTTCATTCTTAGTGTAATGCACAGTTACATGCTTGTTCAATTTCAATTTTTCAGTTTCTGTGTCCTTTTCAAATAAATTAGGCATTAGAATTCCATAATAATCTGTTTGCTTTAACTCAACTTTGGAATGGTGTTCGATGTCTACGACAAACGATTCAGTTAACCTCACCAATGTCATAGGCACAATGAACCTCCGTAGATCGGAAAACCTTTCAATTTGTAAATAATCGTAAATGTCTCTAGTACTGAACTCTCCACTGTCCATTAACCGTAGCCTTAACACTTGTCCTTTGAACTGTTGGTCTTTTCCAATGTATTTATACACAGCATTTGCGGCACCTTTGCCTGCCAATGTCCATTCTGACGCGTTCAATTCCGTCATTTTGATGGATTCAACGGTTATATTGTTCAAAATACTATTTGAGATGGTATACTTTGATGATATATTATAATTAGATTATATAATTAATATTATTACAAATAAATGATACAATAGAAAGGAACAAGATCCTAATGAGATAGGATAAGACTCCACACATAAAAAAATTCGGCTAAAAAAAATTATTGTAAAGAGATCAAATCTTGATAAACAGCCAAAAGGGCATTTTTGGACATCTTGGACAAGAGCAGTTTTTTATGATCATCGTTCAATTCGATGAATTTACCAATCAATTTCAAATCTATAAACGGTCTCTTGATAGCGTTCATAACTTCATTCAAATCTCCAATAGCGTTTAATCTAGGATTCAATCCTAATGCATGGACCTCCCTATCAGTGACGTAGTTTTGAATAGCATACATTCTCCGATATTGGGTTTCATCGATAGGAATGACTTTATAGAATGATCCATCTATATTACTGGCAATCACCTCAAACCCTAGATCACCATTGTTAAGGTCCTTTTGTAATGTGTTTATCATTGAGAATGTAGATTTAGATCTAGACACTGATTTCATCATAGTAGTGTAACCGTTGAATCTAAACACAGACCGTCTCATCAACTTTGACCCTTTCAACGATTCGCTGTCATATGGATCGTATTGAAGTAAATGCAAAACAGAGTCTTCATCTGAGACCAATATAAACAAGTTTTCATTGAACACAATGAAATCACACGCAGTCACTTCCACCTTTCGTTCATCCTTACCCAGTGTTAGCATTCTATAAGGTTCTGCATCGAATCCATGCAAGGAGACACTTTGATATGAATCACCGATTAAAACTAAGTTCATAAATGATTTTGTATCCTTAGTGTAGATGGATGTATCAGTGAATGCCACCGGAGCGACATTACCATCATTTTTCATTGTTCTAATCAACATTCTCTGTCCCTGCACAGATGAGAACCTACCACTAATTTCACAGATGGAAGAGATAGGACCCTTTAAGGTCTCTGATGTTAACAACTTAAGCCTGTTCTTAGCTTCTGGTCTGGATAAGTCCGGGACAACATCGATAACATCATATAGTTTCCAAGAACCATTGGTAGCTAAATCTTCCACTTTGTATTGACCAGTACCGACAGCAATGACTAGTTTATGCTCATTTTCTGATACTCTCAACCTCATAATTTTCAATGCATTACAAACTTCATTTTCATCAAGTTCAATGGTGTCAATAACAGACCAATTGACTGGCGTGATTAGTTTGATATAACCTCTGTAATTGTTAGCATGTTCAACATCTTCTCGAGAACCTGAAAGTGGGTTGCCATCCTCATCAACAGCATTATATGAAACAGGTTGTAATGTAGAAACCACATAAATGTTTGATGCCGCATGGTACTCAATTTGGTTCACAGTTTCACCTAATTGGATCTTCCTTATTGGGTATCTATTGGTATAGTTGAAATCTAAATCAATTTCACAGATTCTACAACACTTTTTATTATCAACTGAAATTAACCCATTTGAACATTTGTCTCCATTAAAACTAGCAAAGTAAAGCACAGGTGTGGAAGTGAATTTATGCAGCCTTGGCAATGAGTTGTGAGATTTGGAGATGAGGTATGAAGTGGCACCTGAAATCAACACAGAATGAGACCCTTGTAAATTGTCGATTTTAATCAAATTTCTTTCAATGGTAGTGGCATGAGCATAAGAGTTATCTGGAGCACCAATAGTTTGGAATGCACACATTTGATTAACCTTTATTAATTTGTACGCGTTTGATATTACATCAAAATACATTTCATACATTAGCACCTCACCTCCATAAGTTAAAATTAACAGGTAATCTTTACTGTTAAACTCATCACCCAACTTGGTGAAAATGGCTTGTTTGATGAGGGGATCGACATCGGCCTCATAATTTGGATCCATAGGTGTTAATTGCATGATTTCAGGAAAGGAATGAATGTCCTTAAACTCAAAAACTTTTTCCTTGTGGTCTGTTTTAAACACAAGCAATCTATTATCAGCAGTCATCATCCAAAACGTGATTTCAGTTTTAGTGTTCTCTTCAACTTTTTTGATACCACCATTACGACTTCTCTTTGATCCTTTCTTTTTATAGACATGGTTCAAAATGGATGTTTCAGTGATCCAACCGTTGGTGAAAATTAGATAATTTAACAAAGCTGGTAAGTCCATTTTTTCTAATCTATCTTCATCTTCCTTGTACTCCAAGACGTCAATTTCACCATTCTTCATAATGACGATTATGTATTTGTCAAAAACTGTAGCAGAATTAATCTCATGAACGTATTCGATGGAGTCTAATTGTTTAAACTTAAAGTTGAACAGAATGACTTTCGAAGGAATGACTTGCACGATTTTACGGTCGGAAGCAGTGTCGATGGTACCAAATTGAACAGTGTATTGTTTATTGTTGAAATTTTTTGTGTAATGAGCTCTATAATTCTTCGATACCAAGAAAATTTGTGTCTTGTAATTAGCAGCTTCTGTAGTGATAAGGTATTGAGTCTGTCCCTTGAAATCCTTCAAAGTCCAGATTTTATCAACATTGGAGAACTTCAATGTTGATTTGATCTTAGGTTTAACAGATGGGTTAATCAACGATAATCCACCATTGGATTCTAAACCTGTCGTTGTTATGATAGCCTCTTCATTCAAATTAGGGTTTGGTAAACCGAATATTTTTAATTCCTTGGAGATTTTTCCAAAAGTGAAACTTGACACAGAACCAAAGTTTTCTAGACGATCCATTATTGTAAACTTACTAGTCGCCAAAGAATTTTGATTGCTGATTTTAGTGTCATCATCATAAAGCCAAAAATCATCATCCTCTTTATTAGATGTTGCAGCAGTCACAGCACCTTCATCTTCATCATTGGAAGCGATAAGTTCAGCCTTCCAACCAATAAGTAAACTGTCACTTCCTTGTGAACACACAAAGAATGTATTGGTGTTTTCTATGTTTGTGATGTCCAAAATGTTGGTGATATCTATACCTTTATACAAGTTTCCATCGATTCTTGTGACGCTTTCAATGGTAGAAGTACCACCGGAACGATCAAACTTAATAGAGACAAAGGAACCCTTTTCCGTTATTAGCAGTGCCTGATCATTACCTAAGAATTCAATCTTGCAATCTTCCAAGTATAATTCCAAATCCGTATGATCCTTCAGCACCAAATCTGACACTTCTTTATAAAAGCTATTAACGGAGAATCCCTTCAGAGAACCAATAGTGTTGACGTAAACGATTTCGTTAGAGCCTAATAACAACAGCCCATTAACAGGATCAGGTAAAGGGTAGATACTTTCTAGATCATAAGGTAGCCCCGACAATTCCATAATTGATGTGGCCTTTTTCTGCTCCGTATCCAATGATAACACTGACAATTTCATGGTATCCTTTGCTTTTGGGATGTACCCAGTCCAAGACATGGTTTCAGGTGCGTAAAGCACAGCTATCGTTGGATTTCTGTAAGAGTATAAATATTGATAATCAACAATATTTTTCAGTTCAGGGAGTAATGAAGATGCATTTAAGATGAAACTTTGTCTATAAATTGGTGTTAATGTATTCTCAGTTTCATTCTTTGCGTCACCAGTAGTTGTAGCGACATTGTTGTTATGGTTCTCATTGATCTGTTTAATGTCATCACCATGTAAAGAGTCATTAAAGTCATCATTGATATCATCTAGATCATCCTTATGAAAGGGAAGAAATGTGAAAATCTCATTAATCTCTATAGACGTACACAATCCATTTGGATCTGTTCTGTGTCTAACTTGACTCTTGGATAATTTTTCAATAGACAAGCAATCCAATGCAGGTTCGTAGTAATGTAAACTCACCGTTGATATACAATGAGACGATACATCCCATTTAACAATAGATAATTTAGCAACTTTGGTAGATACTATCAGATAATCGATTTTTTCATCTTCATTTGATTTAAATTTGTTTATATTGACAATTTCACCGCATAAACGGTACTCTGATATCAATGACAGTTTGTTATCACCATCGTATAAATCTTGTGAATCTATCTTATCCTCTATGAAAGTCTCAACTTCCTTATCAATGGTGATCCGTTGTGTTGAGTTGAATTGTTGATCTTTTGGAACGTATTGTACCACTTCAAACAATTGAAGGATGTTCCCTTTCGAAATGACAAGATTCTTAGCAGTTGAAGAAGTGAAATTACAATACAAAGACTGCAAACACGTTGACTGGTCAATGAATTGATTGTACACCTCCATGACTCTTTCGGTATTTCAGTGTATATATCCCTCGATAGATATATATACGTCTCTTGAACCTTGTCGGGTCATCAACCAATTTATTCATTGTTATGTTATAGTCTTTTGGTCTTTTCAAAATTTCCCTTTTGCGAAGAAGGGTGTCGGTGACTGCCAATTTTGGATCGCGTGTCGATTACTGTAATGGTGGTTTCTTCTACTGATTATGCTATTTTACAGTTACAAATGTGTTTATTCACCGATACACACACACACACACACATATATATATATATATATATATACATAAGATATTTATTAAGATTATTATTAATATCTCCCATTATATGCGACGGCCAATCTATTGGTCAAATGCTGCTCTGCAGTTAATGTCTTCCCGTTGTTTAAATAGTCATGACTGGCACCACGACCCTTTATCTCTGAGACAATTTTTGATGGAACAGGCTCTAACAGTGTTTCATGCGATGGATGGCTAAAGAATACAACAGAGTATCTATCGTCACCTGACAAAAGCATTTCCTCTGTGAATCTGACTCTATGGATGGTGGATTTTAACAAACCATTGGTCCAATACGATAGTTGATCAGCTATGTTCAATATCAATGGAGCACATTCTCCTATTCGTTTAAAGTTCTCACTGGCAGGAACAAATGGTACTGGTATCCATTTACCATCGGAAAACACTTCCAAACCTGGTTCTTCAGTTTTCTGTAATAAAGCCGTTAATTGTCCATAATCAGTGTGAGCACCGGCAACGTTAAGCTGTTTATACTGGCCAATTTGATCCTTTGACACACCATTTGGATTTGGATTTGGATAATGCAAAAATCGTAGCGCTGATCCACTCGGTTTACTGATATTGTTTCTCTTGACAAACCAATCTTTACCACCATGTTGTTCAGGAATGTGTAACGCCATCGCTAACAAGGTCAAAACTCTGTGAATGACATCTCTGAATTCAAACACACAGTATGATATCAATTGTGAATTGCTAGGATCGGTGAATAACTGGGGCAATGGTTGGTCGGGGATACCTGTTTGTAGATTGATGTATGCGAAATTGAATGCCTCTTTAGGATCACCCGTTGGCTTATCAGGTTGTTGTTCTTCTAAATTCTCAGCACCCACACACGTGTAACCTCTATTAGTTTCATCCAACTTTTGTTCTAATTTAGTTTGTAATGGTAATTGGAAATACTGTTTTGATAATTCAAACACCTGATCTGCCATTTGCTGAGAGAATCCATGGCCCTCGATCATCAAAAACCCTTGCGTTGAAGCAGCATGTAAAAGTTTGTCTGCAGTTTCTTGATTTATATCTGATATATTAACAATTTCCAATGGATTTTTCCTAGACATGACCTTTAGATTGGTATATAATGAAAGGGAAGGGAGGAGAGAAAAAAAAGAATAGGTAAGCTGATACAAGTAACAATATTCCATTTCCATAGATAAGATAAGATAAGATAATATCAATTAAAAAAAATCAAACAAGGGAAAAAAAATTCCGATACCGGGAGTCGAACCCGGGTCTGCCCGGTGAAAGCGGACCATGATAGCCGTTACACTATATCGGAAACTGTTGAACAAATTATGATGAGTGTTGTACCACTCCCCATTAAGTAGTTAACGCCACACAGCCGCACATACAGAAAAATTTAAAATTGAAAGATTTATCAATGTTTTGTTGTGTATCTTGTAGTGGTTTCTATTGTTTAATTCTGATTTAATGGATATCTGACGAAAAGGTGAAAGCATTTATGTGAATGAGGAAAAATGCTATCCACGGTAGTTCGTTGTTTATTGGGGTTGAACAGGTACCGTTGCAGAATGAGAGAAGACAAACCCTAGCATCAAACAGTTTGAAAGTACGAAATACTACATAAAATGCCAATACATTTTCATTCTTTTTTGATGGTAGAGATGAACTAACATGTGTTGTTTGTAATTTAATGAAGATTATGATGTATCCACTATTTGTTGGATGGAATGAAATTACTTGATTCATCATAAAGTAAGGTAAGATTATGCTAGACGTAATAAGCCTGGTTTCTTTAACTTTTAATCACAAACCATTCAAAATGACATCCAACTACAACATCTGAATCAATGGGACCCATACCATCATGTGTACCCTGAAAAAAAAAACACACACACAAAAAACAACCAACATTTTACCTTAATCGTAATCGTAACAGTAATAATCGTAATCGTATATTCACACATATTCTCATTATGCATGTTGCAAATTTGAGCGATTCATTAAAAAAAAAAAAAAAAGCGATTTTTCAACATTTTTTGGGTCTTTTTACTTGAATAATGGGATATATACAAACCTTTAGAAGGGGTTGTTTAGTTTTCTAATTTGTTTTTTTCTTTGTTTAATTAATAAGTGGTTATTGTTATATTGCTATACCACTGTTGTGATTCTCAGACAAAATTGTCATTAATCAATCTTTATTTACTAAATAATATCACTTCAAAGTCACAGTTCCAATTCAAATCATCTATTTTGATTCAATTTTACCCATTCTATGGTAGTACATCATAATTCCCCTGTATTAACAGTCTTTTCATTTAAGCATTAATTAAGAAAAGATAACTGTGACATTTTAATTTAATTTCAAGTTTTAACAGAATGTCTGAAGGAAATGGAAGTATAGATAAAGGCTCTAGATTCTCTGTAAACGACACCGATAACAGTGCCAGTCAGAGAGTGTCTTTACCTTCATTGTCATCTATCACTGGGAGTTTGCCCCTTCCTCCTCCAACGGCCTTCCAACAAGACACTAGGTTTGTGCAATTACCACCAGTGTCATCATTTGCTCAACCGTTCCCTGATATCAACGGACGGGTGAATCCTTCTTGGCCTGGTCAACCTTCGGGCTTGCCATCTCTGCATCAACACCATCCCATCGGATTAGCTCAACATCATTTCCCATCTTTTCCCCAACAACACACACATCAACAACAACAACAGCAAGATCAACAACCACCAATAACTCAACTTCCTTCCTTCTCTCATCTTCAGTATATGCCATCACCATTGCAACAACACAACGCTAAACTACAATTACCATTCCAACATATAACAGATACATCGACTTCAGATCATACGATGAATGGCAACGAAACAAATGATACAGTTAAATTGGAAGGTACATCGACTGTGTTTCCTCCTCGTCTTGGTAATGCTGTTCCCACCCAAGTGTTACCTGTAGATGGTCATTCAAAGTTTGATCCAGTTAAATCACCACATCCAGAGACCACACTTAAGGAAGAGCCAAAGGATTCAACTCCAGCATACACACAATCTGTTCAACCGGCAAATATGACTAAAAGCACAACTGCCACACCGTCAGCTGCATCACCTCCAACATCATCCTCACCTCCTTTACAACAACATCAATTCATTATGTATTCTAAGGCCCAGTCAGCCACCACGAAGTCAAAGGAGCCATTGAAACCAATTCAAAAACAACAAGAAGCTCCACAGGCACCTATAACGCTCAATAATAACATCAGGAAGTCAAATATACCACATTCCACCTCTTCAGCTACGGTACCATCCACAACTACAAATACGCTTGCAACAAATCAACGCAAAGCAGCAATCCTGTCAGGACCTCCTAAAACATCTAGGTTTTACAGATTCTTCTCCTTAGAGACTCCAAGACAAGGTGGTGGTATGGACCCTTCCTCTTCTGGTGGTGCTATCAATAACAGAAATGCAAATATAACTCACCATTATAATCCTTACATCTACCCTCAAAATAAAAACAAGGTGAATCCACAACCAGACTTTATCAATATGAAATCTTCGTTTGATGCACTAGAGAGTATATCGACAAAAGCAGAAAATATTCCAATTTTAACTCCTAATTCTTTGGAATTTGACAACCCAGTAGATTACATTGAATCTGTGAGAGAATTGGGAGAACGGTACGGTGCTGTTAAAATAGTACCACCTGCATCATTCAAACACAAATTTGTCGCCAACTTGGAATCACTTTGGTTCAAAACCAGAAGACAATTATGGAATTCATACGTGAATGAATTGAATGCAAGATACGATTTTCACAAGAAATTAATGGAGACATTAGCTGAATCAAATGTTTCCCTGAATAAACTGCCATGCATAGACAAAAGATCCATTGATTTGTACAGACTGCAAAAATCTGTTCATTTAAGGGGGGGTTATGAAAAGTGTTGCACGGAAAAGATGTGGGCACAAGTTGGTAGAGAATTGGGATTCTATGGTAAAATCACGAGTTCATTATCTTCATCCATCAAGTCAGCTTACCAACGATACATTTTACCATTGGATTTGAAACAGGAAGAAGTAAAGGGCTTCAAACACCCAGAATATGTTACCACAACAAAGAAGCAAAAACTAGATGAGAATGGGTCCTATCTTCCTAGAATTATAGGTTCATCCACTTCATTTAAACGTAAGAGAACTGATTTGTTAAAGATTGGTTACAATCCTTTCTATGATCAAGCCTCCACACAAAAGAAACATATAACCGTTAGTGACAATATGACCTTATCGACGTATGATTTCTACAACTGGTCGGAGAATATCGACAACGACGATTCATCACCGTTTGAAACTAGAGTATCGTCTCTTTACAACATTAGACAATTTAATGAAAAGAGTAGAGCCTTCAGAAAACAAGTTTTGGCAAGACTATCTGTGGAAGAAGCTGCAATTAGTTTAGGTGTTGATTTCAAATTCTTGGAGAATACTTTCTGGGACATTTTCAATGATCCTGATTCAGTATTGGAGACGGAACTAGCATTGAAGGTTTCCACCAAGATTCATGAGTCTGGATTTGAAAACAGACCAAACTCAGATGCCAATGCGTTTATAACTAACCCATGGAATTTGCACAACTTGCCTGTGTGTGACAAATCTTTGCTCCAGTATCTTCCAAATAATGCCGATTCATTATTACTACCAACAATGACCTTTGGTATGTTTTTCAGTTCTCAGTCTTGGAACATGGAAGACCATTGGTTATACAATATAGATTATCAACACATGGGTGATAAAAAAGTTTGGTATTTCATCCCACCAGAAGACCAGGACAAATTCGAAAAGTTTTTAGAAGTTTACATTAAAAGAAAACACGAGGAAGAAGTGACACAAGATTTCTCTAAATATAATTTATTGATCCAAAATGGTGATATAGCTGCAGTGACTTTGGAGAATAGAGTGCTGACTGAGCCAATCATACCTAGATGTCGTCCCATTGATTCTAAGTTTGATAAATTTGTGTCTAAAGAGACTCCTTTACGGTATAATAATGAAGTTTTCATATCACCTGACATTTTGAAAAAAAATGGGATCAAAGTGTTTGGAATTTACCAACAGCCAGGGGAGTTCATTGTAAAGTTCCCTAAAGTGTACAGTTCATGTATCTCATTAGGCACCACAGTTAATGAATCTGTGAATTTTGCTACAAAATCATGGCTTCCTCATTCCCAAGATGCGTGTGATTGGTTGAATAAGCAAGAACTAATACCAAATTTTTCCAACTTGAAGTTTTTGATGAACATCATTAACAAATGTGAAGATAAACAGATTTTATCTTCTGTGGAGCCATTATTAAACAAATTGATTGACAATGAATTGAATCTAAGAAATGAGGTTAGGGCATTCAATATAAAGGAATCCTTGAGTTCTACCCAACAGGATCAATTTACCGATTCTGATGTTGCTGATTGTTTCCCTTCGTATATAAAGCTCAGTTATTCCCAAAACAAAAAATCATATTTCACGTTGTCATTGAAGAAGTACCTTGACCTACTTAATGATGGTAGTAATGCTTCTGATAAAGAGGTGAAAACTGAAACTTTAGAGGAATTCAAAGTTGAATTAGTAACATTGGTTTCGGATGATTCTTTAAAGCAATCACTCAAGTCCTTAAAAGTTAAACTACTAACGGGTAAAGAATGGTTAAATAAATACTCAGAATTGATAATGGGTTATGATAAACCATCATTCAAGCTACTAAAACCATTTTTGCACGAGGGTGAAATGATTTTTGAAAACAGACACATTGAACCATCAGATATTAAAGCCTTTGAAACATACAAGGTGTTGAAAGAGCAGATGGATTCTACTGATGCTTGGGTGCAAGAAGCCAATAGATTTTTACAGTTCAAGAATTCCAATAGAATTAGACAAAGAAGAGGAAACACCAACTCTGAGTTCAACTCATCATTAGATGATTTTAAAAACATCGATGAATTAAATGAATTAATTAATGATATACCGAAGCTGTCTGTTAGTGTTCCTGAGATGGATCAATTAATTGAATTTGCACAGGAAGTTTTGAGATTCAATGATATGGCTGTGGCTTTAATAAACAACGCTGAGACCTCATCATTGAGTAATAACGAAGATGAAGAATTAGAAAACTTACATTTACTAGGTGAATCAATTGGTATCAAGTTGGATTCATTTATGTTATTGGATAGAATTTTGAAGAGAAAGAGATGGTTGAAAGAGATATCACCTAATAATATGATCAATGCAGATACTGACAGGTTGAAGTATTTGATAGAACAAGGGGAACATGTTAGTTCGTTGAATGACGTTGAAAAGTTACAGAGCCTGAAGAACACTTTTGAAACATCATTACATGCCAACAAAGAGTTGTCTACTCTGTTGAATAGTGATGTGTATAAGATGTATCAGATTGATTCATTGTACACTCAATACGCCGGTTTATCAGTTTCCAGTGAAATAAGGGAACAGTATTACAATTTGAGTCACGAGTTCAAAGCTGCTGTAAATCAATTAGATCTTGTTCTAGATTTAATCAAGAAACGCGATGAATTATCTAGTGACGAAACAGATTTGTTTTTGAAAAAAGTTAATTTGGCTGAACAGGTTTTTGAACAATCATCTGGTATCAACATCAGTCAATTGCATGATATCATTGACCGATGTAACAAATTCCAAGATTTAAAGGAGAAATCTGATTACTTGCAAAGTGTGTTATCATTGATGGAAGGTTGGTATTCTAAGCTGCAAATCAAGTTCCCAGGAATATATCCAAAGACTGTGAAAAAACTAGCAGCTGCTGTGCATGCTGATATCCATCTTAATGATGAGATTTACAAAGAGCAATGGGACAGTGCCAGTTACTGTGTTTGTAGATTGACTCATGAAGACGGTATGATGATTGCTTGTGATTCATGTGAGGATTGGTTCCATTTTAAATGTATTGGCATGGTTGATAAAAAGGACGAGGGAGACATTGATGAGAGTAAGGAAGAGGAGAAGAGTTTTATATGTCCACTTTGTGATCTTAAATGTGAATCACCAACCTCCAAATTTGTCGAGAATGTGATTGACAAGAAACCAAAGTTTGATGATTTGTTACAGTTTATTGGAGAGGGATTGAATGAATTGATGTTATACCCTAATGAATTTATGTTGTTAGTTAAATTAGTCAAGGATGCATACAAGTTTAAGGATGAACGTCTGACTAAGGGACTAAAGTTTAATGATGAGGGTACACTAGTTGAAGTTAATGTCATCAAGATGAAGCTGTTGTTGAGACAAATGGCCGGAATAAGTATCCATTTTGCCGAAGAAAGACAAGTTATCAAGCAAAGATTGACTGAACTAACTCCACAACCAGAAATGAAGCCAGATACGGTTGACCAAGAATCAAAACAAGAATCGGAAGAAACGAAAATCCAAACAGAATCAGAGTTCAAATCTGACTTGAAGATTGAAACTGGAGTTAAACCAGAGGCTGATGATAAGAAAATTGATATTGAATCTCTTCAGGAAGAAGAAATGTTAATCAAACAACAAGAGGATTCAATTGCAACTAAGGCAGATAATAGTACGATCACTGGGGAACAAGACCCTCCAAAACATGCGACAGAAATTTCTTCTGATAAAGTGTCACAAACTGGAGATTCCAACAACTCTGTCAAACAGACAACTGTTGTCGCTATCACTGAGTCAACTTCAAGCGACAAAGGCATAACGTTGGAACAAATAACAGACAACCTAGTGGAACAACAGGAAATAACTAATGTCACAATTACAACTTCAAATCCAAACATGGAAACCAACTAAATCTCTTTTGTACTGTTTATATGTGATTTCATTTCCCTTGTGTATCTTTAATTTAATTACCAATGTCATTTATCATCCTGAGTAATGGGCATATCCATCATATGCAACAACTATTAGATACTAATGTGAATTCCTTTCTATCTGCTTTTGCGTTTTAAATAGTACTGGTCTGTTAAAAAGATTTTGCCCTTAGCAGTGAGTAGAAAAATAGTTATGAATTGAGTTAAAAAAGTGTTTGTATGTGACATCGCTAAAACAAAGACTTCTATTTATGCTGTTATTAAGTTTTCTATTGGAGTGGCAAGCAAATAATTCTAAAAGCAGTTGCATTTGTTTACTAAAGAAATACAAACTGAAATGGTGAAATAAATTCCATGGAAATATAAATTAGTATAATATTAATATATAAAAAAACAATAAAGAATGGGATTTGCCAATGTTGCAGTAAGAGATGAAACAAAAAAACAAAAATTAACAATATAAGGTAACCAAACAAGGTATTGATTGCTAAAGGGAACACTAACTATTATTGCATACCTTTAAAATTCGAGTAAAGTTTGGCATTAGGACGTTCTAGTTCTTTAATTCTGTGGCCAACAGGAATAAATTTCCAACAAGTGGGGTCCTTTTTAAGCATTTCGTAGAATTATTTGAATTTGTCCCCCATCTTTTCAATCTGTTCATTGGTTAATGAGGATTTTTTCTTAAGAAGTGTACACACGACAGCGACTAACACAGACATAATTGTATTAATTCTGGTAGCGTAGTTAACTTCAAAAGTTGAAACTGGAATGGTTTTAGTTTCTTCATTGATAGAATCGAAATGAAATTTAACAACAATCAGTGTTTGGAAGCCTGTTAACAACCCATAATAGCTATCACAATCCACTCATCAGTAAGCTCATCATTTTATGATATTTAGCAATGGGTGTTAGCTTTCTAGTGATTTTTGTGTAATCAATATCTGGACTTGTAGAGATACCAACTTCAATTAATACGTTGTTTAACATAATCCGGTAACTGACTTTATTTTCATCATCTAGTTCATTATCCTGATCAATTACAATTTTGACACTATTCATTAGTGCTTGTGTATCTAATTGTCTCATTATGGTAAGGTGAAAATGTGTATTGTGTATATACATTTAAATTTAAATACTGTCAAATTACCATTAGTGAACAATAAAATGATAGTTTCCCAATGTACCAATAGGTAAATATTCATATATATATGCAATTGTTCTCTAGGAATATACGTATACAACAATTACATGTTTTATTCATTATCTGAAACATTAATGCCCAAATTGAACAACTAGTGGGGGTTCAACTATAATAAAATTATGAACGATAGCTTGAAACAATTCTGAAACAAGTTGTTACCATGAGCGAACTTCTAGATCAAGAAATTTACTTTGGCCCGTGCCTGAAAGTGTTTAAAATAGATAATGTATAAAATAGAAGTATAAATCTATTATATATTTGTTGATAAAGACAATGCAGTTGGAGACTACTATACCTGCAAATCGTTAACTCATTATTTAAAAAAATAGTAGGTAATGTTTATACTAGCCTGATAACGTAAAAATTAATTCCTTGACCCTTTTAATTTTGCTAGTAAAACTAAAATATTAAAATAATCCAATAAAAGCTGGATTGAAACAACCTAACTATATAAAATTGTTTAAGAAATGGATTACCTATTTTGCTCACTAAAATGAATAGTTATTGTTTTCATGTTAATTTCGTATATGTCTATAACGACTGACTATGTTATAAAGTCATTGGTATAATTGAAAATACTGGCCATCTTCCAATGATTGTATGTTTCCATTTCCTTATATACATATATTTCAAGAAACTACAGTAATAATCTCTTTCCAGTGAGTCACGTGACTAGTTCAGAAATTTTTAATGGGATGAAAAATATATACTAATCAACTACTATAGTCAATGTTTCTTGAAAGTCAATCTTCATTTCAATTTAGTGGTTCTGCTGAAAGATTCTCAAATAATTCTTTTTTGTTTATTTGCTATATATGTACCCAATCTATATGATTTCATTCAATATCTTATGGAGGCAACTCGTATGTATCGGCGATACCAAACTCCGATGTTCGGATATCTCCCTCGGGGTGCGATATTTACTAAAACAACTACAAAAAAAAGGGGTGCCATTTTTAGTTACCGCGCCAGAAAAAAAACTGTGAAAGGTCGTGTACCAATCGGACACACAGAAATCTATTCCATCATTTCCCAAAGTGTAACTGGATGGATTTACTGAAACACATTAGTAGAGACTTGTTTTTCGACAAAACCTTTTTTGCACTGTGAGTGAAATTTGTTTAACAACAACACAATCAACTACAGGGAATTCTGTGTTTCACATTTGGCTATCAAATACGTTTATCACTGGTATTACAATCAGTTTGATAATAGGCAAACGAGTGCAATTGAACAGACAGAAATCTAAACGTTAAATTTTTTTTTTTGTTTTACTTTTCGGTCTTGTAATAATTATGTTTCATAGGATCATACTGGCACCAAGATTGTCCCTTGTGACAAATAAGCCACATATTACATTACTGACAAAAGACACTACTCTTTTATTCAGAAACAGTTTTTCAACTTGTTCGGTGTTGGCTCATTCCCATTCCCACTCTGACCCATCTCACTCTCATTCTCACTCACACTCACACTCTGACATCAACACTCAATCCAATGATTCAATCCTATCTTCATCTGTAACGTCGGGAAATTCATCGGTGGAGGCTAAAACTGATTACTTGATGTCTCAATTAGACGGCTCACACACCCATTCTCATTCCCATGGATCAGATGCTCACGGCCACACTCATGCGAAGAGACCAAGACACACCCATTCCCATCCAGAATTCCCGGAATTGGATGAGATGGATTTGAATGGTGAGGATTTCGAATTCACATTGAACGAGAAGAAACAAACACCATGGACTATGGTGAAGGATTTCTTTGACCCTCACACGCCAATTCACAAAGTGATGTCAGGTGGAGACCATGCATCTCACCAGGGCCACACTCATTCCCATTCCTCTGACCCCGAGACTATCAAACTTTATGATCCAAAGAATTTAGCTAACGAGGGTGTCAAGATCACATGGGTCGGATTCGGTGTCAATGCTGCCATGGCTGTTTCCAAGTTTGTCGGTGGTGTGTATTTCCACTCCCAAGCCTTAATCGCCGACGCAGTTCACTCTGTCGGTGATTTGGTGTCTGATGTGTTGACTTTGTCCACGGTGAAATACAGTACTAAGAAACCAAGTGATTTGTATCCCTTGGGTTACGGTAAAATTGAAACCTTAGGTTCTCTTTTTGTGTCTGGTATCTTATTATATGCTGGATTAACCATTGGTTGGTCATCATTAATCGATATCTTGGGTACTATTCTTCCACACAACATTTTGGACACTTTAACATCAATTATTCCAGCTCATTCCCATTCCCATATTCACATTGACACAGGTGCCACTTCTGCTGCACTTGATCATGCCCATGAACATGCGCATGATTTAGCTGACGCTATTCCAGAAACCGCTAACATCAACGCTGCATGGATCGCCTTAGGTTCTATTGCTGTGAAGGAATGGTTGTTTAGAGCCACTAGAAGTGTTGGTGAAAGAATGGATTCCAAGGTTTTGATCGCCAACGCATGGCATCACAGGGTCGATTCATTGACATCTGTTGTCGCATTGGCTACTATTTCATCTGGTTACTTCTTGAACATATACTGGTTAGATTCCATTGGTGGGTTGATCGTGTCTTTATTGGTGATGAAGGTTGGTATCTCTGGTGTGTTCCAATCCTTCAAGGAATTGATCGATAAGGCATTACCAAAGGATGATCCAAGATACACACAAGTGGAGGATCAAATCAACGTCACATTGATGAAGGAGGATGCTAATGTCATCATTAAGGATTTGGCTATCTTGCCATCAGGTACTAACATGACTGTTATCGTGAAATTAGGTGTGGGCTCCTACAACACCAAGTACGAAAACAAGTTGACTTTGGACAAGATGGGTGAAATCGGTAGAGCTTTAGATCAACAATTATCGGAAAACTATGCCGCTGTCAAGCACGTTTCTGTGCAATTTGTCTCTAATTTAAAGGAAAGTGAGGAGAAGAATGAAGAAGAAGAAAAAGAAGAAATTGTTACTGTTGAAGAAACAGAAGACGGAAAGAAGAACTAAATTCATTTCAAAGAATGAAATTATAGATTAGAAAACGAGATCATAATGACCATTTTAATGATGATACATTACCTGTCCCTTTCCCTCTATTAGGTTCAGTTCTCTCATATTTTGCTACAACTTTATTGTATTTGTAAATAATTCTCTCTCTCATTAACATTTTATATACCTATAATATTACCTAGAACTTTTTTTATTAAATAATAAACGAAAGAATACAAATGTTTTTTTATAAATCTTTCAACTCTAATTCCTTTACACACCTATCATTAGATAATTTGAATTCTTGATCCCTAGTTATCTCATGTCCATTAGTGTACTGTTTGAATTCATCCACTAATGATCTCATGTACTTATCATCTGTGGAACACCCACTGATACTGATAGTGTTAAGCCCGGTTTCAAAATGAGGGTAGGATCCAATTTTGATATTCAACCCCTTGTCATTGATCTCGTCTTGCCTCTGAGATATGATAGGAGCAAACCGAATCTCAGACATCTTCGTGGTGACATAAAATGTCACATACTCCACCTCCGGTAACTTGAGTCTAGGTGACAATCCCTTGGTTAATAACATTTCGAAGAATTTGGGCACACCAGGTAGAATGTTCACCTTCCGGTTGATGTTCACAATAGGAGTCCAAGTGTCATCAGCGTAAAATGTCTCCACTTGGGTATCATGGTACGGGATCTTAAACATTCTCTTAAATGCTCGGAGTTGTAAGTCATTGAATTGATTCAGTTTATTTTGTCCCCGTAACTGGATGTACTTGTTGAATGCCACTTCTTCAAACCTCAATTGGAAACCAAATGCCTTGGCAACAGATTCGTATGTGATATCATCGTGAGTGGCACCAATCCCCCCACTTGTCACAACCAGATCAAATTTGTCATCGAATTCCCTCACAGAATCAATAATGTCTTCCTCCTTATCACCAACTACAGTGATCTTTTGTAATTCAATTCCATTATCATAACAATATTTAGCAAAGAATCTTGAGTTTGTGTCTTGTATCTTAGAATTGAGCACTTCATCACCAATGATAATACACCCTGCACGTCTCACAGTGGATACATGTCGAGTTATCAATCTTCTCGGTATCATCTATATATATTGATTCGTGATTTTGTGTTTGTTGTTCTGTGTTGTGATTTTATGAAACATGTGTTGATGTCTATCATACAAAATAAGTGTTTTTTTTTTGGCCTATTGTGTGTTTCTCCTTTCTCCGCAATTTTAAACAAACAAAAGAAAGACACTAAATGTAAAGATATGACACGATTGGAATTTTGTTCTATCGCCATACCAAGCTACTCCTTTTAAACAAAACCATGACTCAATTTACTATATAGATATTTAATTAGCCGATTCAAGGCCCATTTAGTATGTGTTTGTAAGTGTTCTTGATTTTGTGTAAGATGTATGTAAGTGCAACAAGTCGGAGATATACAAAAGACAAATAATTTATCACTTTAGCATACAACTCAGGGCAAAACATACAGGCCCACCGGTATCAGTACTTCCATCATCATTCATCTATACTATAACACTGTCAATATATAAGAGTACAGTGTCAATATGGTGGGAAAGTGTAATTATATTCATGGTTAACAAACCCGTATACAATTATCTGCCATTTAACAGTAACGGGCAGGTATGATCTCCCACATTATCAGAGTTGATCAAACTGAACCTTTTCACTTATAATCGTCACAACTATTCACAGTACCAACAGATGAGCATTTACAAACGCATGACTACTGTGATTACAAGGACATAATTGTTGATGAATTCATTAAATCAGATCCAGTCTATCTCACCAGTGGATCAGCATCATGTTGGAGCTTGGATCATATCTTCTTTACCAGTTGAAATATCATATGACATTTTGAAAACATTCCCAGTGTGGTTTCTACTGTACCTAGTAGATGTTTCCAACGATGAAATAGGGGCATTGTGCAAGGATATTATCAAAACACAAAAGATAATAATAACCAAATGGTACACGGACAAAGAGTACGGTTCTCAGATAAGTGTCAATGCCAAAGAATTTGATTTACTATATAAGGAATTTGGACAAGACCAACAGCCAGGATTGGACCTCATTGAATTGAGACATTACAACCAAGGGGATGTTAAATTAGATTCATTAATACGAAACTCATCCAATGTTAGAGTTTTATTTCGCTTGCTGGATAATCTTTTCAAAACTGGACCAGACATGTGCAACCATGTAACAGGAGTGGTATTGAAGGATATGTCGTTCAGAATCGATCTTAAAGCTGGAAAGATCGAGAAATTACACAGTTTCAGTAATGTTTCTGAGCTAGAGATTCAAGACTATATTTCACCACTAGAATTGGACAATTTATGTGCGTCATTTCCTAGTGTTTCTAACATACAATTCCCATTTTGTTGGAAGGATACTCTGGTATCTCTGGAAAACTCGTTGATACCCAATCGGAACATACATAAATTGGATTTAAAATGTGTGTTAATTCAGTATCCGGAACTTATAAGCCAGGGAACAAACGTAACAGAACTTATTAGAAGGCATGCACGTGAATTACTTGTTTTCATTGGGCCTGTGGCAAACTATTTGCTGAATTTATCGTGTCTTCGAGATTCGGTCAATTTGAAAGAACTCAAAATTTATTCAGATACCATGGAAAAGTTCCAGCTATCATGTGTGTTGCCAAGTGTTGAAAAACTAGAGATTAGATTGCATATAACAAAAGACGGTGGGAATCCAATCAATTTCCCAAAGCAGTTTCCTAATTTGCGCCATTTAATCATCAAAAACTCCTCTGTGGATGCTGAATTGTTCTGTGACAATTGCATCCATGATAAACTCACTATATTAGAATTGTTGTACTTACCCAAACTGGATGTAAGCAAGCTGATCCTACGGACCAAAAATTTGAGGCGGTTGATAATTAAACGATCAAAATTAGAATTTCATGATGATTCATTAATTTATTGTCCATATCTTGAATCTTTAACATTAGATTACAATAATGGTATCAAACTATACACTACTGATTCCAACTCATTCACCCATTTACGGTCATTGACAATCACAGGAAATGAAATTATTGATGTGTTCCCACAGAATTTGGTCAGGTTAAATATCACTTTCTATGGAGATAAATTTACTGATAGGATATTTCCAACCACATTGGAAATATTGCATATAAACTTTGATGAGACTCAAACCATTGATTTTGATTCAACTAATCTAAATTATCTACCCAACCTAACTGAAATGGTGTTAGGGTTCACTAATTACAATTTGAAAGAAGTTGTCACCTTTACTAAAATACCAAAATCTCTAACGAAATTCAAATGTTATACCGAGAAGGCAATCCTCAATTACAATGCTGGCATGCGAGCCATACAGTTATGTACTCTTTTACAAGATATTAAATGGAATGATACAATGGAATCCCTTTATCTAGCAATAGGAAAGGAGATAATAGTCCCTCAATATTGGAACAAATTTAATAAGACAACCAGGGATTCTGTTATTCGAGAAGAGCACCCCAAAATTGACCAAGAAACATTACCATTCATGATACTACATTCATTTGATGACTTGGATAGAAAAATTTGGACTCTTTAAATTTAGTTATATATAATGGCATATAAGAATACTCTTAAGGAAGGAAAATAGGATAGAACACATTTGTACATTTTAAAGGTACTTTTTTGTATGGTTCTTTGAGGTTTTTTAAGGTTTTGGGTTTTTGGGTTTTTTGTATGTCTTCCTAATGTGTAATAATATAATCTAATGATGATCAACACCAGGTTTTGAAGAAACGGTAATACCATTTTCGTTTCATCAATTCACACCGTTCAGCTTCATACTCTAACCCACGTTCAATGATTTCATCCATTGTAGTCTCCATACGTTTTTCAAAGATTGGCATCTCAGTGAGTGGAACCATGAAATTACAGTAACCATTCGTAAAGTAGGAGTACACTTTATGACTGACATAGAATCCAATAATGATGAAACCGCCCAAGCTCACTTTTAAAAAGTGGGAAAAGTTGAAATGGGTTGAACCAGGAGGAGAGATCGCAACCCAAATTTGAGCCATCAAAACGACTGCTGTTGCAATGAGCCCTAACCAGGCACCCACAATACCAGTGTTAGCGTTGTAACCTAATTGGTTAGTGGAGAATCCTTGAACTCTCAAGGCCTTTCTGAACCTGATAAATGAAAAATTGATTGAATTCCAAGTGAACAAAGAACTTAATCCAGACAAGGACAACAACCAGGTGAATAAAGTGTAAGCGCCATCCCCTATCAATGTCGTGTATGCGATACATCCAACTGATAAGCAAACTCCAATGGCAAACAAAGGTCTACCTCTTTTGTCTATGTAACCAAAGCATTTAGGTGCTTGATTAGATTGAGACAAAGACACCAAAGTTCTAGATGCAGCATAGATGGCAGAATTACCAACAGACAAGATTGAGACCAAAATGACCACATTCATGATGGAAGGGACATACGGAATATCGGCATTGTTGATGGCAATCACGAATGGCGAACTATTAGCGTCAGGTCCTGATCTCTTGGATAATTTTGGATCATTGCTTGGGACAAGACAACAAATCATAGCCAAAGTGGAAAGGTAAAATGCTAAAATTCGCCAAAACACTTGTTTGGATGCCTTTGGAATTGTTTTCCGTGGATTAGGAGTCTCAGCGGCACATAGTCCACACATCTCTGTACCACTATAACTGAATGCTGCAGTGACAAACACGGAAACGACACCTTTGAAGCCAAACTCTGTAAATGCACCTGGTTCGTTCCAATACTCAAACACAGTCTCTGGTCTTCTAGCTAAAATTATAATTCCTAGTATTAAAAATCCGGCAATTGAGGTGAGTTTACTCAAGGAGAAGACAACTTCAGCGTAACCATAAATTCTAACTGGGAGCATGTTGATGAAAATGATCAACAGAAAAAACGAAGTGATCAACCAACAATCTGGAATTGGGAAATTCTGCCAGAATCTAAACGTCATTGATGCTGCACTTAATTCCAATGGTAGTAGAATCAACCATTGAACAGCATAATTCCATCCAATTGCAAACCCCCAACTTTTGTCGATGAAATGAGTCGCATAGTATGCAAACGCACCAGGAACTGGGAAAGTGACAGCTAATTCAGCCAAGGATTGAATAGTGCAGTAAATCATAATAGACACCACAAAGTAACTAATCAACACTCCTGCCGGACCACCTTGAGCCAATGCAGTACCCGAACCAATGAAAAGACCAGTTCCAATGGAACCACCGAATGCAATCATTTGCAAGGACAAGTTGGACAACTGAGGAGTCAAACGGTGTACTTCACCATTGGCCGGTTTAAATCCATCCAATTGTCTTCTGAACCAGTTCATTTTAGTAACAGCTGGTGACTGATCTTGCTTTTCAAGATCCATGCAAAGAGAACCCAGATCAGACGAAGAGGAAGAGGACGAAGAGGACGAAGAGGACACATTAGACACGTCAGCAGAAGAGATTCTAGCAAATGGATCTAATCCAGAACCACCATTAGATAAGTCCGATTGGATACTGTTATGACTATTGTCATCACTGTTACCTATAGTAGTTGTGGATGATGTATCAGTATCATTACTATTAACTTGATCATCAACTTGAGCGGAGAAAGCAGTTGCAACATCTGAAAACTCAATTTCATCAGATGAGACTTCAAGTAAGGCTTCCATTTTTGTTTTGTTTGATATACTAATTGTTTTATGAAAATAACTAGATATTTAATACTTAAATATAATAATATATGCTGAACTAATACTCAGAAAGAAGAAGGAGTTGGATATTATTTCGATACAGAACACAATTCTAATGGGAGACAAAGACCATTCTTATATACCTGTTTTTTCAGAAAAAAAAAAACAAAACAAAAACAGGGAAAAATCTGTTGATAAGATCATTGATAAACAGTGGGGTAAATTACCTGTACCAGAGTATAATTTTTTAAGTAATTTGATAAGATAATCACTGTATCTGAGGAACAGTATTTTGAAGAACAGATAACTCTAGGATGTACCAGTCAATAATCATTCGAAACAGCCTGATCCAATGAGCTCCCCTCTCTTCATAATATTTTTTTTAATTATTAATCTTATTTAAAACTAGAAATAAAATTTAACTGTAACTGATTGTTATTACACAAATAAAGATAACTTATCATCCCTTGTATTCTACTTTGTCCTTCTATTTTGTCCCTTCTTTTAAGGTAGGTAGCCAAAGAAAAGAAAGTGACCCGTTTCTAGAATTTGGCAGAATCTTCGAGAATTTTTCGGTGAAGGAAAAAAAAAAATTTTGTCAAAATTGTGTGAACATGTATATATATATAATGGTGAAGAGATGATATTCAAGTGTTGGTATTAGTTTACTGTTGAGTGGTGGTTTTTTGGTATATAACAATATAATAACATATACTTAAAAAACAATACAATACAATACAATACAATGTCACAAAACGTTTTTTCTGCAGAGACTGCTGAGAATTTGGAAGATATCGAAAAGCAATTCGCAGTGAAGGCTGTCATGCAAATGGATACTTACTGGAAATTACTATCAGCTATTCCAGGTTCCAAATTGAAATTGACCAAATTCGATGAAGAAATCTTCAATGCATTGCTGGAGCATTTCCCAGAGTTTATACAACCAGAGAATGTTGCTAAAATCGATGAACAAGAGATGAAGGACAAGACTGGTAAGGAAAGATGGAGAAAGTTTATGAAACAATTTGAAGACAAAATTGAAGATTACAACTTTGGTACCATGTTAAGAACAGATGCTAGCACCGAATACGATCAAGATGGTACTATCTTTGTCGTTAGATTACAATTCTACGCCATTGAAATTGCTAGAAATAAGTATGGTTTGAACGATTGGATTTGTCAAAAGAAATAGATTTCTTTTTTAATTTTATACATTATGTTTTTATTTTTCGTTCTCTACTATCTGTGTACTTTTAATTATTAATTTTTTGCTTTTCTCTCATCCTAGTTCACTCTTTACAATTATACCAAAATAGTTAAACTGACAAAAAGTAAAATACCGTATCGAAAAAGCCCATTATATTAATGTAAAAAAACTTTTATTTTCTTTAAAATAAAAAAAAACAAAGAGTAATTAAAGGAAGGGAGATGAAAGAAAAAATACAAAATAGAAGAGAGAAAGAAAATTAAACTATATAATTGAAGCAATCAACTGAAATACTTAGTTCATCTTCTTGATCAATTCGTTGATGTATTGTTCTCTGTTACCAGTGGAACCACCTTGAATGAAGTGTTGGAACTTTCTTCTAACACCCCAACCACCAGTTGGGTTGGATAACTTGAATGGCCATAAGAAGTTGTTAGCTTGCTTGAAGTTTGGACCAACAGTGTAAATTTCGTGGATCAAATCTTCAATGGAAGCAATACCGTACTTACCTAAAGCGGCTTCAATGATAGCGTTATCAGACAAAGCAATTCTTTGCTTGTTAACCTTACCGAAACCTCTCTTGTAAACCAATTGTCTAATGGTGGACAAAGATGGGTAACCGTAGGCAATGTATGGTTCAACCAACTTCAACAATTCAACGGTAGCCTTGGTAACCTTGACAAAGACACCAGCATTGATTTGAGTCAATCTCAACAATTGTAAAACCTTTCTTGGCTTTGGAGCAATCTTGTTGATACCCTTGATTCTGACGACAAAGACTAACTTTGGTTCAGCTTCAACGTAGTAAGAACCAGAGGCCTTAGCTTCTCTCTTAGCATTGATCAAAGCTCTTTCAGCATCAGCGTATTCCTGAACGTAAGCTTCGGTTCTCTTGTAGATAGCAGCTCTCTTTTCCTTGTTAGCCTAGAATAATCAAAATGTGTTCCATTGAAATATGCCAATGAATATGAAAATAAATGTTAGTATATACAGTGAATAAAGAATTAGGAGGAGGGCATTTAACAATTAAACACCCGTATCTTTTGTCTATGACTTGTAAATCGTTTTCCATGTCTCTATATATCTTTTTAAAAATCAAAATTTCAGTCCCGAAAGATGGTTAACGTAACGAACAGCATCGCCGTAGCTAGTCGATAAAAAATGATTGGTCTTCATCACTATGTTTTAAAAAAAGTTAATAGAAAGCTATGTGGTGTATGTAATAATGATGATGTTCTTCTTGGTCCAATTGTGTGCCGGACAACAAATATCAAGTCATAAATAGAATAAATGAATGAATGGAAAACCATTAATGTGAATAATACATACAGCCTTTCTGACCTTTCTGTCAGCAGCGACTTGTTCAGCAGTCTTTTGGTTTTGCTTTGCCTTCTTGATTTGAGATTCTGGTTGAGCAACTCTATATTCAATTAAATTAACAAACAAATGGTCGTTAATATTAAAAAAAAGGTTAGTATTTTGAAAATTAAATTAAATTTAATCTTGTCTTCTTCTCCTCATTGATCATACGATCAAAAGTAGTTGTTCTTTCTTTTCCCAATCGTCGAATAATGTGTGTGATGTGGAGGTTGAGGTTGACCCTCTACACCATGTCACAACTATTCTAAGAATATTGCTTTAAAACAATCATCCCGAACTGAATACCAGGATTCATTCGGAAACAAGTGTAATACGCAGAGGAAAATGCAGATCAGAATAATAAGAAGAGTGGTATGTTTCATATTTAATTGACAAATGTCAAAAGAAAACAATTTCTTATAATGGTGTCTTTGCATCTATCTAGATTTTCCCTTGGAATGAAATTAGTTGGAATCAATTTGTCAAATAATATAGATGATAAAATTGATAAATGCCAACAAAACCATAATCAATTCGAGTTTTGTGTTTTGTTTATTTCAAAACAACCAAAAAAAAGAGATTATGAAAAAGTAGGTCATATTATATCCACATAATATAAATATACGATGAGGATTATAATGTAGTTGACCTTTATATTTAGAGACAAGTACGAGTGTTCATTATTGATCAAAAGCAGTGACACTTTGATTCTCCTTGTAATAGTCTCATGACCACACCTAACAAATTAATGTCTTCAGGTGTGAAGTTAATTAAAAGATGCCATCTGTCATTTGCTAGTTCTAGTTTCTGTCTTATTCATTCACCAAACCGTACCATCCATTATGTAATAGAAAAAAACAACAGAACCACCCATTATTTCCTATAACATTGATGAATGAATACTAAGATGTGACAAAAGAAAAAAAGAAAAACCAACGAAACAAAACAAAACAGTGGCATTTTTTTAATCAACTCATCGACATATATATAACCTTCAACTGGCAAAGTTTTTATGTCTTTAAAGTACTCTATCTTATCAGATTGATTTCAGAATCCTCCCAAAAAGAAATGTCCTTATATTCATTCATCTAATAAATTATTGTAACACAACACTCCCAATATCAGAGATAAAGGAAGGAATTTAAAAGATAGAATATAAAACATACGGAGCCATTTTGAATGTTAATTTGAGATGTTCTGGTAGATATTCTTTATGGTAAAGAATTCAAATGGAAATAAAACGAATATAACTGTTGAAAAACAAGTGTGAAATTTAAAGAGTAATCGTAAGTCAAAGCAAAGTCTCACCAACCAACAAACCAACTCTCCTCAGTACCAGTAATCCATCGCCAGTTTGAAAATTTTTGGAAAAAAAAAAATTTTTTTTGAGAGAGAGAGAGAAAGAGAGAAGTGAGAGAACACGTGGATTACACGTGATTTAGAGAAAGGGTCTGTTGCCCTGAATCGACGCGTCGAATTGTTTGTTTGTTTGTTTTTTTACTACGCCATCTAACGTCTCCTCATATGTGGCTAAGTAAAACATGGCTTGTTTTCGCTTTCGCTTAATTTTTTTTTTTTTTGGCTTTTTTTGTCTCAATCAAAAACATCTGTATGCGCATTTAATTTATTTAAAGATTTACTAGATAATTTCAGGTACATCATCGTTTTATCAATTCATCAACCACAGTAAAAAATACAATACAACTAGTCATTTTGAACGTATCGGAATATATTAAGATACACATACAATATTTAATTAATCACCAGGGATGAGTAGTTCAGCACAAGTTTTGGATAGAGGTGCATTCTTATCTCGTATGTATCGGTTATGAAATATAAATAACAAAGCAAAATGTCACTCATACATAGTCTTTACACAATATATATATATATATATATACTAACCATCTTTTTTTTTATTTATTTTACAATAGAAGAAAGAGATTACAATCATGCCACTGATTCTGAATATGCCAAATTTAGAAAATTAGCAGATGAAGCGTATAAGAAACGGAACCAATTGTCTAGTAAATCTCAACAAGCATTCAAATCCGGGGATAAGTCAAAGGCTCATGAATTGTCGATGCAGGCTAAGGAACAACTAACCATCGCTGAGAATTACAACAGACAAGCGGCAGAGTACGTGTTCATTCAAAATAATTTAGACTCTGACAACAACGACATTGATCTTCATGGATTGTACGTCAAGGAAGCTCAATACATTTTAAAGCAAAGAATCATCAATGGAATCAACCGAGGTGAACCCAAATTAGAATGTATCGTCGGTAAAGGGTTACATTCAAAGAACGGTGTCGCTAAATTGAAACCGGCCATTGAAGAACTATGTGATGAGGCCCATATTAAGAATTACATTGATCCTAAAAACTCTGGTGTGTTGATCATCGATATCAGAGGCGCTAAGGTGCCTTCCACTTGGTCAGATATAAACCCTAATGGTATCGGTGCGATGAATGAACATCAAACCGGTACTCAACAAAGTTACTATCAACAACACGGTTACCAACAACAACAACAACCATTGTACGGTCAACCACAGCAAATGTATGGTCAACCACAACAACAACAAGGTGGTTTCCCGCAACAGCAACAACACTACCAACAACAACAAAATTCAAACAACAACGATGCCAATATCAAACTTGCCATCAATATCCTCAAGGCTATTTGTGCTTGTCTCAAATAAATGTACATTATCTGTGTTTTTTTTTTTGTTTAATTCTCTCTTGTCCATTATTTTTTTGTATTTATCTTTTTTCTATTTTGTCTTATTTTAATCTCTTTCTAATTTCTAAAATCGTATTTCCTATATATCTTGTTTAATCCCAAAATTCAGTCATTTACTAATTAACAATAACAAAACATGTTCCAGTAATTGTCTTCCCCATATTGTGGAACGAGACAAAAAAAAACCAAAACAAGGCTGTGTAATACGATAATGAACCATTTCTGACCATCATCATAATAATCGCCATCACCATCATTACCATCACCTTCCCCCCCCCCCCAGATTTCGTTTAATTGATCTATCCATTAATTCTTTAACGTCTTTAATATGTATATTTTCCAATTTAATCGAGTCATTACAACCGTTTGATCAAATCTTCCATAGTAAACCACCAATTATTAACTCATCGCCCCGAGTCAGCCAATCACATCACTGGAAATAATAAGCTAGCGTAATCTCCATCCCAGATCCCATACAAAACGCGTCACCTTAACTATGCTCACTTGCGTGTAATCCACAGCACTAACTGATTTGTCTTTTGGAGTTTTGGTTTCTTAGAAAAAAAACGAAAAAAGGTCGTGTACCATTGATTAAAAAGTTTTTTTTTTTTTATTTTTTTTTTTCATCAACACAACACACACAAAGAAAGAAAGAAAAAAAAAAGGGAACAGAAGGGGATCGTACTCAACTGAACTGAACTGTCCAATTACGAAAAGAACAACAAAGAGCAAAAACAGCAATATAACATCAATATATATATATAGAGAGATCAATAAGAATGAGTTCCAAGAATACACGTATTGCAATTGTCTCTGACGATAAATGTAAGCCAAAGAAGTGTCGTCAAGAGTGCAGAAAATCATGTCCAGTTGTCAAGACGGGTAAACTTTGTATTGAAGTTACCCCATCGTCCAAGTTGGCATTTATTTCAGAGAATTTATGTATTGGTTGTGGTATCTGTATCAAGAAATGTCCATTTGGTGCTATCAATATCATCAATTTACCAACCAATTTAGAAAAGGAAGTTACCCATAGATACTCTGCCAATTCGTTCAAGTTGCACAGATTACCAACTCCAAGACCAGGTCAAGTGTTGGGGTTAGTTGGTACCAATGGTATCGGTAAATCCACTGCATTGAAAATTCTAGCTGGTAAGGAGAAGCCAAATTTAGGTAAATACGATGATCCACCAGATTGGCAAGACATTTTGAAGTATTTTAGAGGTTCCGAATTGCAAAATTATTTCACTAAAGTGTTGGAAGATAACATTAAGGCCATCATTAAACCACAATACGTCGATAACATTCCAAGAGCCATCAAGGGTGATGTCAACAAGGTTGGTGAATTGTTAAAATTGAAGATGGAGAGAGCTGATGCTGCCAAGTACATTATCTCTGTGTTGGAATTGAAAGGTGTGTTGAAGAGAGAAGTTGCCAAATTATCCGGTGGTGAATTGCAAAGATTCGCCATTGGTATGACTTGTATTCAAAAGGCTGGTGTGTACATGTTTGATGAACCTTCATCTTATTTAGATGTCAAGCAAAGATTGAACGCTGCTGAGATTATCAGATCATTGTTGGGCCCAACCACATACATTATCGTTGTCGAACACGATTTATCAGTGTTGGATTATTTGTCTGATTTCGTGTGTATCTTGTACGGTGTGCCATCGGTGTACGGTGTGGTGACGTTACCTTCATCTGTCAGAGAGGGTATTAACATTTTCTTGGATGGTCACATTCCAACGGAGAATTTAAGATTCAGAACTGAATCGTTGCAATTCAGATTGGTTGATGCCGCCGACAATTTGTTAATTGACCAATCAAGAGCATTTGAGTACCCGGCCATGACCAAGACTCAAGGTGATTTCAAATTATCCGTGGAGGCTGGTGATTTCTCTGACTCTGAGATTATTGTGATGATGGGTGAAAACGGTACCGGTAAAACCACTTTGTGTAAGTTGTTGGCTGGTGCCATTGAACCAGATGAAGGTTCCAAGGCACCAAAGTTGAATGTGTCTATGAAACCACAAAAGATTGCACCAAGATTCACTGGTACTGTGAGACAATTGTTTTTAAGAAAGATTAGAGCATCATTTTTACACCCACAATTTAACACTGATGTGGTGAAACCATTGAAGATTGAAGACATTATCGACCAAGAAGTGCAACACTTGTCCGGTGGTGAATTGCAAAGAGTTGCCATTGTGTTGTCATTGGGTGTGCAAGCTGACATTTACTTGATTGATGAACCATCTGCGTACTTGGACTCTGAACAACGTATCATTTGTTCCAAGGTTATCAGAAGATTCATCATCCACTCCAAGAAGACTGCATTCATTGTGGAGCACGATTTCATCATGGCTACGTATATGGCTGATAAGGTGATGGTGTTTGAAGGTATTCCATCCAAGGACGCCACTGCTAAGAAGGCTGAATCGTTGTTGACTGGTTGTAATAGATTCTTGAAGAATTTGAATGTGACATTTAGAAGAGATCCAAACTCTTTCAGACCAAGAATCAACAAATTGGATTCTCAAATGGATAAAGAACAAAAGGCATCTGGTAATTACTTCTTTTTGGAAAACACTGGATTGTAAGCAGTTACAGGTGTCATTATCAAACAACACTATAACTAATAATAATCATAATACTCATCATCATCATCATCATCATAATAATAATATGCATAATACCACTTTTTTTTTTCTCATTCATTCTTTCTTTCAATTGTTTTTTTGTTTATTTCTACTCCATTTCATTTTGTTTTACTGTTTTTGTTTTTGTTTTGTTTTGTTTCAGTCATCTTTTAAGTCATCTACCATTCATTCATTTAGTCTTTTTCTATGAATAAAAAAGAGACAAACATTATATGAGCACATTCTTTTGGGTTTAATTGTTTTTTTCTGTTTTTCACTTTTTTTTCTTTCTTTCTACATTTCATGTCATCTTTTATTTATTGTTTTGGTTGGATAGTTGTTCTTTTATCCTCCAATTCTATTTTTTTATATACTTTTATATAACTAAACCCTTCTCCTCCTCTCCTCCTCCCTTTCTCGTGTTCTTCTTTCTCCCCTCCCACCTCACCATCCTATTTACGTTTTTTTCTTTGCTTTAATGTATTACTATATATATTTCGTTTTCATCTAACCCAGTTTTAGTTTTAGTTTTAGTTTTAGTTTTGCTTTCCGATCGTAAAAAGTGTATGGGCTCGTAACAGCAAACGGAAGAAAAAAAAAGTTTCGAGAAACTGAGTGAAGTGAGTCAAAAAGTATTTGAAAAAAAAAAATGGGAATTTGGGAAAGGGGAATGGGTTTCTTTCTTCCATTGAAAACTGTGATTCCAGTCAACAGCAACCAATTACTTACAGGTGGTATATATACAATGTCTGAAGAAATTGAAAAGAAAGTCGAACAGTTATCTGTCGCCGCTGAGGGTGAAGCTCCAGCTGCTGCCGATGCTGCCCCAGTTATTTTAGGTGAAGATGGTAAACCATTGTCTAAGAAAGCATTGAAGAAATTAGAAAAGGAAAAGGAAAAGGAAAGAAAGAAGGCTGAAAAGGCTGCTCAATTAGCCAAGGAGCAAGCTGCTAAGGAAGCTGCCGCTGCCAACGATCCAGCCAAGGACAATTACGGTAAGTTACCATTGATGCAATCCACCACTAGAACTGGTGTTGAAAGAGTCAACTTTGTCGATTTATCCCCAGCTGATGCCGACAGGGAAATTGTGTTCAGAGCTAGAATTCATGCATCCAGACAACAAGGTGCTAAGATGTGTTTCTTGTCATTCAGACAGCAACAAGACTTGGTGCAAGGGTTAGTTGTCGCCAACAATGAATCTGTGTCCAGACAAATGGTTAAATGGTCTTCATCGTTGAACTTGGAATCCATTGTTATTGTCCACGGTACCGTTAAGAAAGTCGATGAATTAGTCAAGAGTGCCACCATTCAAGACATTGAAATCTCTGTGTCTAAGATTTACTTGTTAGCTGGTGCTCCAGCTCAACCACCACTTTTAATCGAAGATGCATCTAGATCAGACGCTGAAGCTGAAGCATCAGGTTTACCTGTGGTTAACTTGGACACTAGATTAGATGCTAGAGTCATTGATTTAAGAACCATCACCAACCAATCTATTTTCACATTGCAAGCTGGTATTTGTTCTTTGTTTAGAGAATTTTTAATCAAGAGAAAGTTCACTGAAATCCACAGTCCAAAGCTGATCTCTGCTCCATCTGAAGGTGGTGCCAACGTGTTTGAGGTCACTTATTTCAAGAACAAGGCTTACTTGGCTCAATCACCTCAATTATACAAGCAACAATTGATTGCTGCTGATTTTGAAAGAGTGTTTGAAATTGCCCCAGTGTTTAGAGCGGAAAACTCCAACACCCACCGTCACATGACCGAGTTTGTTGGGTTAGATTTGGAAGTGGCCATTGAGGAACATTACCATGAAGTGCTGGACTTGTTGGCTGATTTGTTTGTGTTTATCTTCACTGAATTGAAGACCAGATACGCTAAGGAAATCGCCACTGTGAGAAAGCAATTCCCAGTGGAGGAATTTAAGATTCCAGAGAACGGTAAGATGGTTAAGATCAACTTCAAGGATGCTGTGCAACTGTTGAGAGACAATGGTAAGGAAATGGGTGACTACGAGGATTTAACCACTGAAAATGAAAAATTCTTGGGTAAATTAATCAGAGAGAAATACGACACTGATTTTTACATTTTAGACAAATTCCCATTGGCAGTGAGACCATTCTACACTATGCCAGACGCTGAAGATCCAAACTACTCTAACTCTTATGATTTCTTCATGAGAGGTGAAGAAATCTTATCCGGTGCTCAACGTATCCATGATCCAGAATTGCTAAGAGAGAGAATGAAAGCTCATGAAGTTGACCCAGAGTCTCCAGGTTTAGTCGATTACGTCAATGCATTCACCTACGGTTGTGCTCCTCACGCCGGTGGTGGTATCGGTCTGGAAAGAGTGTTGATGTTCTTCTTGGACTTGAAGAACATCAGAAGAGCTTCATTGTTCCCAAGAGATCCAAAGAGATTACGTCCATGATGTATGTGATGTTTTTTTTGTATTTTGTCTTTTGTATTTTGTCTTTAATGAATGATACTACTATTACTATTACTGCTACTGTTACTGTAACCTACTGTGTATTCCCTTTCAATTAACAAGCAAACGCACACACTTTTCCTCTCTCTCTCCCACCCCCTGTCCCTTACACTTTTTAAAATCTAGCAACAATTTTATAATTTCATAATAATTGTAGTTTTTTGGGCATCATTAACCCTAACGTAACTCAACCTAATCAAATAAATGGTGGAACCCTGTCTGTCTGACTCTTTCCACCGCCTTGAAAACGTCAAAATTTTTTTTTTCTTTTGGTGAGGAGGTGTGTTCCCTTATCAACGAAAATTGCTTTTATTACCGTAAAAAATTGAGAGAGGGTTGTGTGTTGCCTTTATTGGATTGGAGTGGGTTTTCCAAGTTATTTGAGTCCCTTTCCCTTTCACTGCATTGAATATAACATTAATAAAAGAATTGCATTGAACCCAATCCAATTGAGTCAGTGAGAGTCTACGATGTCAAAAGAAAAATTCAAAGGTTCGTTGCCTATTCCAGTGCCACATGAGGCTAAGGAATCAAATAAAGTTCCAGAGCAAAAGAACCCACATATTAAAACATCCACTGATCCAGATGCATTCCAGGAAGATGTTGGTTACAGTAGTTTGATTGATAGATTGGAAGATTTTGGTGGTATCACAGAGACCCAGACTCCTCATTATTCATTGACCGAGGATAGATTTCTTAAAGATCAAGATGCAAAGATCAGAGCATTCCATGTGATTGCATCTGGGTCTCCAAAGCATTCAAGATCATCATCGATCGGGTCCAATTTGGGCCGTAGAGCATCTGTGGCAGAGTACGTCAATCCTCCACCTCCTCCAACGGCAGGTACTCATAAGTACTTTCATGGGTTTTCGCCATTTTCATCTTTGGCTAATAGATTCTCGTATAACACTACCACCCATGAAATGACCGCTAATAAGGAGCCACCAAAGAGTGCTCCTGCCAATGGTGATGAAGGACCAGTAGATCCTAGTGAAAATGAAACTGCCAACCCTGATGGTGCCGTGCCAGCTACTGTCCACTCCCCTGGTCATTATTTCGGTTTCACTGGTACCGGTGGTAATGAACTGTCCAAGATCTTGAAGAACAAATTCAAGATGGGTTCGAATTTACTATCTCATGACCATAACCCTTACAATGAACCACCTTCTCCAGAGTTGATGAACATTTACAAGGACATTGAAGCGTGTTTGAAGACCAGAGAAAGATACATGACTGCATCTGTGCAAAGATCCAATGAAAACCCGAAGAACCAGCCAGATTGGAAGATTTACCCAGATCCTCCACCACCATTTTGGAAAAAAGGTGATTTGTTTGAATCTCATAGAGTGCTGGACTCTGGTGATCAATTAGCTGCTAATTTCTCCATGGAGAAATGTCTCATCCCTGAAGCCGATGAGGATTTAGACTTTGTCAAGGATGGACAAGATGTGTACCAAGTGATTGACAAGAAAACCAGACACACCATTGCAGATATTCCAACGATCAAGGATTATTACATGGATCTGGAGAAGATCATTAACATTTCCTCTGATGGTCCAATGAAGTCGTTTGCATTTAAAAGATTGGAATACTTGGAAGCTAAATGGAATTTGTACAGTTTGTTGAACGAACACGAGGAAACCTCTGAGTCAAAGAGAAACCCTCATAGAGATTTCTACAATGTGAGAAAGGTCGACACCCACGTTCACCACTCGGCATGTATGAACCAAAAGCATCTGTTAAGATTCATCAAACACAAGATGAGAACAGTGCCAAATGAAAAAGTCATTTGCAGAGACGGTAAGGATTTGACATTACAAGAAGTGTTTGAATCCTTGAATTTAACCGCATATGATTTGTCCATCGATACGTTGGATATGCACGCTCATAGAGACACATTCCATAGATTCGATAAATTCAATTTGAAGTATAATCCAATGGGTGAATCCAGATTGAGAGAGATTTTCTTGAAAACCGATAATTACACAAAGGGTAAATTCTTGGCACAGATCACGCAAGAGGTGTTTTCTGATTTAGAGGCATCTAAGTATCAAATGGCTGAATACAGAATCTCTGTGTACGGTAGATCCGCTGATGAATGGGATAAATTAGCTGCTTGGGTCATTGACAATAAATTATTCTCTCACAATGTCAGATGGTTGATTCAAGTGCCAAGATTGTACGATATTTACAAGAAGGGTGGTATCGTGGAATCATTCTCTGATGTGATTGATAATTTGTTCAAACCATTGTTTGAAGTGACTAAGGATCCAAGTTCTCATCCTAAATTACATGTGTTTCTTCAAAGAGTCATTGGTTTCGATTCTGTCGATGATGAATCCAAGGCCGATCGGAGATTCCACCGGAAATTCCCATTCCCAAGTCAATGGACTGCTGATTACAATCCTCCTTACTCTTATTACATTTACTACCTGTATGCTAACATTGCATCGTTGAACCAATGGAGAGTGAAGAGAAAGTTCAACACTTTTGTCTTGAGACCTCACTCCGGTGAAGCTGGTGATCCAGAGCATTTAATCTGTGCATATCTGTGTGCAGAGGGTATCTCTCATGGTATTTTATTGAGAAAATTACCATTCATTCAATACTTGTTTTACCTTTGTCAAATCGGTATCGCTATGTCTCCATTGTCCAACAATGCATTGTTTTTAACGTACGATAAGAATCCATTCCCAGCGTACTTTAGAAGAGGTTTGAATGTGTCCTTGTCCACTGATGATCCATTACAATTCTCTTACACTAGAGAACCATTGATCGAGGAATACTCTGTCGCTGCACAGATTTACAAATTATCCAATGTTGATATGTCAGAATTGGCTAAGAACTCTGTCGATATGAGTGGGTTTGAATTGGTGTTGAAGAGACACTGGTTGGGTGAGGATTACGGTAGATCAGGTGTGGAAGGTAACGATGTTGGTAAGACCAATGTTCCAAACATCAGAATCGCATACAGAGACGAGACGTTGATGATTGAGCATGATTTGATTTACAAGTATGCCCATCTCGATGAAGCATAAACAAGGGTTGGTTGTATCAATGGTTTGTTTATTTCCTTTTAATATAACATTACAACACGTAGATATATATACAATATATAGAAAAGAAGTGTTTATTTAATTTAATTAATAATTTAGTAAATTTGTGTTTTTCGTTTTTTTTTTGTTTCCGTTCACACATTAATCGGTGTCACGTCAGTGGAACCAAACACTGTTCCCTCACCGTTTCTGATCCTCATTAGCAATGATTCCTTGTATGCATCAGAGATCAAATTGTTCTCGTGGTTGACCACCTCTGCGATGGTGTTATTTTCGTAGTTAACCTTAGTCGATCTGACAAACATTTGTTTGAAATTCACCCATGCACCCTTGTTGTAAGGATGATCATCTTGACCGATCTCCAATACCATTCGCAGATTAGGGTCATCAGGGTGTTGCACATTGAAAAACCGTTTATAAGTGTCAATCTCCTGTTGTAACTTGTCCATCGCTGATATGGTTTTCTGTTGATCGTTTTCAGCGATGTTCCCACCCACCACTGGTAACCGAGTCAAATTATTCATTAATTTGGCACGTCTGTACATTGACCTTTTCTTAAACCGTAGTTTTCTTTGTAATTTCTTCAATCTGGTCCAATTCAATCTGTCCAATAATGTATCATTGAACAAGACACAATTGATACACGAGGCGACTAAATTACCAATGATCAGTAAAAATCCACAATGCACAATCATCATGATGATCAACACTGGATGCACAGTGTCTCTAGTGGAGAAATCTTCGATCTGTGGGATGTAACAAAACACGGGAACCAACGTCACCAAGAAAATGCAGAAAAACGACACTGTGAATCCAAGGAAAAACACATAATTGTCGTTACCGATCATGCCACCGATGTAATAACAGTAATGGTCCATCTTGTAAACGCACTTGTCGAATTTCTTGGAATGGTGGGACCGTAACACTTTAATGGAGTTGCAACGGGCACACCAGAACGGCAATCCATCACAGTTGCAAAGAAAGAAATCTGGTGGGTCGATGAAATTCTCATTTCTAGGTGAAAGTTTCAACTCTGATGGGTCTATATGATGATCATCCACCAATGTATCACTGTTGGCACTACCACTATATGATTCAGATGTTGATGGAGTCGATGTTGGTGTATCCGTGGCCTTTGTCGTCTTTGTGTGTTCATTGGAGTACCGTTTCCCATAGTCAAAGTACCGTTGTAAATCGTATGGTTTCACATCACCTATGGGGACACCATTGACGTGATCGAAATGACTGACAAATCCAGGACCTGTGATGTGGATCAAACACCAATTGATCAACAACGATAACGTGAACACGTTGAACACTGTAACAAACGTGATGAACAACCGTTTATGGTGTAATTTCAAGTAAACTTTCTGATACGCAAACACATAACTGAATGCATATTGAAGGAAACCTATCCAAAGAACCACCAATATGGGCCAACAGGATTTCTGGATGGCCTTCAAACTGAATTTATGAGTTGCCATATGTGCCATATGATGATGGTTTTGTGGAATGTATTTTACAATCAATGATAATACCTGGGGTTAAACCAAACTAACTAGCTAGTGTACTAATTTCAGATCAAATGTAATGTAAGTAAGTAAACACAAAAAAGAGCATTTTTCGTCGCGTCGATTTCATGTTTCAGCGTCTCTTCCATTAAATTCTGGGTCGATCATCAACCTTTTTCTTTTCTTTTACATAATTAATAATAGTTAATACATAAATAGAGTGAATGATATAATTGATATCGGCAAATAATTCAAATAAAATGATGACATATATAAATATAAAAAAACAATTATTTAATAGATAAATATATATTTGAGAATAATAAATTTAAATATTACAAGAGAGTTTTTTTTTTTTTTTTAGAATAGAAGAAAGAAGAAAATTGATTGTAAAAATCAATTCAATCTATCTAATCCTTGAATTGGTTTTCAGTGACACCAGCACCCATAGCAGCGGTAGATGAGACACCACCAGTGACTAACTTAACGATAGAGTCAATGTATTCAGCACCAGACCATTTTTGATGCTTGACAACTTCGACATCGTCTTCAATTTCCTTAGCTTGAACGTTTTGACCGTAAGCCTTCATACCAATCTTGGCGAAATCTCTAGCAAAGTTGTCAACAGCCAAACCAGTGGTATGTAAACCAGCCAAAGTGATGAATTGCCAGATGTAACCCAACTTAGCCAATCTAGTGATGAAGGTTTGTTGTTCTTCGGTGGACATAGCCTTGTTCCAGTTGAAAGATGGGGACAAGTTGTAAGCCAACCACTTTTCTGGGTATTTTTCCTTGACACCTTCAGCAAATTCAACAGCTTGGTCGTAAATTGGCAACTTGGATTCCATCCACAACATATCAGCGTATGGGGCAAAGGCTCTAGCTCTGTTGATGGCACACTTGGTACCACCTTGGTATCTGTAGTAACCTTCTCTGACTCTTGGAGCATCCCAGTCAAAGTACACATCCTTACCCAAGATTTCCTTGGCCAAGGCCTTAGCTTCCTTGTGAGAGTGGCCAGACAATGGAGTGACAGTGTCGTTAAACTTCTTCAAAGCGGCAGCCTTGTCCTTAATGTCGGATTTTTCAATGGCATCAGCGACAGCTTCGTGGAACAACTTGACACCAGCCTTGGTGTTCCATTCAGATTCAACCTTTTCCAATTCAGCACCGTAGGCACCCTTGGATTCAGCTTCATTCATAACTTCAACCAAGGAGTCAACGTCTGGGTTAGTGGCACCCAAGACAAAGTAGTGATCTCTCTTATCAATGGTAGAAGTGATCAAAGTGGCAGCTTCAGAGTCAGTTCTAGCAACACACAATAAATCAGATCCAAAGATATCAGCAGAGGTTCTAATGGCAATCAATCTGTTAATGTGTTCTTGAATTGGCACCAACACCTTACCAGCCATGTGACCACACTTCTTGGTACCAGCGGCTTGATCTTCAATGTGCATACCAGCTGCACCAGCTTCAATGAATAATTTAGTCAACTTGACAATGGCAGTGGTACCACCGTGACCAGTGTCACCATCGGCAATGATTGGTCTTAAAAAGTCAGTGTATGGCAACTTAGCTCTCTCCTCCTTAGACACAGAGAATCTTTCATGGTGTTGCTTTCTATCGTGGAACAATTGAGCAAAGAACAAGTGTTGAACCTTGTTTGGAACGGTATCCATTGGGTAATCAGCTAAATCTGGAGATGGTTCATTAGATGTAGAAGCTGTGGAAGAACATTGCCAACCGGAAACGTAAATGGTATCCAAGTACTTACCCATTTGAGCGACATGGATTGGGTCCAATGCACCAAAGGTGAATGAAGCAGTCTTGTTCTTGTCATGTTCTTGGAAAAGCTTAAATGCCTTCTTAGCTAATGCATCAGAGGCATTTGGGTTCTTCACTGTTGATCTTCTCTTTGCGATTTCTTCAGCAGTGTAAACTCTCTTAACACCCTTCCATCTTGGTTCAGACCACCATTTTTCGATGGCGGCAACTTCAGCTTGGAATTGCTTTTCTTCTTCGTCGATATCGATCTTTGTGTAAGCCATTGTAATATATTTATAAAACTTGGTTAATTGATGGGGAAAGAAAAAGAGAAAAGAGAAAAGAGAAACGAAAAAAGAAAAAGAAATAAAAAAAAGTTAATAAAGAAACCAACGATTAACTTCAATTGATTGTAAATTTAAAAAAAAAAGGGATTTAATCCAGTTTAAATACAATTCAAATTTGAAAAAAGATCACCATTCAAAAACCAAAACCAAAAAACCAAAAAACCAAAAAAAAAAACGGTGACTCTCCTTCAATCCCTTCAATCTCCCATACAAAAAACCCATTTTTGAATCATCATTATAAATTAACCCAACCAATGTGTGTGTTTGAAAAATCCGGGGAAAAGGCTTACCAAAAATGAAGAAAAAAAGCCGCAACCAATGACTCCATATTCCACTTACAATCATTCAATCATTTTTTAAATTTTTCAAATAAAATTCCGGCCCCATCACTCCGAGGGGGGGGGAGGAGGGAGAGGAGGGAAGGGAGGCATTGTCTGTGTGTCAACCAGATTTAAAGGCGAGGGAGTGGGAGGTAAAAGGGGGTGTGTGTGTGTTTGGTGTGTCCCTCCCCGTCCCCACTGTCCCACTACTTGTCCCCCGTCCCACTGTCCCGGTGGTCGGACACCCCCCCAACGCAACGCAACGCAACGCAACGCAACGCAACGCAACGCAACGCAACGTAAACCAGCCAGGTGGAAAAAGTTCCATTTTTGCGTGTTCTCTAACTAACCTAACCGAATGTCGGAGTAGATATGATATGGAGAATAGGGGTGTGTGTGTGTGTGTGTGTATGTATGTATGTCATTTAAACGTCTAAATGGAAATGGTATTGTTATATCAATTAAGTATTACAATTAAGTACAATTCATACATTATTTACTCATACTACACATTTCTATTTTAATTCAATTCAATTCAATTCAATTCAATTCAATTCAATTCAATTCAATTGAATCAATTGAATTAATATTAAAAATCCCACGTAAATGAAAAATAAAATGAAAAATGTAAAATATATATTATTTGTAATACAATACGTACACGTATTGTATACGTGTTTTCTAAACCCCAGAATGGTGGGAGATCCAATTTTGACGGACACCCAAACACACACCAATTTTTGAAGAAACCCCGGTGACATGTCAACCAACCAACCAACCAACCAACCAAAAACGTAACGGAGATGGGAATTTGAAGAAATGGGTATTTTAATATGGTCGTGTACTGGTAAATTATCGTCCGTTTTTTTTTTTTTTTTTTGGAAATTCCAATGACTGACTGATTAATATCTCTTTGTAAATAAAGAAATGAATTGGTAAAGAGGTCAGGTCAGGTAAAGGTCATGTCAAGTTTAAGTTTAATTCAATTCATCAATTCAATTCAATTGATTAATATACAATATTTACACATTATATACATTAAATTATAGTAATTAATAAAAGATTAAATTAAAATAAATAAATAAATAAATTAAAATAAATAAATAAATAAATTAAAATAAATAAATTTGAAAGCAGAATTGATTAAATTGAACAAATTTGTATGTACTTACATTTTAGTATAGATTGATATTAGGAGGGGGGGTGATTGAATGATTAATGATTCATTAGTTTTAATATAGAAGGGGGTAACCCTGCCTCCACGTATTATTTTATTTCTTCGTTTCGTTTGTCCCTCTTGTCCCTCTCTTTCTTTCTTTCTTTCTTTCTTTCTTTCTTTCTTAATTACTTACTTACTTACTTACTTAATGTTGTTATTTATTATTGCTGCTTAAAAGACGTCATTGTCATTGACTAATTCTTATTTGCCGTTTCCGCTTTTTTTCTTTTTTTTTTTTTTTACGTTAGACCGAAGGAATCCATTCCAATTCACACAGCCGTGTTTTTGACTTCTTTTCCTTTCTGTCTTTTCTTTTCTTTCGGAGGTGTCTTTCCATATCACGTGACTGTTATGGTTTCTTCTTATTTCTTATTTCTTATTTCTTATTTCTTCTTCTTCATAGATTCAATTGATCTGATTCTATCGATTAAATCAATGTCATCGTTGTACACTATAGAATACCACCAATCGTTGTGGAATCTGTACTGTTCATTCAACACAATGAATCTCATACAGATACTTTGTAACACATTGGCTCTTGCCACTAATGTTCCATCAATGGTTCGTTGTTGCCATCGAAGAATACAATGTTTGATAACATTCAATGTATTGGTTCCAATGCCACTGATTCCAAGACAAATCCATGCTGCCACTGTCCAATCTCTGTCATCATTGAATCCAAACGATTGGTAAAATGAATTGCCGCCATTGGTGGTGGTGGTTAACAACCAGATGTAACCGATACAAGTAATCCAATTTTGTACAAGATCAAACAATTGAACCAACTTGGTGAATCCAAGTTTGTATCTGGTCAATTGATACTCCACCATCACAGTTATCTGATCATTGGTGAACTTGTCTATGATGTAATCTGGTATGTACACATCGACTGGTGCATCGTACATTGAAGCACAACCACCACTGTTGACAACTATTATTGGTCGGTACCCATTCTCGGTGGAATCAGTTATCGTAAACACTTTCCTCAGTTTCCCAATGCCAATGGATCGTTCCACACCAGCAAGTGTAGCATTGTAAATTGGTCCCTCGATGGTTTCCACACTGTCTAACCGTCTAACCACATCGGTGAAGTACCATTGACCGACAGTGGTCAATGTTGATACAATGGCACTGAACCATATCCAATGGAATCGATCGTACACATTGATCAATAATGGACTGCAAGTCACCACTATAAACACAACCCCAGTGGCAGTGGACCAACCTTGCATGAATTGTTTACTTTCTCCAATGATCTTGTCTGATAAACTGATACCATCCTCTTGGTCGTCTTGGTAATGATTGTACACTACACTGGCTACACTGGGGATATACGCCAACAGTAAACACCCTGCGATGAATCCAGTGGATGTGGCTGCCCTGATCCAATTGACGTTCATCCCCCGCATGAACCAATTGACCATTCGGGACACACAATGGTACCATTTAGGTAATACATCAATGGAGTACACAATGACATCTTGTAACCATGAGATGGTATTGGTCAGTATTCCCGTTTGTAAGTTCAATTTAAACGTGTTTTGTAATTTATGGTTCTCCTTTCTCTTGCTCTTGCTCTTCTCTTGAAGGTCTCCTCGTTCATCAACTCCACCACCTCCACCCCCATCGTATTTGACAATTGACTTCCATTGTCTGTACTTCAAATAACTGTCTACCAATCCATTACCACTGGTGATTCCAAAAATGATCAATTTCCAATTAACACCAAATTTCAACCCCATACACAACATATTTTTTTTTTTCCAATTCAATGTGGGGTGTGTGTCGTTTATTTTTTTTTTCTTTTTTTCTTTCTTTCTTTCTTTCTTTCCTTCTTTCTTTTTTTTATTGAAATCACTTATTTTTTCTTATATAAATATAAATATGATATTAATATAAATATATCACTAATACTACAATTACATACAATTACCATAAAATTAAAAAATCATTTGTTTTGTTTGTTTGTGTTTTTTTTTTGTCCTCCAACCAACCATTAAAATAAGGTTACTTTCAAATCATTATTTTTACCTGTTACGGTAACCATTCGGAATGGGGAAAAGTTACTCCGTCGGGGTTTCGTCGATCGACGTACGTCGGTTGGGTCGATAGTCATATGTTGCATCGATCGACGTGTTGGTCGAACATGTATTCTTTTCATATATGAGAAAAGTTTTTCTAAGTACAAGATTTGATTACTTGACTATTTGGAAAGTGTTCAATTTGGACTGATCACACTTGGTACAATAGATAAATATGGATTTGTCAATTGAAAGTAAATACACACAGGAACAGACACAATTGATAGATTCCCATTCGGTTCTATCAGAGGATGAACTGTTGAAACAAATTCCAACTATAGATTCAGATGTCAGATTGACTCTTCAACGATTACAACAACCACAGACTTATTTCGGTGAAGATAACGATGATAGACGAGACAGATTGATCTCATTGATTGTGCGAGATGAATCAATACGAAATCGTTTCATTAAGTTGGTCAATGGTGAATCGATGGAATACGGATACGCTGATGACGATGACGATTACGACAACGACAACGACATCGATGGCAATGATGATGATTACTTGAATGAAGAATTCTACACCCCCGGTGATTCAAAATTACTCAGGGCAAGAGTAGCAATAGCTGATTATTCATTACCCAGGGCCAAACTCAGATTACAGCGGCAATTGGATGCGTGCAAGCAAGACTTTACAGATGTGTTGACGGAAAGACGAAATTTTAAAACTGACCAATTACAACCAATCTCTCTTCAGGGATCACAGATAGTGTCTACTAGATTCACTTCAATGGTAAGATTCTGCCCCCTAACGGCAGATGTGCTTGCGTGTGGATCCTGGGATGGGAAAACGTATTTGATGGATCAAGATTTAAACAATTTCACCACTTTGAAAGGTCACGATGAAAAAATAGGTGGTGTCGATTGGCACCCTCACGGTAGTGAGGACAATTCCATAATAGCCACCAGTGGTAACGAGGGTTGGGTCAACTTGTACAATGTTAACTTGACCTTGACTGAGAGGAAACCAGTGGTGACTCCATCCATGACTTTGAAGGGCCATGACAGTAGAGCCACAAGAGTCAATTTCCATCCAAGTGGTGATTACCTTGCCAGTGCATCGTTCGATATGACTTGGAGACTGTGGGATGTGGCCACGGGAGAACAGTTGTATTATCAAGAGGGTCATTCCAAGGAAGTTTTTGCATTAGACATGCACCCAGATGGTTCATTGTTGGTCAGTGGTGGATTGGACGGTGTTGCCAAGATCTGGGATCTTAGAACGGGGAAAAACATTGTCAATTTAAACAAGAAAGGTCACATTAAACCGGTCCATTCAGTGAAATGGAGGCAAAACGGTTATGAATTGTTAACCGGTGGTGGAGACGCTAATTTGAAATTATGGGATATCCGTGCCTCTGACGTGTGTCAAAGGGATATCATTTGCCATTCGGGGATAATCAGTGACATTCGTGTATCTGACAATGACAAGTTTTTGTTAACATGTTCGTACGATGGTTGTATGAACATTGTCGATTGTGATTCTTGGATCACTGTGAAACAATTTAAAAACAATGAAAAGATAATGAGTTGTGACATCAGTCATGATTGGCAAAAGTTGATTTCCGGTGGTTGGGATAGATCTGTTAAACTGTACACTAAATGAAAAAGTGAGAAACTTACACATTGGTTTGTTTGTTTTTTGCTTTTTCTTTCTTTCTGTATTAATATAATTAATGATTAATAATATACAAAACTATAAAGTAAAAATTGGCATTTCATTCTTGTAACCATCTAATATAGTGAAATTGTTGATCGGTATCTCTCTTTTACCCAACATATTAATCACATCTTGTGATAATGCACCTCCAATGATGGCACTTGTTGGTTGGAATTCACAGAATGCTTGTCTAGCCAATTCACTGATACATTCATCGTCCACTAATTCCGATGGTAATTGTAAATCTTGTACCACTTTCAAGGTTTTCTGTTTCAAATCATCAGCGGTAATGTTAACGTCTTCAATGGATTTCCCATTGGTTAACAATTCATTGTCATAGTCAAACAAAGCTAATAAAACAGGGAGAATCGGGTTGATCTTTCTCAGCTTCTTTGCCGTTGGGTAAAACTCTTTGAATTTGCCACTGGTGAAAATGTCCTTGAACGGTCTGTAATGGTTCCTCAATATACAATTGTATATTATCTTATCGTTATCGTTGACTTCATTGACGCTCACCACTTCACTGATGGAATTGGAAAACCCAATTTTCTTCTTGGTCTCCGACTTGATAGTGGACTCGTGTTCAATCAAATCGACAAATATGTACCCATATAAGCCATGCGTAGATGTAGAGTACAATGGGATGTTTAACTGTCTGGTGATACTGTTTAATTTGATCAAATCGTCCTTGTTCAATCCAGTGGCAATGATTAAATTGAATCTTTGAAAGAATTCAATGGGTTGTTGATCCCATTGGTCGACACTAGGTTCGAATTTGACTCTAGGATTCAAATCTTGGATTCTACCGGATGCTGCAATGACTTTATCCTGCCCCACCTGGTCCTTGTCTATGAAAAAATTAACATTCAAATCCTCCTCCTTGATCCTGTTTGAATCAATGATACTTAATGATCCAATTCCTCCCAACATTAAATTCTTTGCAATCTCCACACCTACACTGGTCAAATTGATCAACAATATCTTGGAGTTTCTCATTCTAGTCTGGGCCTCTAACCCCCAAAGTCTGATTTGTCTGTCGTATAATTTGATTTCATCTATGATTGAAAGGGAACGGAGAATGGGTTCTGGTTAGTAAGTACTTTGGAAAATCGGAATAATTCGATGGAACCAACAACACACCACTACGTCTAAACACATACCTGCTGTCAATGAATTGTCTGTCATCGTGAATATATATAGTGTTACTAATATTAAGTACTATAAATGGAATAATGTACTTCTGTGTTTTGGTCCTTTTCCTTTTTGGCGTCAAGTGCCTTTTCTTTGTCACTTTTTGTCACTTTTCTACTACACCGAAAAAAACATTTTTTTTCGTTTTGTTCTCTGCCTCAACAAATATAATCCCCAAATTTCTATTCATTTGTGTATAACTAGTTGTTTGTATGGGGTTACCTATTATCTATTTATTATCTATTCAAATACATATCCGTTAAACATATTCAAACAGCAAAAGACATAACCATGGATTTGTTAAAGATTTTGGATGCAAAGCCCGAACCAACTATAGTGGATGAAAACCATTTCAAAGTGGATCAACAGTACCAATCTTCCGGTGACTTTAAGATTCCCACTCCATTAAGTGATTTTCAAAAGGAATTAACTGATCAAATAGTGTCACTTCATTACTCTGACATATTGAAGTTTTTTGAAAGAGTCGATGATAACAAGGAAACTGAACTGAAGGATAGAATCATCATCGATTCGTTGGACACTTTACTATTAAACACACAACTCGTGTGTTCCCATCCATATTTGCTAATTGACCATTATTTTCCAAAATCCTTGACCGGTAGAGATTTACCTAAGAGATTGTCGGAGACAAGTGGTAAATTTGCAGTATTGAGTGATTTATTGAATCAATTAGACAAGATTTACAACCCAAGGGACAAGAATGACACCGAACGGATTTCAAGTGATAACATTAACATCGGTATCGTGTGTCGGTCAGGTAGATGTCTCGATTTGATAGATGCTCTTTGTATCGGTCACAAATGCAATTTGAAACGGTACTCTGGTACTAAATTAAGAGATAATGCATCGAATTTAAAGAAAAACGTTAAACCAAAGCTGAACATTCATTTATTACCTAGTAATATCGATGATTTAAATGAAACCACCAAGGGTGAAGACTATTATACAGAACCGAAAAAACTGAAATTCTTGATATCGTTTGACATCACTTTGGATTTAGATCAAAACACTGAATTCTGGGGTAAATTCAAGGACAGACATACGAAGATTCTACGGTTAGTTCCTATAAATTCCATTGAACACATTGCGCTTTACTACAGAGATCTTGTTAATTTGAGAAATTACAATGATTACTTGAAACCCGTCACTGCTGCATTGGTTGTGATGAGAGACAGAGTGGGTCAATTACCATCAGAACTGAGACCTATCTTTGACAAGAATCTAGAGTATTTGAACAACTGGTTGACGGATCCATTGAAAAACAATTGGCCATTACCTGATTTACCACCGATTGCAAATTTCACATCCAGAGACGTGGAAAAATCGTTATTGACAGAGGTTAAATTCAATTTTGACAATGATGATTTCTTGAAAGAAGAAGAAGGTAAAGGTGATGATGCTGACCACGGTAATGGCACCAACCATGCAGATTTGAACTTTAATTTCAATTTTGGTGGGAAAACACAAATGATCGGACACATCATCCAACCCAGATTCGCCAATAAAAACCATAAGAAGAAGGATTACTATGATTCTAAGAGATTAGAGAAGAATTATTTGACGAACCCATTGAATAAAGACTATGAAAATTTGACGGGGATCTCAAAGGAGATCCAACCAAATGAAGTGCTGACTCATACATTGATGTATCAATTTAATTTGAAGATGAGAGAATTGATAAGTCTCAATCAAGAATTCAAAACGTATGATGATTTCCACTCAATCAGAATCAACAATTTCAATGTCGTCTTGGAGACTTTCAATAAAATCTCTGGAGAAGTCAAGGACAATGAATTGAAAATTGAACAATTAAACAAGACTGTCATTGAATTGGACAACGAAATCAGTGCCAGTAAGAACGAGATTAATGAATTGAAGCAGAGCATCCAAGCTTACAAGGACAAGAATGTAAATAGTGTAAACAAGGATTGTGAACGCCATGAATTACAAGAAGAGTTGGATAAGTTAAAGAAAAAACTGGAGTCGATAAACAATGAAGAAGTTTACATGAAGACAGAGATAAACAGAGCAGAGAATTCCATCAAGGATTCCACCAATGAAATTGAAAAGAAGAGTCAAGAAATTGAACAACTCCAAGGGAATATTGACATTTTAAAGCAAGACAATAAGGACGATTTGATACAGATAGAATTAGTTGATAAATACAAGAATGAATTGAATGAAAGTAAAAGCAAGAACTTGTTGTTGATTGAGAAAATGGAGGGATTGTTGAAGAAGTTGAATGAGTCAAGTGCTAGATCTAGATACGTTAATTACTCTAGAAATGGATTAATGTCTAAGAGAAAGTGAATCTTCAAATTCAATTTGAAAATGAATGGGAATTGTATTTGTATCTGTTTTGTCTCATCCTTGTATGTGAGTGAGTCACTATCTCCGATGCCCTTCTCTTGTAAACTATTAGTCTGGCATGTGTGTATTGTATGTATGTTTTTTTTTAAAGTTTTTTTTTAATTAATGTTTATTTATGCTTAGTTCGTTTATTGATAGGTTGCTATTTATAAAAAACAAAAAAAAAGATGAGGGGGCTTGACTATAAACAAGCTCCAAGCCTATCTAGTTACTTATTTACTATTGGTTTGTAATTAATAAAAGCTAAAAAGATATAATTATAATTAAAACATATAAAAAAAATAAATGACCAATAAAATACAGATATTTAGCGGGCCAAGTATTTACTTCTTTGCTTCGGTAGCTTTAAAAATTCTTTTTTTTTTTGTCCTTTGTTTTCATTCTTAAGTGAAACAAACTAGAAAAAAAGAGAGTTTTTAAAGCAACATTAAAAAACACAAAAAAAATTGGTTAGAAATAACAAAGAACATAAAAACGGGAGAAGTAAAAACAAAAAAGAAATAGGAAATCAAACAAATGTAGAAGTGTTCATTTCCATGAACACAACCACGTCTAATTAATTAAATAAATTGTATAATAACAGTAATAAAACAGCATAGTAAAATTTAGAGAATTCTCTTTTTATTTTACACTTATAATAAGAAAGCACCGGCGGCAACGGCAGCGGCACCAGCAGCGTAGTAAGAACCGAAACCAGCGGCAGCACCAGAGTAGGTGGAGATGGAACTGGAGTTAGAAGCTGGAGCTGGAGTGGTGGTCTTAGCAGCTGGACAGTCAGTAACTTCTGGAGCACATGAAGTGATAGTTTCAACGTCAGTGGAGATAGCAGTGTCGGTTTCAACGACGGAAGCAGTGTAAGCTAAAGCGGAGGAGGCGTATAAAGCGATGGAGGCTAATCTGAATTGCATTTTGTAAATAAGTGAGTGAATAGTGATTGGTTTTAATGAAAGAAAAAGAAGAAAAGAAAAGAAAGAAGGAAAAAAAAAGGAGGAAAAAGAAAGAAAAAGATTTTAATTAGAATAAAACAAGTTTCAATGCAATAGAAGAAGAAGGAAAAAAAAAAGGAGATACAAGGATTAATATATATCCCTAAATCTTTGAAAGTAATTCAAAACAAACAAAAGAAAAGAAAAAACTTTTCTCTCTCAGATTCATCCACTCCGATACCAGCTACCTAGAACGGCAATTATCCACAATAGATAAAGACATTAAATAATAAGATACATACATTGAACCGGTATACTAAAAAAAAAATTGTTTTGGAATTGCAAAAAAGATGGCTGCCCTTGCTACATTGCTTAAAACGGAAATTTGTTTACCAAGGCGTGCCATACAGGTCACGTGATTAGTGTTTACCAGCCTACTATTTTGGTAATTTGTTAGTGCCCACAGATACACACAGACGAGTAATTGTGGTACTATGCAAAGTCTTCATTGTGTTTGTGTGTTTGCGTTTATGTTTGTGTTAATAAGCAGAAAGCATTTTGTGTTTGTCTCTGTTATAGGTTATTGTTACCGACACTCTGAAGAGAGAAGCACATGCACAATAAACAAGCATAAATTGATGGAGAATGTTAACGTTAATGTATTATTGTATTACAATGTAATAACTATTAGTATAGTTTTTTTGTTTTTGATTTGTTTTGTTTTGTAATGAAATACCAAGAGTAAGTGTAAGTGTAGTGTAAGTGAATGATAAATCCAAAACTTGAGTAATAGATATTGTGATGAGTAAACTGTGTTAATTTTACCCAAATCTATTAGTTCTTCCGGTATGTAGATCTTTTCATTATCTGAGGCAATTTGCAGAGAATATTTGAGAGGGGGCAGGACAAAACATTCCCTAAAACTCACAAGATGAATGGATGAATGGATGGATGGTTCAATTAAAGAAAAGAAAGAAAAAAAAAAATTTTTTCGTTATTACCTAGACCACCAAATTTTTGATAATAACAAATAAACAATAGATAAAATGTAAATAAACTTATACACATACAGGCACACGTTTAATGTTATCTGTTGTTGTTATTTGTTTTGTAGTTGTTGTTGTTGTTGTTTTTGTTTCTCGGTTGTTATATATAAAAACCAATATTTGTGTTAAAATTTTTTCAATTTCAATTTCAGCATCAATTTCAATTAACCACAGTTTAAATAATGCAATACATCCGCCATAATAAAACCATCTAAAATTTCCCATTATTGTGGATGTTTAGTGTATGGTGTATTGTGTAATGTTTATTTGTTTTTGTTTTTGTTTTTGTTTTTGTTTACGTTTATGTTTATGTTTATGTTTATGTTTTGTGTCATTTACATGTACATAGATAGATGTTCATCATTTGTTATGTTATGATAGACGTGTGTTTGTTTATTAATTGTAACAATCTATTCGGAAGGTGGTTTTCGTTTTAATATGTATAAAAAATCGTTAATTCTATTATTATATCGTATGGGTAATTGTGTAGGTTAGGTTGGGTAAAGTTAAGTTAATATGGGTGTATGAAATGAGTCACATCCACAACAATTCATCATGAAAAGAAAAAAATAACAATAATTAAATTAAATTAAATTAGATGAAATTAAATTTGGGTTAACTTGATAGATTTCTCCAATTCCCAGCCATTCTTTTCATAGTAATCAATTTGAATCTTGGACCAAATTAAATCACTTAAAATTATAATCTCAATTAAACTCAACACTAACCCAATAGCGTAAAAGAAATTAGCATTACCAGAGTTTGAAATCATCCACACATGGTAAAACACAGGCAACAATAGCAAGATGATAAACAATGCTAGGTAACTTATCAATGGATGGAATCTTAATTTGGTTAAATATCTTTTAAACACAAGTAACATAGAGTAAAAAAGATTAAAATCAGCCAAGATTGGATACTGTCTTGAATAATTGATGAATCCTATGGAAATCCATATCGCAAATATCAAATCATTTTGAAATCTAATGGTGAATGGGATGATAAACACAAATGAATAAATGTTAAACACCATTAAAAAGAAATCAGTGAAAAATTCAAAAATCTCCGTGAAGAAATACCACCAAATCCCCAAATTTGGAGTGATCTTTTTCAATTTGGCGATGGAATCATAGTTCAATTTCAAGAAGTTCAATGAATCAGATGATACTTTGTAACTTGCAATGAACAACACACTTAAAATGGTGACACAGTAAAGTATAGATTTGATGAAAAACCCACGAAGTGATGCATTGGATCCAAAATGGGTGTTTTTGTACTGTTGACAGAGAAATGCAAACACTGGAATGATCAAATACAATGAATTGTAATTCAAATAACTCGACACCATCAATAAAAACAACGATGTTTGAACATTACCCACCAGTAAACTGTCAATCATCAACACAATGACCAAATTGTTGAATATATTGGTACTTTTAGCACATGTCACCAATATAGACAATGGATTGAATGCGTAAAACAAGGCAATGATTGAATCAGAATAACCTGAACTTTGTAATTTACTGTTTCTGTTTTTATCATTGTAATTTTGATTGATCTTTATCAACGTGAATCCAATCAATGTGTCAACTATCGCAAACGTCAAATTGATCAAGAATTCATTGTTATTGATTAAGAAAAACAACAGCAACACCAATGGTGGTTGATGGAGAATCTCTCCTTCCTTGTATGGATTCAAATTGTTACTGATCAAAAACAGTCCTTCTTGTAATGATCTGTAAGAGTTAACTGGAGTGGAGAACAACACCGATTGATCCAACACTTTAGTCAAATTGGGGACAAACGTCGGTATGAGAAATCTGATGGCAAACCCTATGGAGAGAACACTGTACGGATTCGATATCAATGAAGCCATTTTGTTGTTGTTATTGTTGTTGTGAATTATTTATTAGTTCCCCTTTATTCAATGCAATGTGCAATGCAATTAAAAGTGTCGACCAGTCAGTTCTAGCTCATCTCTGCTGTCCCCCTTTTTTTCCCATTTTGAATTCTTTTTTTAACGTGTTTTGTTTGTTGGCACTTTTTTTCTCTTTCTCCCCTTCTCGTATACTTCTCGCCAAAAAATTGATTTTTTTTCTTAACAAATATACAAAAATTTAAAATCTGGACATTTTGACATATATATTCATACATACGATCCAATGTCAATTTCAATTTCAATTTCAATATTTTTAATTGAGTAGACAAGCACCAGTTGTTTCTTGATACCGTATTATAATTTTACAAGAACAATATGGGTAAGAAGAAAAGTCAGAAGCAAAAGCATCAACAACACCAACAACAACACCAACAACCGAATCAATCAGTATCTGAATCAGAGGGTCAACAAGATCCAGATCATGAGATTAGTGGTTCAGAATTGGAGAACGGTGACACCAACAACGATGAAGTGAACGATACCATACAACAGAAGGAATATGCAGATGAACCATCAGTGGAGTCAACTACCCCTGAAGAAGCAGTGAGTGATGATATACAGACGTCCAATGGGGGAATCGTTGATAAACAAGAAGAGAATGGATCGTCTTCAATTTCAACAAAATCCACTTCCTCTGATGAGATCCAGGCATTGAAGGAGCAATTGAAACTTAAAACTGAAGAAAGTGAAAAATACCAATCCAATTATCAGACGTTGTTGAGTAGATTGTCCACTATGAAGACGGTGTTCAATAAAATGAAGGAAGCTGAAAATGAATTGGAAGTTGTCAAACAGGAGAATGCCAGTAAAGACGTTAAAATTGACACTTTAACCAAGGAAATTAACAATTTAAACACTGAATGTGACATTTTATCGAAGGATAACAGTCAATTGAAGGAACAAATAGACAGTAAAGGTGATAATTTGGAGACTGAATTATATCAATTAGAAAAAATCAATAAGAAACTGTTGAACGAGATTCAAAGTTTGAAAAGTGAACGAGAAGAATATGTGATTATGGCTAATGAAGAACAAAAGGTCAAATTGAATTTGAACCATGAATTGAATGACATTAACAATAAATTGAGTAAATTGACATTGGAGAATGAAGAGAATTTGAAGACCATTGAAGATTTACACAAGCAAATTGATACATTGAACGATGATATAACACAGTTAAAGCAAATTCATGAATCTGAACAAAATGATTTGAATTTACAAATTGAAAACAGAGTCTCTGAGATCACTGATTTACAAGGGAAAATCACAGAATTACAGAAAACTGTAGATGACACTCAGGTAAAACTTAATAAACTGACAGATTTAGAAAATGATTTGAAACAAAAGCAAATATTGATAGGAAAGCTAAGGCATGAAAATATAGTGTTGAATGAACATTTGACAAAGGCTATGAAGTTGATTAAAAAGGAATCAAGTTCAGAGACTGTTGACAGAGAATTGATCTCTAATTTATTCATATCATTTTTACAATTACCAAGAGCAGACACTAAGAAGTTTGAAGTGTTGTCATTGATATCTAATTTCTTGAATTGGGATGATGAAAAGAAAAGACACGCAGGTTTACTGTCTGCAAACTCTGCAAAGACAAGATCTAACTCTGTATTGAACGTTCCTCATTTGGAACGGGCATCCAATTCATCATCGTTTGTGTCCCTATGGACTGAATTCTTGGAGAAGGAATCTACACCTAATACACCAGTTCTACCGGCTACTCAATTGAATGTGAATGAACAACCAAAGAAATGATCCCTCTTACTCTTTATTAATAATATAGTCATTTAATTTTTTTCATTTTTTTTCTTTTCTCTTTTTTTTTTTCTTCGTATGTGTACCTGTTATGTTATATATTATTATTAAATTGTATATTGCCTATTTCACCATGGGATTTGGGGTTTTACCAACTAAATTAAAATAAGCACTTACTTAAAGACAAAAGGGTTTGAAGATAAGCCGCATCTCTTTTATGGTATTTTTAATCTCCGTCCTTCTGCATAAGAGAGTTTTGAATCAATTGTTTAGATGGGTCCAGCTAGTAGTTGTTCTGTGTTTTCATTGTTCTTCATTAATCAGCTAGTATCATAATCATTATCTACTTTCAGATATAATATATTGTGAATAAATAGATACTTTAGAAATATATCACTCGGAAATGACTAAATCAGTGTTGATCGTTGGATGTGGGGTGTTTGGTTTATCAACAGCTTTAGAATTACTTGGACAGGGGTATCAAGTGACGGCCATCGATAGGTACGAGATCCCTTCTCCTTGGTCAGCTGCCAGTGATTACAACAAGATCATCAGAGCTGAATATACAAACTTGATGTACACCAAGTTGTCTATTGAAGCCATCGACCAGTGGAGAACGAACCCCTTGTTTAAGTCCGTTTACAATGAATGTGGTAGATTGATGATCACACCAAGTCATCACAAGGGTAGACAACACTTTGAAGAGTTAGGTATTAAAAACTTACAATCATTAAACCATGGATTGACCATCCAATATTTCAAAGGTGGTGATGAAATCTCTGCAAAGTTTAAACATTTCCAATTCAACAGTATCCCAAGTGATTCAACGTCAAAGTTCAATCCGGAATCGGGGCTAGGTTACGCCGCTGATTCCTTGGTGGAAGTTTACAAGAGATGTAAGTCATTTGGAGGTAAATTCATCTTTGGTGATGCTGGATACGCCGTTACTGTGGACCAGGTAAATGGGAAGACATACGTTATCACACAAGATGGAACACGGTTAACAGCTGATCAAGTCTTGATAGCTATGGGTGCTAACACTGAAAGATTGGTCAATTTAAACAATCAACAATCAGCCACTGGTTTATTTGTCACACATATCAAGTTAACTGATGAAGAATATGAATTCTACAAGGACTTACCGATCTTGTTTGATGCAGAAATGGGCTACTTTTTCCCTCCTGATCCAAAGACTAAAAAGCTAAAAGTGGCCCTTCCTGGGTCAGGTGCTTCTAACTTTGAATTGAATCCCCATAAACAACACGATGCTGGTGACAAGGTTTCATTACCTAGATATCATAATTTGAATCCTACAGATACTATGCCAAAGAAATCGATCAAGCAGGCTAAATTGATTTTGGCAAAGTATGTGCCAGAACTTGCGTACCATAAACTATTTGATTCCAAGGTTTGTTGGATTGCCGATACCCATGATTCCAATTTCATCATCGATAAAGTTCCAGGTCACGATGATTTATTTGTTGCCACTGGTGATTCAGGACATGCTTATAAATTCTTACCAAACATCGGTAAGTACATTGTACAAAGACTAGATAATACATTGGATGAAGAAAAATCTAATGCATGGAAATGGAACAACGTCAGTTCTAAATTCGATCCAAAGAAATGTGAATGGAGGGTCGTTCATGGTTACCCAGATTTATCACAGATCGATTGGGTTCAAGAGACTCCAAATCCTAAATTATAGATCTGTGTATAGATATATTTATATAATGCATTAAATGTTTTTTATGAAACAATATACTTAATTACACAATGTTAATCACTTATCTGAGTAGTCTTTAATTGTTCTTCTAATTCTTTTTGCTTCTTTTTCTCCTCTTTCACTTTTCTAACATCGTCTCTACGAGCTAGCCCTTCTTGTTTCTTTCTTAAACGTCTCTCTTCTTTAGTTTCCTTCTTCTCTGGTTGTTTACCGTTGATGATATTGGTTTCCACTTCATTGTACAACTGTTGAAGTTTCCGTTTGTTCTCTTGGAATCTATCGTATGCAAGTTTAGTCGCCAATGAAAGGTATTCTTCACTCACTATAGCGTGAATCTTTCCTTCTTGTAGGTAACCTATCGGTATATCCAATCTTATCGATATTCTAATCGCAACGATGTTATTGACACCGATACCTGATTCTCTGAAACCACAGTTCATCGCAGTGGTGTACAATTTAGACGCTGATTCAAAGTCTCTTGTTTTAACATGTAAAATCAATGGTTCGAATTTAAATAACACATATCTTGTAGATAAGTCTAATGACGACGTTGTAAGATCATTGTTGAATATTATATCCTTGTCCTTCCACCAATTTGCAATCTCATCGTCATTATGTGTGACAAACAACCAATGTCCACCATCACCCTTGGCTCCGATCTTGAATTCTTCACTATTTTGCTTAACCTTGGAACCTTCTATAAACACACTGACTCTTCCTGAACAACTGGACGTTGTCACCATGTCCTTATGGCTGTTGATCAATTTGATGATTGGGATACATAGTTCATCGATGGTTCCCTTTGGAGATGCATCTGGATTGTCCGTTGATGTTATCTCAATCTCCGAAAGAATGGATTTCTTCTTTTGATCAAATGGATCATACATTTTGTTAATTATTTATGAATATTCTTCTTCTTATGATGTATATATTATCTTTGAATAGGATCATGTGTATGTACCATACATCAACTAACAATCTTATCTGAAAATTTTAAAAGAGTAAAAAAGAGCCGCACAGTACGGTCTAAAGACACCAACAAAAAGAAGAAGAGGAAAAGGTGCAGTGATATAGATGATTATGGTATGATCGTTGGTTAAAAAAGGTATACAATTATACATAATAAATAAAACAATGACGACCCAAATGGTGGATGATAAAGATAGTTACAATGAGTCAGATTACCCCATTCCAGTGTTTACATCCATGGGGATGTTGATTATCGATGAGATCCATTTCTCTGATAGGTCATTGTACGATATCCTTGGAGGTGGAGGAACGTTTGCCATTGTTGGATCAAGATTGATCTTAGGGCCTAAGAGATCTAGACAATGTGGTTGGGTAGTTGACATTGGTTCAGATTGTCCGGAAGTTGTGTTGAAGGAATTACAGTCTTGGAATTCAGGTGCTGTCGTCAGATACGATGATTCAAGACTTTGTACAAGAGGATGGAACAAGTATGGAGCTAATGATTATAGAGCGTTCAAATATTTAACCCCAAAGAAGAGAATAGACATTCCTGATTTACTTCATTACAACCATTTACTTCGATCGGGATCGTACCATTTGATTTGTTCCCCTGAACGGTGCACTGAGATATTGACTAATTTGAAACCACTGAGACAAGAGAAAAATGACACAGATCCTGTCATTGTCTGGGAACCGATCCCGGATGATTGCACACCTGAAAATTTGAACAGATGTGTTGGTATTTTGAAGTACGTGGATGTGTTGTCTCCCAATGCTGCTGAATGTGCTGCGTTTTTCGGTGAAGCTGAACCTGAAACCCAACAAGCATGTGAGAGAATCGCCCATAATTTCTTACAACACATGACTAAGAACAACCGTTCAGGTATTGTACTTCGATGTGGTGCTCTTGGGTGTTTACTGTTAACGGCAAGGGAGAAAACTTGGTTCCCAGCATTTCATAGTGACCCCACGGCAAGTGATTACAAGGTTATTGATCCAACTGGTTGTGGTAATGCCTTTGTCGGTGCATTTGCCACTGCATTTGTGCTAAGTGGATATAGATTCGACATTGGATGTATATGTGGAACGCTAGCAAGTGGATTGTGTATTGAACAATATGGTATGCCCCATTTGACCTGTACTGATGGAGAGGATCTTTGGAATGGAGTTTCCTTGAAGAGTTTGATAGATACCTACCTCAATAGAAACGATGATATAAAATTAACCACAGATGACATATTAAAGGCTTTACAACATACATAGTTCTTGTTGTCGTTGTTATTATTATTATTCTTTTAGAAATAAAAATTATCAAAATCATAAATTTAAAATTATAATATGTTTATATATACGCAAAAAAATCAAATAAGAAGAGAGAATAATAGACTGAAAATGAATTAAAAAAAGGTAGGAGGTATAAATAATTACAATAATTCCTTTTCTAATTCGTAGAACACTTCACTGATAGTTTTGGCAATGAAATCAGCGTGTTCCTTGGTGAAGGAGAAAGCTGGAGCAATAGTGATGTGGTCACCGTAGGAGGTAACAGAGCCATCTGGGTTAACTGTGGAACTGATACAACCTTGAGCACCCATGACCATCAAACCCTTGTCGAAACACTTGGAACAAGCAGTTGGACCAACCTTAAAGGATGGATCGAATGGTTCCTTGGTGGCCTTGTCCTTGACGGCTTCAACTGAGAGGAAATCACCGGCACCTCTGACATCACCAACGATCTTACAGTCCTTTAATTTTTCCTTCAATTGGTTCTTCAAGTATTCACCGTTAATTCTACAGTTTTCAATCAAGTTGTCTCTGTATATCTTCTTTTGAACGGCTAAACCGACTCTACAGTTGAAATCGTGGGAGTGGTAAGTTTGACCACCCATGATGTAACCGGAACCTTCATCGAAGGCCTTCTTGACCTTTGGAGAAACCAATAGACCAGCTAAGGTAACAAATCCAGAACCGATGGTCTTACCAACGGCACATAAATCTGGACCACCAGAGGATAAACCGAAATCTGGGTGCATGAAGGTGTATGGGTAACCACATCTACCTAAACCACACATGACTTCATCCAACATGAACAAGGCGCCGTATTTGTGGGCAATTTCTCTGGCACCGTCCAAGTAACCCTTTGGTGGAGTTGGAGTACCGATGGTGGAACCACCGACAGTTTCAAAGATCACACCACAGATAGTTTCTGGATCATTATCAATGAAGCATTGTTCCAATTCCTTTAACAATTCTTCAGTGTATTCTTCTTCGGTACCCTTTTGGTATCTGTAAGCGTAACAGTTGCTGACCTTTGGAGTGACTTCATCTGACAATAAAATTGGCTTGAAAGGTGGCTTTCTTGAACCATCACCGATGGACAAGGCACCGATGGTGAAACCGTGGTATGATTGAGTTCTTGAAATGAACTTGTATCTCTTGGTGTCACCCTTTTCTAAGTGGTATTGTCTCATGATCTTCATGGCGTTTTCGTTGGTTTCAGAACCAGATGCGGTCCAAAGAGCAGAGCTAAAAGCACCCTTGGAGTTGTCACACATAAACTTACCCAAGTCTTCAGCGGCATAGTTGGCAAAGTATGCACCAAAGGTGTACACGGATTCCTTTGCGAATTTAGCCATCAATTCAGTGATTTCTTCGTCACCGTGTGGAAGAGATGACACAGCAGCACCAGAGATGGCATCGAATGCCACGACTTGTTCCTTGGTGTGCGGGTCTTCTAAGATGATAGACATACCACCGTTCTTACTACCGACACATAGTAATCCCTTATCGTTGATCTTCTTTTGGAAGACGTAGGAAGATTCTTTTTCAACTGTCATTATATGTATTGATTTTCTTTTTTCTTTGATTTTTCTTTTCTTTCGTTAATTGATTGTCAATTATAATTATCCAAAGACGATTTGTAATATTGAAATAATATCTATATATCTATCATATTTTTAACGATTGAACCAACAGTTTTATGAAGTTACCTTGATCCCCTTTATATACCCATTTTTTATTGATTTGAAACTGGTGAAGATATCTCCCACTTTCGCCAGTTGCCTAATTGGGAAATGTACCGCTGGTCGGGAGAGCTTACTACTTAAATTGGCAAGGTTAATTTAAAATTACTAGCATGGTGACTACACAACTGGATAAGTCATTATGTGGGATGTTTATGGCCATCTCGTTAACTGTTACTGTTACAAATGGCTGATGAGTGGATGGTTGAGTGTTTTCACCGACAATAGGTATTTGTAGAAATAAACGTCGGTTATTTCTAAAGGAAATTGACTAATCTGTCAATTTCCCTGACCCGCTAACGATGATTCTTCAATAACTTGTCATTGATCGTTACCAACACATGTACATACATTCGGTAATTAATTTCCTGAGTTCTGGATACAAACGGTTATTCAATTAATTGACTAGTTTAATTTGTAACCTTTTGGACGTTATATACATAACCGAGATGTCGCGTTTGTATGAATATGGGTATTCTCTTACGTTGATATTAGAATGGGATTTAACGATTAAACTAAGTAAAATAGTATCGATTACAAGTGAAAATACAAGAGAGATATAGTAAAATCCAGTCATTCATTCGCAAGAATTGTAGATTTAATCAACGTGGATGTATGGTGGTTAACTAGTATAGAAGAACAGCTTTAATCTGATAGAATGAGAATGAGAATGAGAATGATAAGAAAACTGATTATCTCTGCCAGTCTGCCTGCCTGTAGTAATCTTGTCGGAGTTTTCCCTCTCCCACTTCCACTCCCACCAGGCTGCAAAAAAAGCAAAAAAATTAAATGTTTTTGTGGACGAGACCGGAGTCGAACCGATGACCTCTCGCTTGCAAGGCGAGCGCGCTACCAACTACGCCACACGCCCAGTTGTGAGGAATAAAAGTGGACCCGTTTCACTTGCTGAAATTAAGTTTCAATTAAATTTTTGCTTACGTAATCAAAAACATCTTTTTTTTTGTCTTTTATCATTTTATTTAATTTTGTAGTATTTATGGAATCTAATGTCTTTGCGTAGTATGTTCCATATCTATAGGATTCACATAACTGTTAGATGATATAAAGTTGAAGGATTGTTGATGTTATTCATGTTAAAGAGCACATTTTTGTTAATTCAATTGCTGATTACCCAAATTTTTAAAATTTCGGTTGAATTGTTTCTCTTGTCTTAAAAAATCACAGAAATTACAATCAACATTTATATATTTTAGATATCGTAAATTATTAGAAAATTAAAATTAAACAAAAAAGTATAGAATACTAAAGGAAAAGTTTTAAAAAGAACGATACACATACTCTATCTTCTATTAGGTAAAGGAGGAGCGTCTGGATCTGCACCAGAACCTAGGCTGGGACGATTTGGAGTTGGTGGAGGTCTATCCGACATAGAAGAGGAACGATACTGATACGATGATGAAGATGACACTGAGGATTGTCTTTGTCCAGGTCTAGGAGGTCTCACTGGAGGAGCTCTAAGCTCATGAATGACAGATTGAGAGTTTGGAGATGTAGACACTGATGATCTTTGGTGTCTTTGACTGTAATTTGACACTGACGAGTTGTTTCTTTGCGGTTGAGGAGGAGGATCCATTGATGCTCTGTAAAATGTTGCATTGGCGTTTGGATTCACACTACCACCAGTTTGAGAGAATTGAGGACGCATGATCAAATGCGACACCTCCGGTGACACTTCACTGTACTCAGGTGGAGGTTCATCAGGGTGAGACTCATTGACACTGGCAAGGTCAATGACCTTGTTGTTTGGTACACTGATCTCACCAGGTAACGCGATCGAGGTGTAATTGGGTGACGGAGGTAACGATGATATAAGTTCATCTTCTTGTTGTTGGATCTGTTCCGGGGTGAGTAACAACTGCGACCCCGTTCGAGATGTGTTTGACACAATTGATGTAGCATCAGAGGGACGGCGTTCAAAGAATGAATTATCTGGTGTAGTTGGCCCGTCTAGATCAGGTGTGGTGTTTTCATTGGTGGATCCGCTACTGGCAGTCGATGATACTATCGACTGTGATCGGTCATTACCGTTAGCCACAACTTCAGGGATGATGTTGATTATAGGTGTGTACTCATCTGGACTGAACACTACCGAAGATGCCAACGATGATGTCGATTGCATAGCGGACGATGGTGAGTCTATGAAGGGACCATGATAATTTGGAATTCTGACACTCAATTCTTGTCTGACTTGTCTTGGTGGTAATGGAGGCAATGGAGGAGGCCGTTGTGCTGTATTCGTTGTTATAGTTGTATTTGTCACTGGGATAGGTGTAAACGGTGGTAATGTAGATGCAATGGGAGATGCTAACGATGATATAGAAGACGAAGCTGTGTTCATGGGTAAAATGGGCTGAGCAGACGGACAAGTAGGTGTTCCACTCTGAAAAGGCTGTTGTAAGGACAATGAAGCCATACTTGCATCGATACTCATAGGGTTGGAACTACTAGTGATGATGGATGACTGGAATGATTGATTAGTGGGCTGAACCGGAATTGCAGTGTTGTTATCGTGTGTTTCATCTTGATCCACCATACTTGCAAATGGATTCGAACTGGAATACTTCCGTTTGTGCACTGTCGAAGTAGGAGTCGACAACACCGGTGGCACACTTCCGGTTCCTGTTTGATCAGTCATCTTGGATTTAAACCTATACAATTATATGGATTAATGTCGTTCCCAACAAGAGAAAGAATGCAAGGGGTGGAGGATACCAACTTAAATTCACTCACTTTACATCTCCAGATACACATATACATAAAGGCCCCTAAAAGATGGTCGTGCGCGGAAATCATTTTTTTTTGGATTTTTTTTTCCAACTTCAACAGAAAGGAATGAATAAAGAGGAAATGGACGATTTATATAGTGAGTTTTAGTTGAATTGATTTAGTTTTGAAGGAAACAAAGGTAACAGCCAGTTATTCTATCATAGTTACTAATACACAGAACAGATCAGATTACTCCATCCGTCAGCATGTTTTCATTTAAACAGATAAATAAACCTGCCATCACCACATTTCAACAGATAAGATTAAAGAGAACAAAGGCTGGGTTGTCACCAGAGGTGCAAAGAATAGTGGCACAATTATCAGTGCTCTCTGCCGGTAGAAAGCAACCAAGATTGTTGAAATTGTGCAATGAAGACTACGTGAAACATCAAATCGTTTGCAAGGCTTACTCACAACTAAGAAAGGAAAAGAAAATCCATGAAGAAGAACAATTGTCTCAACAATACGAAAGCATGGCTCAAGCATCTGAAGAATTAAAGAGAATCTCTCCAGAGTTATACGAAAAGGCTAACGTCAAGGAATACGGTAAGAGATTCCCATTGGAATTAAGAGTGCCAACTGAATACCCACCAAGAAAACCATGGTACTATGATTACGTTCCACCTGTTTCTAATGCTAAGAAGGATTAAATCTCATCGCAATCACCAACTAATCACATTCATAGCAGAAAAAAAGAAGAATTCATGTATACTTGTATATAACGTTAATAATAGATTAATTAACCACATTAATATAATCTCTATCATTTATGGAAAAAAAAAACCGATTAAATTGTCATTATATAGGAAAATGAAAAATTAATTAATAAATAATGTATGTAAATAAAATGTAAAGTCTCTTCGTTTGAATCACAGGTCAATCAAATTAACAGGTGGTGTGCTTACATTAGTAGGTCTTTTAACTGATCCTCTTCTACTGACGGACCCCTTCCTACTGATGGACCCCTTTCTGCTGATTGATCCAGATCGAACTAACACATCGTCGTTACTCAACATTGTATTTTGATAGAAATTAGAGATGTCCGAGTGTAGATCGGGGACAAGAGATTCTGGAATGTCGACTTTAGCTGCAGACGTCATCGGTCTACGGCCAGATCCCATTCGTTTCAAACTACCGGTTCTATTCATGGAATTACTCAACATCCTTGGAGTGTTTGTGATCGGAATAGTGACATCGACACCTCCACTTTTCTTTGGTGATGACATTGGCGTTCTGACACTTTCAAATAATACATCACCGCTGATATTAGGAGATTCATCTTTAGCTTTTGCATACAACGATGGCTTCTTAGGGATCTTTGGAACATTGACCGGTTTTCCCACTGGAATCTCCGGAGGTGCTGGTGAATGGACAAAATCTTCAAATTCATCATCATCATCATCATCATCATCATCATCATCATCATCGTCATCGTCATCATCGTCATGAAATGCTGTATTCCTTGGCTCATCAACAACTGTGTTCACCAGCTTTGTACTTGTAGAAATGACTGTAGTGTTAACCGATGGATCTCTTATCATAATCGGTGTAGAAGTTCTCTCGACTGGTGCAACTATGGACTTTCGTCTAGTTTTAGGAACAACAAATTCATCAAATGAATCATCTTCGTTATTAATTTCATTTGGAGCATCAAAGAAATGATTATTATCATCGCTAGATAGGCCAAAAGTATCACTATTTATTGGTTCCACACTAGTTACAATATCATCCTCATCATGTTCAGCTACTTGGAACTCTTCAAAACTTTCATCATCATCATCATTGTCCATATACTGCGAAGCTTGTGGAATATGTTCAACCTCTTCGTCCTCGATTACAGGTAATGCAGTAGATAGTTCTTTAAATGTACTTGATTTTCTCTTCACTTGAGGTGGTAAGTTATGATTATCATCTGTATTCATAGTGGTGGAAATGTCAAAAAGATTATCATTGAAACTGTTTTCACTTTCACCTTTACCAACGGGAATATCTGTTCCAATTTGATTGTACCCTTGAATCTCATCATCACTATTATCAAAGTCACCAAAATCAGCATTCTCTTCAATATCTTGATCTGTAGATTTCCTCTGTGGAATGTCTAAACTGAACACAATATCATCGTCATTAACATTGTTGGTCGTCGTTGCATCGTTGTCATCTTGTTTGACTTGTTTATGGGAAAAACTATCCTTGGCGATTTTAGACTTTGCACCAAACATTTTGCCAAAGAAAGTCTTTTTGGATTTTGGTACTTCTGCTGTTGGATTGGAGTATTTCTTTTGAATTTCCTCCTGTCTCCTCTGTCTCTCTTGAGCCAACCGTTTTTCTCTTTGCTTCCGTTCCATTTCGAGCTTTTCCCTGTTCCGTTGTTGTTCATCGATTCTAGCTTCCAGTATCTTACGTCCTTCCTTGAATGCGATTCTTAACAACCGTTGGTTAACCTGAGTCTTTGGATCACGGGATGTTTCCTTGTTACTTTGTTGCTTAGATTTTTTATCCCTGTTACTGATAGTAGACCATTGGAACACATTACCTATTTTGAAATCATGACTTCTGGAGGAACTATGTGTATTATTTGAATTATCAGTGACATACACCCCCTTTTCATTCTTTGCCCAAGTTTTGGAGATTTTTGTGATTTCTTGATTGATTGGACTGTGTTCAAAGTAACTTCTGGATCTAAACTGCGATTCATGGATTTCATTGATTTTGTATTGTCTTTTAAGGGATGTGATAATGTCATAGTCGTGAAATGTCTCCGTATTTCGAAGTAATTGATTCCGGTCAATGTCCGTGGATGTTGGATTGAATGTTGTCGTTGCCTGTGGAATGAGTTCTGATAGAATCGTGTTAATAGGCTCATCAAATCGGAGTGGTACCAGTGTCTTTTGTCCAACAGTTTCAAATGCACCAAAGTCATCATCATCATCATCATCATCATCATCATCATCATCATCATCTTCTTCTTCTTCTTCTTCTTCTTCTTCTTCTTCTTCTTCTTCTTCTACTTTATCACCATCATCGGAATCACGCGTACTGTTAATTTCGTCCGGCCTCACTGTATCTGTTGACTCTTTGTCATCCTTGTCATCATCATTGTGTAAAGTATCATCTGGCTTTGATTTCTCAATAACATCATCTTGAACTTCAACTGAAGGTTCCACATCATCCATTGTTTCCCAAACGTTATCATTGGACGTGGAATCTTCAATTCCAGTATCTTCAGTTCTCCATACATCTATACTACTTCTTATAGCATCATCAGTTTCATTGTCAATAGATGGTGACTTTTTAAGACTGTCATTATTATCATCGTCATCATGATCTTGCTGATCTGTATGTATTGATTGTGGTTGTGGTGGTTTTGGAGATGGTTCACTTGACCAAGGGTTGTCCTCTATAAGACTGGACATCTTATATGTGAATCGATCCTAATTGATTATAATTTATATTCCTATGGATGTATATATTAGTGTGTTATGTCCTTGATTTATCTATTTAATTATGTGTTTTCAATTGATTGATTTCCGTTTGTTTACCCACCACCCTCACCAGCCAGAAAATCCAATTTTTTTTAGAACTTTGTAAATTGTTCAAAAGTATATCAAGAGATGGATGACAAAACAAAATTGAAGGAACCTGATCAAGAATTAGAAAACAGTTCTACTATTGAATCAAGGAAAACCGACAATGTCATCAACTAGCAAAGTGCTTAATATATCACAATTCCCAGAGTATACTGTGGTTGCCACGTATTTCACGAATGTGAGCAACACAGATTCCATTAAATCTGAACTAATCAAGGGCAATAGGGATTATGATTTTGCGTTTATCAACTCAGATAATATACTATCAATGGAACAGATATACAGTGCTGTGTACAAGAGTTTATTAGATCATCATTATGAGAGAATGAAGTCAAAGACCTTACACACAGAGTTGATTTTCAATTTAGCTCCACAGAAGAACATTATGGAATGCTTGAACAAGTTTGGTATTTCCACAAATTCAAGTAATTTATTGGTGGTGAAGATCCTGCACCAGCCATTACAGGAAGTGGCAATAGATCAAGTGTTTACAAAGTTGAATGCCAATGTTTATGGGGATTGTGTGCCATTGGATGATGCAACTTTAAAGAAATTTGTCAATTTGACCAGTGTTAAGAAGAATTATAAATTAGGAGATTCATTCACTGATGATTTGATTAAATTGAATCGATTGTTGATAGGTGTGACACAATTGAAGGGAGTTTGATCAAAAAAGCTATTTTCTGTACCATTGTCATTACTAGATCTTTACTGTATAAATAAATAAATCATTAATTAATTATATTCTAGAGGAAATAAATAAGATAAAAAGAGTGAAGAAAAAAATAATACGATGCAGGAAGAAGAGTTATAAAAAGAGTAAAAGAAGAAGAAGAAGATGATGATGAAAATGCAATAAAATTAAGCTACAAAAAAAGAGATATATGTACATGAGATGAGATAATCAGGGCAAACTAACCTAACACCAGGTTTTCCAAATCCTATACCACAATGGTTTAGCTGCCATTCTTTCTCTTTCTTCACTGATCTCTTGTTTCAATAATTCAATATCAGGACATCTTCTACCAGTGTCAACGTCAATGTCCTTAGCTCTGATGAATAGAATGTAATCCTTTCTCTTGTAAATGGAGAATCCGATAAATGTACACAAAATGACCACAAACCCTAGATAATTGGCGAAGAAGTTCTTAGCAGTGGATTTGTCTTCCAATGGCCACACAGCGATCCAAAATTGCACAATCAAGATCAACACGTTCAAAGTGACACCGAACAATGAACCCCAGACACCAAACATGGCCTTGAACGGTAATTCATCAGTGCCTCTGCCTCTCAACTTCAATGCCTGTCTGTATCTGATATGACAGAGACAAATGGAACCCCAGTTGAAGATCGTGGACAACCCAGACAATGCCATCAACCAAGAGAACACCTCATCTTGCTTATCGGAGGCAGCTAAATAACACAACAATCCAAACACTAGGGAGATGGTGATACCGGCCATTGGTCTACCCTTTCTATCGATGTATGAGAACCATTTAGGACCGAACCCTTGATCACCAAGGGATGCCACCGTTCTTGAACAACCGTACACGGCAGAGTTACCGACGGATAACACAGCCACCAAGATCACAGCATTCATGATATCTGGCACGACACTGATCCCTGCTCTATGGATGGCAATGACGAATGGAGACGCAGTGATATCAACGGAGGAGGCACCTAACAATTGTTCATTATCGTATGGCACCAACACACCGACGATGGTCAATGACACAAGGTAGAACAAAGTGATTCTCCAAAACACTTGCTTTGTAGCTGTTGGAATGGACTTTCTTGGGTTTTCCGCTTCTGCCGCTGTCAAACCGACTAATTCAGTACCCGCAAATGCAAATGCAGCAGTGACAAACACTGTACACAGACCTTTGAAACCGGCATGGAATGCACCAGGATGGTGCCAGTACTCACCACCGATGTAATGGTGGTCTGGACCACCACCACAGTTTAATATGATACCCAGGATGATGAATCCGATGATGGCCAACACTTTAATCAATGAGAACGTGAATTCGGCCTCACCGTAACCCTTGACACCAAAGATGTTAATGGCGACAATGACAAAGTAAAAAATGGACACCCATGCGACGGAGTTAGTGTCCTTGTCCCAGTATTTGATTGTGACACCGGAGGCGACCAATTCCAATGGGAGAAGAATCAACCATTGTAACAATGCATTCCAAGCCATGGTGAAACCCCAGATTGGTGATATGAATCTAGTGTTGTATGCAAGGTACGAACCAGCCACTGGGAAGGACACCGCCAATTCACCTAATGCTTGAATGGTGCAGAAGATCATACACCCAACGAGGAAGTAACAAATGATCAATGATGCAGGACCTCCAGTGGATAATGCAGACCCTGAACCGACGAACAAACCAGTACCAATGGCAGAACCGATGGCGATCATTTGAATGTGTCTGTTTTTCAATTTCCGTTGCAATGGGGCCTTACTGGACAATAAATTGGCTCTTTCCACTTCGGACAAGTTTGGATCGATTTCATCGGCACCTATTGGTTTGAACGAGTCCTTGAATGATTTCAACCATGATTCATTTGGGTGTCTTGCCGTTGCTGTAGCGGTTGTCGTTGTCGTTGTGGCAGGTGATAATGGACCGTCTGGGTGTTTCTCTTCAGTTTCTTGGTAAGATTTCCCATCTTGGGGGAAATACTTATCTTTACTACTTGACATTTGTATGGATTAATGGTATGTATGCTGATGACTGATATGGTATGAAATGATATGAAATGATATGAAATGAAATGAAGTGTGATAGTGGTATATATGTAATATGTAATATGTAGATGTAATGCGTATATGTATATGTGATGTATAAGATCTATGATATAATGTATGCGAATCAAAAGGAGTCAGATCCTGAAAACCCTTAAAAACTGAAATAAAATGGAAATGCAACCACTAATATAAATGGAAACCAGTTGAAAAAATTTGATAATCAATAATTAATGAAAAAAAACAACTAGTAAAACGTTATTAGAAGAGAAACAAATGCAAAAAAAAAATCAAACAAAATATTCAAACAAACAAACAAACAATCAAGAAAAGAATTGAAAATAGCACAAAAACAATACTTAATAAAACTAATAAATTTAATTAAACTCAAGTGACTCAAAGTGACTCTTTCCAATTCGGATATTACCTGATACAAATAACGAGAATACCCTTAAAAGTTTAACTGAAGGTGTACATATTTATCTATGTATCTATCTATCTACCAATTCTTGGAAAACCATACGATATTCTTTATATATATAGTAAGTTATCTACTATGACCCTACGATAGATGTGGAATAAACTTATTTCTTCTACACTACTCATTCGTTTCAGTACATATAAATGCTTTATTGTTCTTAGATGCAATTAACCATATGCAGTGTAATAAGAATCTAATTTGGTTTCTTTTTATTATTATTGTTATTATTGTATATATATACATATACATATATGTGTATATACATGAAGGAAGGATACCCCCCACCTTATACCAAAGTACAACCATAAATTAAAAACTACCCCTACCCTACCCTACCCTTACCTCTTCTACACTACCCCCCTTATATACAACCAACACCCACTAAATTACCCAAATTGTATTAATACAACCACAATTACAACAACCAAACAAAATCCAACCCAGCAAACAAACCAACCAACCACACACATACACACACACACAAAAAAAAAAAAATTTTTTTTAAAAAAAGAAACGACGGCGATGGCATGCGGCGTTTTATTGCCTTAAGGGGAATGAACAGGGGGTTTTGCCTCGCGTCGATTGTGGGGTCCCCAAGATTGACACAAGAGTCGATCGTCCCTTTATAAAGTTTGAGTCGATCGACGATCGTAGACGTAACTGGAGGATCAGGCGAGAGGACACCCGTACACCAGATGATTTGTATTATTATTTTTTTTTTCTTTTTGGCATACTTCTTTAAAGGAGAAAGAGATCTGAGACAGGCAGGAGAGAGACGTAACGATTGAAAGGGAATTATGTATGTGTGAAAAGGGAACTGTCGTAAGAGTGGACGCATCAGATACACAAACAAATAATAACAAGTGTATAATATACATTTGATTGATTCAAAAAAATGTCTAATTATTTACAGAATCAATTGATTAAACGAGCCAAGGAGTACACAGTGTCTCCCAACACTGATTATTTAACGTTTACTAGATCAAATGGATTAGAGATCATCACAGTGGCTGATGGAAACATTGCCATTACTGATTTGGCTAATAAAGACGATGCTAAAAGTTCATTGTTTTATCTAGATGTTAAATTGTCATTCAATCCAACTGGGTTAACAGTGAATAAATCTGAAGAATTGTTGTGTTTGTACGATGGTTTCCATATCCACATTGTCACTTTACATAAACCTGGTTCTAAGATCAAACACACTGCTAGTTACATCATTGATTACCATGAGAAAGATGGAGAAATCATTGACGTGTTGTTCAATAACATATCAAAGTACCAATCTGAGATTGTGGTGTTGACTGACACTGCTGTGAAAACATATGACATTATAGACAATTTATCAACTCCGGTTCAAGTGTACCAATTCAATGAATTATTGAACAATGAATCTTCGACAACGACAACGACAACGACAACAACGACAACGACAACGAAAAATGCCGGTAATTTCGACATTTCACTGAATGGTGATTTCATCTCTGATCCAGTGGCAATCTCCTTTGGATCCACGTTACACGATCGATCCATTAATCCAAAGGGAGATTTGACCTTGTTCATTTTAACATCGGACACTTCATTGTACAAGATTTACCCGTTTCTACCAAACAAATTATCTGTCGATAAGAATTGGCTGAATTCATTGTTTGATTACTGTTCTTTGCTGTACCATTCAAGGCTAACCGATGGACTAATATCACAAGCTAACTTGGTGCCAACATTGAAATTTGCAGCGTTACTGTCTGAAACCTCTGGTGATGTTACCGTAAGTGATGTGTTGCCACCGAATTTCCAACGGGGGAAAATTATCGGTCCATACCTGATTCAACCATTCCCTGAAGAATTATACAATGACGATGCATTGCAATTGATCCCCTTGTCTAACGATATAATCACTGTGATCACTGACAATTCAGTGTTGGCCTTGTTCGATGACCAATCCAATGCTATGGTGTTTCAACAAAACCACGAGGGGGACAATGACGATGATGACGATGACGATGACAAAGACGATGAAGAACTTGTGTTATCGACTCTTGAATTGGTGTCATTCCATAAGAATTTTTCCTCCACTGGTATGAAAATCGCCAATGCCATTCATGTTCCTGCGACTCTTGGATCGATTTTGTTAACAACGTCAGCGGATTCTTCATTGATTCAAGTGGATTTTTCAAAATGGATCAAACAACTGTGTAAGTGCATCCAAGACGATGATTTGACTCCGTTTTTGGAACAATTGAATTCATTACCCACTGAGGTGTCCAATTTAGGGTCGTTCACTCTTCCAAAGGTGAAGCACAACGGAAACACTACAACTGCTGATGTGTCATATGCATCTGATAAACATAAAGTGTGGTTAGCGTGGGATGAATTTGTGAGTTATGCCACTGTGTATTCCAACTCTAACTTCCTGTTCCATGAATTATCGTTCACTTCTGTGGAGGAACAACAACACGAACAACAATTGAAATTGAAAGAATTGAAACAAATCCAAGGCTACAATGCCAATGATACCACACGCAACACCACGTACAAATCAATGATCTATGGCACTTATGAGGATCAAGTGGCTAATGTGATCAAACACGCCAAGGTGAAAATCGCAGAAACTGTGCATAAACTAGTGACGATCCAGGGAATAGGTAACCAATTACACAATGCATCAGTGGAGACGTTGACGTACTTGCAACGGTCCAGTGAATATATTGCTGTGGCCATCGTGGAGATTTACAAAGTTATAACTGCATTACACAAACGGCTGGTGTCACTGAAATTGGAGTACATGAACCAAATCTCCACGCAGTACACTGTTATGTTGACCATGGAACATCAAACGGATACTATCAAGAGTAACGCCGACCGAGTGAAGAAATTGAAAGAACGACAAGAGAAAATCAATGACCGGTTCAGTAAATTACCTGCCACTGTGAAGACATTACTCATAGAACAACACACTGCTGACTATGACAGTGATTTATCGAAGAATGAATGCGTGTACACAAAGGAATTGAACAGAATTTCGTCCATCGTCAAGGAAAAGGAACAAGATTTGAAACAAATTCAAACATTATTAGACAATTACAAACAAGCAGACGTTGAGGCCATTCAATCCAATTTGAAAAATGCCAAACAAAATGTTGATAATGTCAAATATTTACAAGAATTAAAGCAAAAATTAAACTCTAGTGATCAAGTACTTGATGGTTTAGTTAAACAATTGGAAACTACAGAGATTTAACATTTTAACATTTTCACTTTTTGATTTAAGTTTTAGTGTTCATTAATAATAATAATAATAATAATAATAATAATATTCTAATACATATATATATTTGTAAAAAAAAAAAAGTAATAATCATTCATAATTGTAAGTAAATACAGGAATTCATCAAAAAATTCAATAATAATACGTCTCCTCCGACTGTAACGTACAGTAAATACAGATGACCGTTAAAAGTCAGTCACTCTACCATTGAAACTCCAATCACTTTTGTGTTTCAATGGATCCTGTTTAGGACCGTTAACTTCGCCAGTGTTTGGATTTGTGTCTCCTTCGAATTCTGGAATGATCTTGAAAGCCTCAGGAGAGAAGGAACCAACGTCGACTTTTGGAGGAGCATCTTCCTCTGTGTAACCCAACTTTTCATTGTATTCTTCAATGGTCATTTGTGTGTTGGCCTTTTGAATCAACTTCTCAAATTCTTCTTGTTCTTCCTTTGGTAATTTAGGTGGTGATGGGGGAGTCTTGTTGAAACATCTGACACTGGTCACTATCACCACTGAACTTGCAGTGGTTGGTATTTGCTTTCTGATTGGAGTAACTGTATTTCTAATGATTCTTGACAACATTCTTGTATCTTTATGGTATTCTATTTAACTGGATCGGGGGTTTGAAACGTTCAAATCAATAGACCGAAAAGGAATGATAAACTTGGAACAAACGGTGATAAATAATGTGATTTCTAATCCATTTCGAGCGCTGTTTTCGTTGAGACATTTGTTTGGTTCTCTGTTCCCTTTTTTTACGTGTTCGTTTACGATGATAGGATTTCTTTCCTTGGTGGAAACGATAGACCCAAAAACCTAATCAATTAACCACTTGGGAATAACAAAGGGAGACCAATTCTATATAGACAAAGAGTTATCATGAAGTTTTTCTTATTACTGGTATTGTTAATTGTGCAGTTGGGTTCGTATTTACTCTTCTGTAAAGGGTTCTTCCCTACCAAGGTTCTGCTTTCCTCTGATGACATTGCCAAATTCCACAGTGACCCCCCAAAGGGATATCAAGAACCAAGGCAACAGTTCAACAAGTTGGTGTTCATGGTGGTTGATGCTATGCGTGCAGATTTCATGTTTTCCAATAACTCCAACATGCAATTCACTCAAAAATTGATCAACGATGGGTATGGGTTAGGGTTCACCGCGTTCTCCAATCCACCAACAGTGACATTGCCTAGATTGAAAGGTATCACAACGGGTTCCACACCAAACTTCATCGATGCAGTGTTAAACATCGCCGAGGAGGATACTTCCTCGTCACTTGGAGATCAAGACTCCTGGATCAAACAATTGCACACCAATGGTTGGAGAATTAACATGTTTGGTGATGACACCTGGTTGAAGTTGTTCCCTGATTACTTTAGTAAAACTGACGGTACGGCCAGTTTCTATGTCAGCGATTTCACCATCGTTGACAACAACGTTACAAGACATTTGGATTATGAACTAAGCAACGAGGGGAGAAAACACTGGGATTGTTTGATTCTGCATTACTTGGGTTTAGATCACATTGGTCATAAAGGTGGTCCAAACAGTGCCAACATGCCTGGTAAACAATCTGAGATGGACAATATTGTCAAGAGAATCTACAACGATGTTTTGAAGAAGGAACCAGATACATTGTTAGTGGTTTTAGGAGACCACGGAATGAACGATCTCGGTAATCACGGTGGTTCCTCTATTGGTGAAGTGTCTCCGGCGTTGGGATTTTTCTCCACAAAATTCAAGAAAACTAAGAACGGCAATTGGAACAAGGGTGTTAAATTACCCATCGATTTTAACGAAGATTATGAATACTTTGACAAAATTGAACAAATCGATCTGGTTCCAACATTGGCGACCTTGTTAGGATTACCTATTCCAAGTAATAACTTGGGTAACTTTGTGTCCAATTTCTTCCCCTTGTACTCAGACAAGGATATCCACAATGTGTTAATTAAAAATGCTCTTCAATTGAAAGTGCTATTGGATAAATCTAATGGTGGTGTCAGTGATTTACAGACCTCTGTCGACGTGAAATCCATTGAGAGCTTATCTGAATTTTTAAAGTCCACTAAAAGTATCCTTTCTAAAAACTCTTCTAATTACAATTACGAAGAAATCCATTTAGGAATTGGCATTTACTTTGCCACTACAGTGGTTGCTCTGATTTGGTTCCATGTGTATTACATGGACACTTTGTTTGAGATTGCCACTGATTTGACATTCTTCATCCTGTACGCAAGTTCTTTCTTTGGTTCTTCGTTGATCGAAGAAGAGCACCATATTTGGTGGTTCTTCACTACTATTTTCATTGCAGTCCAAATTTTGAAATCTATCAGGAGTAAAAGGGGCAGTGTTCTGTCAATTTTCTCCCTGCTGGCGGCATTGAGAGTGTTAAAGGCATGGAACAACAGTGGTCAAAAATACAATTTAAAATCCAACTTGAAAATAAGTGCATGGCTAAGTTCACTTCCAGATGTTACTGGACCAACCGTTTTGGTTTCGTTGCTTTTGATCACAGGTATTCCTTTGATTTCATTGGTATCCAATATAAAACCTAAAGATCAGAAACAAAAAGAGGAATACAAAAACCACTTTGTCAATTTTGTAGCCATTTCAGTGTTGTTCTGTGTGTCAACGTCTATCAAATTCATTTCCTACATAATGGAGTCATTTGACATCAACGATGAAACTTTAAAGTTCCCTAAATGGTGTGTTACAACGTTGGATTGGTTTATCGATGTCAGCTCCGAACCTGATCTTGACTCTGTGATTAAGGTGTCATTTGCTATTTTCTATCCATTGTTTTTTGCATCATTAGCATTCTTCACCTTGAAACCTATATTTGGTAAATACGTTCTCAACAGACAATCGGAAAATGAGGACTATATAGATAACATTCTTGCTCTTTTCACTCTGTTGCTCATCAACCAGACAAATTTTGTCAATGTTCCCTTGTTTGCAGTTTCGTTTGTCATTTTATTCACTATTGGAAATGTAATCTCATTTGACGATGTTAAACAACTTTCAAACACTTTGGCATTGTTTACCATTTTCATGCAAAACTTGTCATTTTTCCAATTCGGATCGACGAACACCTTATCTACGGTTGACTTGACTAACTCTTTCAATGGTTTGACAAGTTACAATATGATTTATTCTGGTATCTTGACCTTTATCTGTAACTGGGCAGGCCCAATTTTTTGGTCATTGGGATACTTGAAATTATCGTCTAGAAGACCAGATTTCAAGCAAAATAAATGGAACATCTTATTTGACAAATTAATGGTCAACTTATTGTTCTACTCCATTAGTGGATTGTTTTTGATCTTTAGTTGTTACAATTTGAGATTCCATTTATTTATTTGGACAGTGTTTAGTCCAAAGATTTTATATTTCCTAGCATGGCTTGGATGCAATTTACTCATTGATTTCATCTTGAGTTATGTAATACTCTTACTGTATATTTAGTTTTTTAGTTCCTCCCCCCTCACGGATACATTTCACTTCTACTGCTTATATAAAATTTAATTTGAAAAAAAAGACAATAAGGAATAGTATTAATAATATAGGTATAAAACAATTAGTTATCTTAATTTCATCAAGATCTTAAAAACACAATGTAAAAAAAGCAACTCTATGACTGAATTATGGCGTCCCAAAAATAGTGTAGAAAAAACAACAAAAAGCAATGATTAAAGATAAAAGTGAACAAAAATGCAATTAATTAAAATGAAAAGAGATTCAGCGCTTTGTTTAATCTTCTTCATCATCAGTGTCGACAGGCTTTGGAGTACCCTTTGGAGAACTCAACCATTCAATGTGTCTCAATCTTCTTCTTTCTTCTTGAGCCTTCTTTTCATTTCTAGTCATTTTCTTCTTCTTTCTCTTAACCTTGATATTAGCTGGAGAATCATCATTCTCAGTGTTCAAAGATGCCTTCTTGGCCATTTCAACGGCTGCCTTAGCTTGTTCAGAGTTACCACCTTCATCTTCGAATCTAGAGTGGTCAATTGCTTGGAAACCTTTGGTAACCATAGTACCATTCTCGACAATCCATTGTTCAGGACACAAGGCACCAACGAATTCGGAATTATGGGAAATCATGACAACACCACCGGTCCATTCTCTGATGGCAACAGCTAAACCACCCAAGGAGTCTCTATCCAAATAATTAGTAGGTTCATCCAACACCAATAAATGTGGGTTGTTCCACATTGCACCAGCGATAACAACTTTAACCAGTTGACCACCAGATAAAGAACCCATTGGTGTATGGTCAGCAATTTCACCATCTAAACCAACACCTTCAAAGTGCTTTCTAATGACAGATGGAATCAATTCTCTGTAACCTAAACCTTCTCTAGAAGCTTCATGATCATCAAACTTTTGCACCAATTTCTCAAAACCTTCTTCAATCAATTTGTCTCTTGACACCCAAGAGTTGAATTTCGGAATCCACCATTTCCATTTAATTTCATATTGGAAAGACTTCTTCAATTTTTGTCTACCAACAATAGCTTCAATTTGTCTTGGACCTCTACCATCAGCGATATCAATTTCCTTCTCCATCATGGCCTTTTCTTGCTCATCGGAGATCTTACGGGAATCCTTCAGCAACACTTCTCTATCATCACCAAATCTGTATCTCCATTGTAAATATTGATTGGCAGTTTTCTCCTTATGTTCGTTAACGTGTTTCAAAGCATGTTGAGCAATGTAACCGATACGTAAGTTTGGATGCTTTTCCACAGTACCCTCATCAGGAACCAATTCACCGGTCAATAATTTGATTAAAGTGGACTTACCAGCACCATTTGGGCCCAAAACAGCAACTCTGGAGGACAAGGACAAAGAACAGGAAACATCCTTCAATGATGGTTTAGCAGCACCAGGATAAGAGAATGTAACATTGGACATTCTTGCCACAGCTCTGGTGTTTGACTTAACACCGGTTAAGATACCTGGTGGAGGGAAATGCATTTGAACGTTAGAATCAGTCAATGTGTAATATGATTTAGCCTCTGGCTTGTGTTCGACGAATGCAGACAAGTTACCCTTGTAGTAGGCCAACTTCTTGTTTTCATAATGAATGATATCTGTACACACGGTATCTAAGAAACCAGAATCATGGGACACAATCAAAGAAGTGATATCTGTGTGTTCTAACAAATACTCTTCTAACCATCTAACGTTACCAACATCCAAGTGGTTAGTAGGTTCATCCAACAACAAGACATCAGCCTTCATTAACATAGCTCTGGCTAATTCCAACTTCATCTTCCAACCACCAGACAAAGAACCGACGTTTTGCTTTCTTCTTTCATCATCAAAACCGACACTAGCCAAAGCTTCAGCAATTTCTTCCTTAGAAATATGAGCTAAATCTGGATCAGAGGCAATGAAGGACACTAGATCCAAGTCAGCGTCAGAACCTTGAAGTTTATGCTCGACGAAACAAGTTTTCAACTCAGATTCATCTGGGAAACCTTCTAATTGACCATTGGCAATGGCTCTCATCAATGTAGACTTACCAGCACCATTTCTACCACATAAACCGTATCTGTGACCCTTGACTAATCTTAAGTTAGTCTTGTTCAATAACATTCTGGAACCGTAAGCTAATGAGAAATCAGCGTTAACAATGATAACACCATCTTCTTCAGATTCATTGACAGCATCTGGGGTGAACAATTCTCTCAATTTGTGAACCAAATTTTCAATGAATTGAGTCTTTTCTTCTTCTTTACCTTCATAGTATGGTTCCAAGGCCATGGTGAAATATTCATTCAATGCAGTCCAATCATTGACATTAGCATCGGAAACCAAGATGGCAACCAAATAATTGTAAACATTGTCATCATTGATTTGCTTTTCGATGGAGCTCAAGTATTCATTAGCCTTGTCAGAGTGTAATCTACCGTGGAACTTACCATCGACCTTTTCAGATTCAGCATCTTGAAGAACCTTTAATGCTTCATTGGCCATGTCTCTCACTTCTGGAAGAGATGCAGAATCGACAACCTTTTTGATACCAGGTAATAACACTGGAATGAATTTTTCAATTTCACGTTTGTTGTTGACTAATCTAGTCAAGTTCTCAGTGACCTTAACAGTTTGTCTTAATTGTTCTTGAGAAGAAGAAGACATCTTCAATGACTTATCTAAGATTGGAACCAATAGAGACAAAGCTGGTTCAGTGACTTCAGCGACAAAGGTCACAGAGGACAAAGATTTGATACAATTTGGAACCTTTTGAGGATCAGCCAAAGTTTCGACAATCAAGTCATAACGTGGAGACAAATCCAAGTTATCCAACACCTTAACAAATTGACCCAATGAGTGTAAACCGGCCTTTGCCAATTCTGGCTTGAAATCAGTGGCTGAATCAGTTAAAACAGGAATGGCATCGTAGAATTTCATTTCTAACAAATCAGCTGGACATTCTTCGACAATTTTTTCCACCAATTTCAAAGCACCGACTTTACATTGCCATTTAGCACCAGATTTCAAGTATGTGAAAATGGTATCCAACACAATGGTACATTTAGCTTCAATTGGGAACATACCGTAGATGGCATCGATGGTCAATTGAGCAGCTCTCCTGACGGTGTTTTCCTTATCGGACAACACATCAAAGGCTGGCACCAACAATTCAACAAAATATGATTCATATGGAGTGAAACCGGCAAACTTTTGACTGATGGCTTGTAGCAACAACATACTTGCCTCTCTAACCAAATTTGTGTTCTTTGGCTTGGACAGAGCCTTCAACACGTCGATTATTTTCCAGTTAATAATTGCACCAGCGCCTTCTTTGAAAATGGCATCTGAGATAGCATCACATTCTTCACGAGCTTCAGAAAGCTTAGTAGCCTTGTTCAATGCTTCTAAGTTTTCAGAGATTGGAGTGATTTGTAATTTTTTCAATGAAGCGTTCAATGAAGTCAATGAAGTAGTCGATGCCTTAGCAGAGACAGGAGTGGCAATACCCGATGACACAGCAGACACATCAGAAGAACCAATCTCAGGAGTGGCGACTCTGGAAGCAGTCTTTGGAGTGTTGGATCCACCACTTTGCATCTTCAAGAAGTCTTCGTATGACATGGATTGGTTTCCCTTGTTCTGTTGGTTGTTGTATCCTCTGTTATTGTTGTATTTGTTGTTGTTAAATCCTCCTCTTCTATTATTGTTGTAATTGTTTCTGTAATTGTTGTTGTTGTTATTATTATTATTGTAATTGTTATTATAATTGTTGTTGTATTGGTTGTTGTATTGGTTGTTATATTGGTTGTATCCTTGTGGTTGTTGGTAAATTTGACCTGGAGTTCCAGAACCGTTATAACCTTGGTATCCCATTGGTTGACCATTGGCACCCCAGGATGCACCTGGAGTGAATGAACTAGAATTAGGATCAAACTTTGGTGGCATTTATGAAGTATGTAAGTTAGATATACCCTAAGTAGCTTTATTAATGCCTTTATTCCAAATAAGAAGAGTAGAACAAGGTTTAATTGTAACCTTTAACTCCTTGAATCACTTTTCTTTCTGTTTGTAAAAATAGTTTTTTTTCACAAAGAAAAAAAAAAAATTTTTTTTAAGAAAAACTTCCTAATTAGGCAAGTGTGAGGCTTGGAAAAAAGGAACGTGGATAAGACGTCGATAGACGCGACGATGGAGTCGTTTATTGATTATATTAGTTATATTAGAAACTACAATACAATCACCCTTGATTGCCAGACGAAACCAAACAAAAAGAGGAAGGAAAAAAAAACAAGAAAACTATGTACATATATATACAAGACCAGATTTATATAATTTCATCAATGTCAATCTTTTGTAGATTGTAAAACTCTTGAGACCCGTTCAACAAAGTGTTAAATTGATCTCTTCTGCTACTTTCCTCAGTATTAGTCAATGTGTCAAACGATGCATCTCTCAATGAGTATGGATTAGGACTGAATTTAAACAATTCAACGTAGTTAATAATCAACGATGCCACCTCTCTCCAAACAGTGGTCTCTTCACTGTGAAGCAGCTTCTTCACAGAGGAAGTTTCAAACTCACTCTTGAAGTCTAGTAATTGCTCCTTTAGCAATTCCCGTTCTTCGTCATTCAACAAAGACTCCATCTTCTTGATAGACGATAAAAGTTTCAACTTTACAAGTAACACTGTTTGATTGCTGATCTCCTTGTTTAACACCATACCATAATGTTCCAATACACAGATAGCAGATGTGTAATCACTGTAGGTGAGAAATGTCGCCAAGGTATCATTCAAACAAGTCTCATCAAAAGTCCAACCGGGAACTTCGATCATAGCCTTGTAAATCTTTTGCAAGTTCTTCACCCTGTTGTTGAATGTCTCCTGGGATATGTAAGAGTCACCATCAGCTAGGGAACTGTCCTTCAAACTCTTTCTGTAAACAGACATTACATTTCTAAACAACACCGGTGTAGGGCTCACTGTGGTGCTAGGAATAAACTGATCGATGAATTCCACAGCTTCTGTGTACCGTTTGCATCTCATGTACGTACATATCAACTGATTGGCAAACTCCGAAAGGATTGGGATTCCCAACTCTTCCATGTTGTTCAATAACGATTTGATCGAATTAAGCTTTGGATTTTGCCGGCGACCAAATATCTGAACAAACACTAAGTACGTATGAGACGATGCAGGTGGGAACAGTCCATATTCCTTCCCCTGTTTGTGTAATAAAAAGCTGTTGTTCATTTGATCGAGGATTTTACTGGCTAATGTGAATCTAGCAGATGACGTCTTGGAGAAAATCAATTTCAACATATCCTTTGTTTCATGATCTGTTAATTTCAATCCATTTTCAATAGAATTGATCAATGAGCCACATGTGATTCGTTTACCCTTGGAAACCATCTCTGATGCAACGACGCTTTTCAATAATTCAACAATCTCCTCTAGCACTCGTGCTTCAGAGACACTGGTACACATCACCTGCACATCGCCTTGTAATTCCAATTCCAAAAATTCAGAGATCATAGGATTGTACTTGGTGCCATTACCGTCTTGAATGGTCAATAACAGAGCTTGCTTCTTAGGGTACGTTAGCTCATCGTTGAGTTTCTCAGTTAAATGGAAAATAAATTCTTTAGTTCTTCTCGTGGCGACTTCCACAATTTGCATCACTTGATCAAAGTGATTGAAATGGATAAATGCCATTATGACATCGAATATATTATCGTACGACACAGGTTCAATTCTATTGTGGTAGTCGTACACAATTTGTTCACTTTCAATTAAGATAGGTTCAGGGATTTCAATTGTCTCCACTAACCCATATTCATCCATCACTTTCTTCATCTCTAACCACCATCTAAAAGCATCATTGACGTTTTTCTTTTTCAAATATGAAATAACAAATGTAGTGGTAAGGATTGGATGAACGTACTTGTATTTGTCCTTCATTTCCTTGGCTAAGGCTTCAGCCTGTGCCATCTTTCCAATTCTTAAATACACATTTATACCAGTGTCAAGCCAAAACCTTTGGTTCTCCACATCAGGTTTGCCTCTTCTGGATTCAAATAAATTGATAGCATCCTTCACTTGTTTATGGTTGAGTAAAGACTCAATGTAAAATGACTCGTTGATTGGATCTGCCCTTTGATCAGTTGATGAGTAAATCAAACCTCCTGCTAAATATATACACTCATCCCTTACTCTTTCATCAATGATCTGGGTGGATATACCAAACAAATTAACCATGTAATCCAATGGAATCAATTTCTTCAAATGTTTATTTTGTTCCTCTGACATGACTTTTAAAAACTTTGGTAAACAATGTAACCCATTAGTTTGAAACTCCTCTGCCAAACTGAACACAGCACCAAATGCTTCATCCAACCCTTGCGAATTGACATTCTTCATATCCATTTTATCGAGGTATCCATTGAATCTATCTTCCTTTTGTTCTGGCGTCTCCTTCTGTTCTTGAATCCTCTTAAAACAATCATTGATTAACCAATCCATGTAGTCTACTAGTTCATCGTAAGACACTTTATTCATGGACTTCTCATCATTTGTCACCATCATCTGTGCTAAGTTCTTCTGTTGCTTAGAGTTTTCAATGATCTTTTGAACAAAGTATGGATCGTATTCCAACCCATCCTGTGAAAACTTTGTCCGTAGTTCCTTTTCGATGGCGGATGGTGTCTTCGGTTTGAGGATCTTATCGACAACAGATTTCCCTCCATCATTCTTTCTGAATCTTGATCTTGTTGCACTGTCCGACTTATCTGACGTCACAGAGGAGAACAAATCATCGTGTTTGATATCATTGTCGTTGGTTTTATCTCCAGAGAAGGAGTTTTTCAAATTGATCAGTTCTGGTCTAGTTCTGGCATATCGGACTTGACTTTTAACAAACCGTTGCAGTTTGACTGAGTTTGGCCGTAACAAATTTCTCCCTTGAGAAAGCATTTCTTTTGATTAACCACCAGCTGACCTATATTGATTGTATAACACCAGAAAATGAATGAAAATAATTAAACAAGGAGAGTTTCTATTATTTGATTATCTCTAACGAAAATCTATAAATTCTTTGTATTTAATCTTTTGAAAAGAAAAATTCAGAGAAGAAAAAAAACACCGTCGACGGGTCGATCGACGCTAATTATATGATACACAAATGCAAACATACTTTACGTAGCAAAATCCAACAAGTTCCATAAACTGTTAACGTTGAGTAGCTTAATACCCCATTTATCACTTAATCTTACCTTTTCATTTATAGATAAATACTTTGTATCAACATCTCCATGGATCAGCACTTCACAATCTTTGCTGAACATCTCATTGAAGTTGAAAAAATCTTTCAATCGTTCATTCAAAATCTTGTCTATATGGGTCAATTCGATTCCTTTGAATTCGGTGATAGCAACTGAGATCTTCTTGTCACCATTACCAGCAGGTAAACTCAATTTACTTCTCAACTCAGAGATAGTGATTGGTTGGCGAGTGAACAATGGTTTGCTCCAACCGTCAACTTCGCACAGCTTATTCAAGTAGATGCATTTTTCCACAAACAATTCAGTGACGATCTTGTCATGGATTTTGTCAATGTTGGGCAGCAACACCGTTGGAATATCTATGTTTTTGGAATTGACAATTATGTAATCCACGTCATCCCCGCTGTTGATGATGGATCCACCATTTTCAGTGATTACTTTGGAAAGAATCCGTTGTTCCGTTTGGGTGAATTCAATCAATGAGAATTTCAAACTATCAAAGAACTTCACCTTGTCACTGGTATCAGTGGATGGTTCCTTTGGAGACGATGGTGAATTAGTGATGTCTCTTGAATCCACACTATCTTCTGCACCATCGTCTGCATGGACCTCCCAATTGGATTCATCACCGTTGGTGTTATTGTCCGGTCCCTGGGACAGTTTAGATTGATCCACTCTTTGCATAACTGATTTCCAGAGTTTATTCTTCTTATCAAATCTAGCGACCTTCATATCCCGTTCCTCATCTAATTCCTTTGCAAGTATGTAACCATCTTCGTCTTCTTTCGCAACATCATCAACAGGCCTTTTTCTTTTAGCGTCTTTGCGATCTTTGATCAGTTGCACTCTGTCAATCTCTCTTTGTTTCCATTGTTGGATCACCTCCCATTCACAGGCATCATTTCTATTACCTCGGCCATTGTTTTCTCTAAGAGTGTAATATTTCACATCCAGCACAGCACCTCTGTCCATGCTATCAAACACCCAATCGGGGGACACCACTGGAATCCCCCAATCTAAAGCCTTTTGGTACCTCTTACCGTCCTTCATCGTCGTCACCAATATCGTTGAATTCGATGCAAGAGACTGTGACACTGTACCACCATTGCTTTGGATTATTGTAGACAATTTCGCTGTTTTAGACTCTCCCAATCTGCTCAATGACACATTCAAATTGTTAAACACCGATGATTGTCTCAATGAATTGATATCCATTGGTTTCTTTGTAGCCATCCATTTCTCATATGCTTCGAAGAAACTGTCATACACCAATATCTTTATGTCCGGTCTTCGTATAACTATGTATTGGTATTTCTTAGAATGGATCCAGTCACTGTTGTTCAATGGGTTTATCACTATTCCTGTGACATCTGAAGTAAGATCATTTGTGTATGACACTGTTGGGAATGCCTTGGAAATGATCTTTTCCAGTTTCTCCCGCTGAGACGACGATAATGATGTTGATGTTATGTACACTGTCTCAGACATGTTCAATTGACTGTTTAAAATAAATGGATAGATCGATCGACGAAAACAATTCAATTCAATCAATACCCATTGCTAGTGTTACGAAAAACATGTATGAACAAAAGTCTTCTCCATTATACGTTAGTTTTCTTTTGGAAAATTGACACGACGACGACGACGCGACGCGCTTACGTGAAGTCGATGGGTTCTCACATTCTGTTCTTCTTTACTGTGATTGTATTTTCTATTACTTATATATGTGTGATCACATAAGTAGTAAATAGCTAGATTAGTTATAGTTATTTATCTTTATCACTACAACTATTGGAAAATTGAATAATATACCACTTTAATAAAACTCCTGGGTCTTTTAAGTTTGTAGCATGGAAAGTGGTTGATCTTTCCATTTTGGGAACCCCAACTCCAAACAAGAATTAAAATATACAACTACAGTCAAACAGTACTGATACAGTGTCGACAGATATATAAAGTAAAAGAAATCAAGTCGACAGCAATTGAATTCAAGTATGTAGTTCCAAATCAGGAAGGAATTGCGAAGCAAAGAGTTATGTCAAGAATACAAGAGAACAAGAGCTTTTGTTGTAATAAATGCTCTTTTGTCCTAGAGTAGCATATCAAAAGGGTTCCTGATTTGAGAGGTACTTGCTTCTGTTTTGCTTTTGTTCTCTAGTTCTTTGTTCTCATTCCCCCTCTTTTTCCTCTTTTATCCTTTTGTTATTAAAAAGAACTACCTATTTTAATGATAGATCCAGCCGTGTACCCCTCATTGCTGCCCTTTCTTTTGTTCTTTTGTTCTCTTTGTTAGAGTTTCCGGTCATTTACTGGTACTTTAGATGGAGTTTCCGTTCATTTTCTGGTCTCTCCTCTTTGTTTGACATAGTATGTATGATACAGATTACTACAGAGATGTCAAGGGATAGTTTCTCCTACCAGGGGGAGCTATACCAGGGAATATTCATGTTTAAAATTTTAAATCAGTGTCATACCAGAACAAGGTAGCCAATGCATGGTTGGAATATAGTTTTGTACCAATTTGGTTTAACTTTCGCTGGTAAACTCCTCTAAACTCCTTGTGGCAGTATTATTATATGTATACAAATCCAATTATAGTAAATTAGAGTTTAATCACTTGCATTAAACTTTTTACACCGTATATTTCAACTTCTGTATGTGTATATATGACTCTAAGAAAAGACCCATACAGAATAAGGATCTCTTTGTTCTCAATTGTTGTGTTCACGTGACCCTACTAATTGAAAAATTTTACAACACACACATAACTTTACCAGGAAATACTATAATCATAATCTAGAATGCAAAGTGTTTATTGATAATAACAAAAGAAGTAGATAATAATAATAAAAAAAATACTACTAAGATTAAATAGAAAGGTAATGGAAACAAATTAAAATATACATACGTGCACGTCATACACACAACTAAAGATCTCTATACAATCTATTGACGTCAAAGTCTTCTCTGACATAACCAACGAATGTATTCCAGTAGTGAACTGCATTGATCAGTAACCAGTTGTACACCATTTTTGGGAAAATAAAGTACGAATCCCAGATAAACTCTAAAACGTGTTGCACAGCCGAAAGTTCCTTCTTGATAGTTTTTATGAACCCATCGTCACCAAACAGTTTACCTCTCTCTTCCGTTGGTAGTTTCACATCTTGATAGTTTCTCTTTGATCTTTTGCCTTTAGTGTCCTTTCCGGCGTCGGTGGTGAACACGTCACCATTGGTTGCTGGATCATTGTTGTTTGCCTTCTTTTCCTTGGTAAGTTGTAAAAATGCAGTGTCCAAACTCTCTTCAAACGATGTTTCTTCAACAGCAGTTCCATTTTCTTCCGCTTCAATGGCTGCGTCGTACAGAGCCTTGAAATTGGAGATGGAATTCACAGTCTTTGACACTCTGTCAAAGGTGTTTAACAAAGCAATCAATTCAATCTTGGAAATGTCAAATGTGTCCAAATCAGCCTTACTGTGTAATTCAAACAAAACCTTCAATGCAGTACCGTAACCAGTGGTTTGCACTTTACCCCACAATCTACATCTGTCACAATGGACACAATCCATGATTCTAGACACATTTCTGAATTTTTCTCTAAATTCGTTCTTCACCAATTCAGAATCATCCCCTTGGAACAAAGTATTTTCGTTGAACATACATTTTTCAATAGTCTCACCAAATTGAGCAAATGGAGAAATCACATCCTTAAACTCTTGTTTCAATTGGGCCTCCTTTGATTGGAATTGGTAATCATCACAAAAGTTCAAGTTATCCAACACGCCCAAGTTCTCCAGTTTGATCAATGCCTTAACGACAATGATGTAATTCAAGTATAAATTCTCAAATCTCTCTGGGAAATCACCAACTCTGAACATAAATTGTTTCAAATTTGGACCGTATTCTTTTGTAGTCAGATCTAAAAATTCATTGGTTAAATGGGTGGAGATGGATGAATGCATACCACTGATCAATTTGTAGAAGATATTCTTTTCGATACATTGGTCATTACCTAAATTGAAACAGTTTTCACTGTAAATACTCTTCCAAATTTGAAACGATTGATCACCACCGTAACCTGTGAATCTTTCAGGGTTTGCCACTAAATCAACATAAACGACATCTTCATTGTTTTCATCGATTTCACAGTAATCCTTTTCGTTTTTAGCAGAATCACCACCGTTGTGTTCATCTATGCAACTTCCATTGTTGTTATTGGAAGGCACTGGTGATTCTCTGGAGTAACCTTCAATTTTACCCAAGGCTTCAGGTTGCCAAATCTCAGGTAAACTGGACCAATCGTCAATGGTATCAACGGTACAACTTCTATGCATACAGAATCCTTCTGATCCAGACCAAAATGGACATTCTTTGTAAAGGTTCAATCTGAAGATTCTAAAAAAGTTTTCCCCGATTAATTTGTGTAACGATGGTCTGATTTGTTTGTTAATCTTATTGATTTGATCAAATGTGACACCGGATGATTCTTGTATCACTGTTTGCACAAACTCATCCCAGTATTTGAATGGAGTGTTTTCAAATTCATGCATACTTTGATATTCGTATTGTGGTGCCACCGTTTGTGGTTTCTTATCTAACAATTTTGGTTGTCCCAATCCATTTGATTGCACGCTCGTCAAAAGACACAACAATGTGAAAAGAAGCTGTATCAATCTATTGCTTCTGTAATTCATTATGTGTGTGTGTCGAAGTTATATAACTGTTATCGTCTTTCTATGGTGTTCTTCTTTGATATGTGTCTATGTGTCTATGTGTCTATGTGTCTATGTGTCTATTTGTCTATGTAGTGTATTAGAGTAAACCGATTTATCTTTATATAAGTAAAATTTTTCAAATATTTGGAGGGCAAAAAAAAAAAAATTCAAAAAAAAGGCAATGAAAATCAAGTAGATTAAATGTGTCCTTATTTGTATGTATTAAATGGAGGATCAAATTGAAAAATGAAACAATACCAATTTATATTAGTAAACACAATACAATGGTACTTAACGGAATACGTGTTTGAATTCAATTGAATTGATTTGAATCAAATGTGCTGTCAAATCACTAACAAAGTAAGTACACGAATTAGTAATTCATCAAAACGCGCCAAAATGGGATGATTTTCTATTTAAAATGAAGGGACGTGTCAGTTTACTTGTTGTATAGATATTGAGGTAGCGGTGTTCTTCAATGTTGAGTAAATAAATACATATATACATACATATACATATAATGAATAAATAGGTTAAGTAAATAAATAAATAAATAAATTAAGTAAGTAAGTAAGAAGAAGATACTAATATCATGTCAACATGACATTGGTCTTCCAATCGTGAAGCACATCGACCCAACTGCTGTTCTTAACGTTATGGTTCTTCCGTCTCCAAATCTCCAACATGATTTGTCTAGCGTTCCAGTAAGTTCCGACACCGGTTGCAGCTATATGTTGACCCCATGTATTGAATCCATTCTGTAGGAAAAGTGTCATGGCTTCACTACCTGCAATGAACCCTTGCCAAAACAATGGAATGATTAATGTTCCCTTGTTGTTCTCCACAATGTCTTGAATCTCATTCAAATGATGCAACACTCTCTCCACTCTGTCTTGTAAATACATTGGATTCACTTCCTCTATAAACTTGTAGTAGAAGATGATTAATGCATTGTAAAAAGAGTACACATGGTGGTAAATGGCTTCATAGCGGGGGGATATGAAATTCTTCTTCTTTTCCGATTTATCATCATCATTGTCACTTGTTCCTTGTTGGCCGTTGCTAACATTATCTTTGCCATTCTCATCATCTCCGGATGAACGCTTATCAGTGGACCATCGTTTCTTATGACCATTGCCTCCTTGTGAAGAAGTGTTGTCATCAGTATCATCATCGTCATCTAATGTCAAATTCCATTCCAATTCCCAACTTAACAACTTAAATTCCAATTGAGACGATAGTTCATCAAAGAACGATGGTAGTGGTATCTTGTGTCCATCATGATACTTCTTGAATCTTGTCAAATGAACAACTTCACTGAACATTAAAATCAATGAATTTGGTAATCCGTAAATAGCATCAGACGACACAACTTTATCATCCATCTTATTCTTAGATGGTTGAAAACTGGTTCTAGTGATGTCAATGAACGCTGGGATCTGTGTTAAATCAGACACACTTGGTTGTCGTTCAGGATCTAATTCATCATCGTTATTGACAATGTATTCAATTCTGACTCTACCTGTGTCTGTGATCTTTTCATTATAGGTACCCTTGTTACCACCAACACCAGTTGTCACAGGTGATCCTGTTGCACTACCTGGAGTGGTGGTTTCTGAGTTGCTGATACCATGAGTGGAACTGATAGATGGTGATACATGTAATGCCCCAGCTGCCGACCGCAGTTGTTGGAATTGACTGGAACTGTTGTTGTTTGCATTGTCATGTCTTAGTGATTTCTTTATTCTACCACTTCTAAACATACCATTTAAACTGTTATTGTAGAATCTATCCACTTCCTCTCTCGATCCTGGATTACCACCAATGATGTAGTTTTTGTAATTCATCTCATTCAAGAAGAGTTCATCCTTGTGAATGTTTTCCAATGACGTTGAATCCTGCAACAGTTTCAAAGAACTGAAAATTCTGTGTAAAATGATTGCCTTGGATGAAAGTTTCTTTTTAACTTTCATCTTCTTCTCAATAATCTTTTCACAATGGTCTAAATGGATCTTACAACCAGACATGGTACCCCAGACAACATCAATGGTGACCATGGACAACACAGCAACTAGCACATCCTTATATTTCTGTTCTAAAATATCTTCGTCTAGACATTTCTTCAAAAAGTTAGATGCCTGTTGTCTCAATTGAATACCTAAATCGACGTAGTATTTCATTTCATCTGAGCCCCTTACAAATTTACTTTGTAAATTAAATGCACTCACGGCAAGCAATGCGTTCAGTAACGCATTTCTGGCATTGGATGTTTTCCCCAGAGCAGCCAATTCACCAATGGCCATCAATGCCCTTGGGAAGTAAATGAATTTCCATGGATTCTTAGGCAATGGGATCACAGTCATCATATCAGCGACATCTCTGATGTAATAACTTAGCAAGTATCTGGTCATAGGGTGGATGTTTAATGATGTGGTTGGGATACCTAGATTATCAATGTCGAATGATTTTGGCAGTGGAGTACTGATATGGTTGATTTCCATGATGTGTTTAGGCATATGGGTATTACTTCCGGCATGAATGTTGATACGGTTAATCGGTGAATTATCCGCATTGTCTTGTGTGTCATCGTGGTTGTTATTGCTATTATTATTATTATGGTTGCCACTATTGGCAATGGCAGCTGCATGGTTGGTAGATGATGTCATAGTCAAGTTAGCTGAAGCATTACCAGGAGTCGTAGCTGCAATTGATGTTCTTCTGGCATTTGATGCCTTTCCTCCATTTTCAGTAGGATCGATTGAAGAAGACGATTGGCTGTAACTTCCATTAGTGTCGAGGGCTACAGGTGATGTTTCCGAGGAGGTGATGTTTCTACCTTGAAACAAAAGATGTAACATTTGATCAGGCACATGGTTATCCATGGATTGCCAATTGTTAAGAGAGTTAAAACCGTTACCGGTATTTGTAGATGTAACATCAGTGGAAGAAAATGCAGAGTCATTCTTTAAATTAGTCAATTCAGGTTGTCTGAATGAAGTCACAGTACCACCAGCCATTTGGTTATGATTCATTATCAATTGTTGTGGTTGAGGCGATTGTAGTGTACTTTGTAGAGATTGCATTTGTTGCTGGTTGAGTTGGTTATTATTACTGTGAGAGTCAGGGTGGAAGGGTGTTCCAAGTGAGTCCAATTGATTTGGAGGTTTGAAAAGGTCTAGGAAATGCGTGTCACCGTTCAATGCAGATGCCGTCAACAATGCAGCGTCCAACAACTCTGTACTCAACCATTCGTTACCAAGATTACCAGTGGGGCTGTTTGTGTTGTTGTAGTTAGATGCAGATATAGCCGGGGTGTTTGCCACTTGTAGTAGATTTGTCGATGATGATGATGATGGTGGTGGGGGTGCCCCCGTCACAGATGCAGACGGTATACCAGACGGAACCGATCTGGAAGCGTTAGGCTTAGTTGTATTCGGTGGTTCATTGAATGGTACCAATTGAGGAGCACTATGCCGTTGTGGTTGTTGTTGTTGTTGTTGGTGTTGGTTCTTCTTATTTGACTTTTTCCTTGGTGATTTCCGTTGTAATCCTTCACCTCTGAACACCCCGAACGGACCTAACGTTCTAGGGGTCTCTGTTAAACTGGTGAAACTTTGACTATGTAATTTAGCTAAATCCGAATCCATTTCATCGTACAATTGGTACTGTTGGCTCTTGGGGTACTTAACGAAATCAATCGACCGTCTTTGACAGTACTCGGTCTTCTGAGTCGGTTCATTCGGTAGTTGGTACCCGTAAATGTCAAACTTAATCGGCTGAGACCATCTTAATTTAACTTCGTAACCCTCACATACAAATCCACTCTTTTGACATTTCAAACAAGATGGTCTGCCTAAATCACAAGCTATTTTCCGTCTCCGACAAGTGTAACAACCACTGAAACTCTTAGTCCGTTTGATTTTCTTCGTTGGCGGTTGCTGTTGTTGTTGAGAGTCAGATGGAGACGATGCAGATGTAGTGGTAGTTGTAGTGGGAGACGATGCCGCTGATGGATCCGGTATGCTCTTATCAGGATCCATCAATTTCACAGATTTTCTTTTCAGTTTGGTATTTGTAATAGTCGTATTGACTGACGATTGTGGATCGTCATCACTCATAATTGGAATATGTAATTAAACTGTACCTGCAGCTGTGCCTGTACCTTTCAAAATCTGCGCAGTTTCCCTTTAACAGTAACTTGATCAAACTCTATCTCTTTGAATCAAAAATTGAGTGATTTAATAAAAAAAAGGGGGGGAGAATAAGAAGTATAAAGAGAATCAAACCGCTGAAAGATTCCAATTTCAAATATTTGACAGTTTATATAGATAATAAAATGATTCCGAATAATAAGTCAACTTGTGAACCTGTCAACCTGTCAAACTGTCAACTTTAAAATTGAATTAAATTAAAAATAACCGATATCTGTCAATACCTAAAAACTATAATTTTTTTCACGTATCTAGGTAAATCAATCTTATCGTTTATCTATTAAAACCTATCTCTATCTCTCTATCTCTCTGTAGATAATGTGTCAATATTCAGATCTGTTAATAAAAGGAAAAAAAAATTATTTTTTTCTTGAAAACGGCAGCTGAGAGCGAATGAAAATTCAACAATTTATTAACCAGTGTACATGAGGTTTAAATTTATATTTATAGTTAGTTATAATTACAGTTATAATATACATGATTTATTGTGTGTTTGTGTGTGTATGTGTATATATAGTAATTACAGTTACAGTAACTATACCTATATCTGAGCGGGGGGGGAGCGAGGTGTGGTGGAGTTGAATGGTGTAAGTGCAAGTCACACACACTGGGTTTGGTTGATTATCAACACACTGAGCCGTTCATTTTCAACAACAATATTAGGATTCCACTGCCACTATTCAATCATCATAGCTTGATATGATCAAACATAACATTTATCTCTCCCTTTGGAACTGGATTTCAAACCCTAGCTGGAACCAGACCAGTTGATTCATGTCTCCACTGATTTTCTGCTGTTACTCTGCTTTTACCACAGTTGATCTGTGTCAGGAACAATCGGTATCATAGCTGAATGCAACTCTAATGGTATCGTTAAATCATCTCGATCCATTGGTTAACATTGTAACATAAAGTTTATTTCCTCTGATTAATTATCACCATTACTTTGCTTGGTCTTTCTTTTCTTCTTTCCCTTACCACCAGTACTACCTGACCCTGTATCCTTAGACCCACCAACACCACCATCAGCGTGTCTTTTCACTCCCTTATCGATCTCATCAAACATCTTCTTCGCATTGGTGATTTCCTTGTCCATTTTCAACAAATCATCGATTCTCCCCAACTTAACAGGATCATTTCTCAGGGCAAATTTCAAATCTTCAATCTTCATCTTGTGTCTTCCCTCCAATTGTCTAGCAGCATTGGCAGAGGTCATCACATCGATCAAGTACGTAGTCAACACATCCTCCAATGAATGGATGGTCTCCACGTTTGGTGTCGAGGAATCCCCAAACGCATACAAGAGAGACTTTAAATCAGAGACAAATAACCGTGTCTTTTTATTAGTTCTCTTGGATGACATGATTTGAATAAACACTGTATCAGTGGATTGTCAAATACAAAGTATGTAACACCAATCCAACCCAATCCAATCCAATCCAATCCAATTTCAATCCCAGTAGTTAAATCTCCCTTCATTCTCTCAATTTTCAACTTTTCTCAGAGAGAAAAAAAATCCTCCGTATCAGATCGTGGCTGGGTAACTATTTATCATGTGCCACATTTAAAGCATCTCATGCGCCACCTAAATCATCTGACTTTTCCCTCTTCTCGTATAGGAAGGGAAAATAATTGGAAAAGACGCCTACTTTGGTGATAATAATAGGGGTTCATAGTTGGGTTCGTTTATGCTTTTGTAAATTACATCAGATACCGTTAACAGATACAGTAACCGGAATCAATCAGTGGTTAGGTCGAACCAGGTAAAGAACACCACAGTCATTTCAGACGAAGAAAAGAAACACTCAGACACTCATCTATTACTTCAAAGATGGCCGTTCAATTAGACACTAGATCATCGGTATCGAATGATTTTTTCCCTAACAACATCAAAGTGGAAAAGGGACCCAGAGTTCTGTGCCGGAGAGAAGTGGAACATTTGATAGCCACAGGTGGTGTCATTATCATCTACGACAGAACCGTGTTAAAGTTGAATGGGTGGATCGATAGACATCCAGGTGGTGACAAGGCTGTTCATCATATGATCGGTAGAGATGCCACTGATGAGATGAATGCATACCATTCACCGGAGACAATTTCCACTTTCAAAAGATATAGGATCGGAGTGATCAATTACGATTGGGAGAATATGTTGCCTCCTATTCAAGGTGGAATTTACAGAAAGATGACAGATGCCGATGCTACTGAAACTATTGATACCGGTGTCAACACCGGTGCTAATACTAATACTAATGCAAACACTGACCCAAAGAAGACGAAGAACAAGAAGAAGTCGCCAACGACAACTAAAATGGCTGGTGAAATGCCTGTGGAGATCATACCAAAGATCCCTCAGGGTCACATTCCAGCTCTTGGTAAAACTGAATATTACCCAATTAAATCCCATGGCAAGAATAATCCGATAAGAGATCCAGAAGAGGTCATCGAGAATTTCGATAACAGCTTGGTGAAGGAGGATTTAGAGAGTATTCCTCCATTAGACTATGAAACCCAGCGGTGGTTGTCGATGAAATACAATGAACTCCACGATAAGATCAAAAGAGCTGGGCTTTACAAGTGTCCGTACATTGAGTACTTTAAACAATTTTGTATAAATTTATCGCTGGGGTTGTATTTTTTGATTTTTTTCAAAATTGGATACATCTTTCTCAGTGCCGTGTGTTTAGGATTGTTTTGGCAACAGTTGGTGTTCATCGCTCATGATTCGGGGCATTTGGCCATCACCCACAATTTTGAAATTGACAATATCATTGGTGTTATCATTGCTGATTGGATCGGCGGATTGTCATTGGGTTGGTGGAAGAGAAACCATAACGTTCACCATTTAGTGACGAACGATCCTATCCATGACCCGGACATTCAACATTTACCATTCTTCTGTGTCAGTACTAGATTGTTTGGTGACATTTACTCCACTTACTATGAAAGATTTCTTTGGTTTGACAAATTGGCAAAGTTCTTACTTCAATTCCAACGGAACTTATATTATCCTATCTTGTGCTTCGGTAGATTCAACTTGTACAGATTATCGTGGGAGTATTTGTTGAAGGGACAAGGTCCTAGAAAGGGGCAAGCTGCATGGTTACGGTATTTCGAAATAGCTGGATTGTCATTTTTTACTTGGTGGTTTTTCTACGTGTTTGTGGGATCATTGGACACTAAGTGGCAAAAATTCGAATTCATCATGGTGTCACACATTGTCACTATGATTGTGCATGTGCAAATCACTTTGAGTCATTTCGCCATGTCAACATCTGATTTAGGTACCTCTGAATCATTTGTGTCAAGACAATTGAGAACCACTATGGATGTCGATTGTCCAGAATGGTTTGATTTCTTCCATGGTGGGTTACAGTTCCAAGCAATTCACCATTTGTACCCTAGATTACCAAGACACAATTTCAGAAAGGCTCAAAAATACGTTTTGGAATTCTGTGAGGAAACTGGATTGAGGTACTCTATCTACGGTTTTATCGATGGCAATGGGAAAGTGTTGATCAAATTACACGATATCAGTAAACAAGTTAAAATATTCAAAGATTGCTTACGTAGTATGGCTATGGAAAGCAATGAACATAAGAACATTTATGAAAAAAGAGTCGATGAAGCTCTTAAAAAATCATCTTAAGATTTGTCTTCTTACAATGGGGTGGGAATTAAAACTACATAGATCCAATTTCATTCCTTTCTGTCTTTCTTTTCTTTATTTAAAAAACACATTAGTTTTTCTGCATTTACCTGTTTTTTTATTATTATTTATGTATTTTATATTTTATAAATATTTCTTTTACTAGTTACATATCACCAAATTGTTATTTATTTGTTTAATCTATTTATTAAAAGAGGAAAAACAATAGTTTTTGTTCAAGAAATGAAAAAGGTATCGTCTATATCAAACTATCAAAGAAATCAGGAGTACCCAATTTTTGATTACCATTATTTTGCGGTGCAGTGGATTGATTCAATCTCTTTGTTGGCTTGATAGGTTCATATGCATTGAAGGTATTCACAGTTGGAGAAGCCGTGTTACTTCTAGCATTCCAATCAATGGTAGTTGACTGTGACACGGCAGGAGGTTGGTTTGTAGTGGTAGCCATAGGTTGTGCTCTACTCCAATCAATACCATTACTAGTCCGTTGAGTCGCTGTTGCAGTACCGATTGGTGTAGATGTTGTGGCTAAACTGGTAGAACTGCTGTTAACAGTTCCAGTAGGTCTTGTCGCACGCATAGGTTGCATAACAGAAAATGACGATGGAGATTGGGAGTTTTGTCTTGAAGCATTTTGTTGTAATTGTGACATTGACAATGTGGGCGATGATGTCTTAGGCACTTGTGATGCTGCTTGACGAGGAACAGGTTGTTGAATTCTATTAGAATTACTGGATGTGGCACCAAATGAGAGTTTGGAGGCTGTTGTTTCCTTTCTCAATTGAATAGGTTGAATAGGTTGAATAGGTTTCGTTGTAGTTGTGGTAGTCGTTGCAGTAGTGGTGTCAAATGATGATTGTTGTTGAAGCTGCGGTGAAGATCTGTAGTCCGTGAATTCACCAAACTCATCGTTGGAGATCGATGAATCACCGAGTGAGGTGGTAATTTGATTGACTGAAGTCTGTTTCGGTGGCTGTTGAGCAGCACGTGTTGATTGTTCATGCTCAGTGGTGGAAACTTGTTCAGTGATTGATTTTTTCAAGTATTTTTCAATTTCCTGAAGAGTTTTAAACACAGAATCCAAGTCGGATCTTCTAGAGATGAACTTTGACATTTTCCATAATTGGAAAAACACAGATTCTGTGATCAAATCACTCACATCCACTTCTTGCTTGTTGACGGATATCTTTGATGCACCTTTACTCAACTTGAAGAACAATGTTTCATACAATCTAATCATATTAAGCAACAAATTGGCATTCTTGAAATTGGAAGGAGACGTATTTTGAATCAATGGTAATAGTTTCTCCACAATAACGTAATTGTCTAGATTTTTATCATCCATACCATTGATCATTAAAACAAAACTTTGAATGGTTAGGTTTTTAATTTTCAATGAAGTGGTGGTGCTGAATAAAGTACAAATAGCAGGGAATATTTTGTTCGTAATTGTTGTGTAAATTTGAAATTGTAAAAACACCTTCAGATTAGAAAGTAATTTCTCCTGTAATTGAATGGTGGATGGTAGGACATTTGTCTGAGCCACAGATTTATCAAACAATTGTAACAGAAAACCTTGGAATTGATGTGATGCCTTTGATGATAAATCCCGTTCATTGGCGTTTAATCCCTCCTTGATCGTCTCTGCATGGGTGATTAAAAGGATCTTAAACATGTCTAAGTCTAAATCTGTCAAGACTTTTTGTAGAGTGTTAAACACTTTTTCAGTGAATGTCAATTGAGACAAACCTTTACTCAACAGCAATAAATTCTCCCCCGACAACACTATCAATTGTTGGTCATCATTTTGAATCTGTCTTTTATTGGATAAGAACGGAGAAATTGTCTCAGTTAATATAGGAATGAATTTATTTATGAGTAAGGATTTAGGAAAGTTAGAAATTTCATTTCTAAGGCTTGACAAGAATTGAATCTTGTCATCGTTGGACAAAGTTGGGAATTCATCAATGACATTTAAAATCTTAATCAATTCGTTGTTGAATATAGATGAATTAATCAAGGTGTCTATCGTCATTTTCTCTCGTAGTTGTAAAACGTCATTCTTGGATTCTTGTGTGTCGGTCAACAGGGACAGGAAAATGTCAATGTAATTCTTCGGTATATTTGCGAATGTAGCGTGGCTCTTCACATTAGGAGAATCTAAAATATGTTTCAATCTATTGAAAGATCTTTCGTATTCCAATAAACTTGAATCAGAACACGCTATCAAATGGTTCCCCTCATTGAATAAGTAGTAAATCAAACAACCAAGGGAGAACAAATCGTCAATGTAATCAGCATTGTGTTTCAACAATAAATTCGGAGATGAAAATTGAAATTCAATGGTTAAAAAGCTAGGCAATCTTGAATCCAATGGATCAATGTATCTCTCTGCTATCCCATTTTCCAATGTTTCAATGAATTGTAAACCAGATATCTTCCAATCCATGGTTTCAGTGATTAAAATCGATGATGGTTTGATGTTCAAATGAACCGTTTGCACACTCTCATGTAAGAATTTCAATCCATTAGCCACTTGTAGCAACCCCTTGGTGATGATGATTTCATCTAATTGTGATTTATTCAATGTACTCAAATCATTGATAACGTATTCAGTGACAAACAGGATTCTGTTCTTGTGATCTTCCAATGGTTCAATGATGGTCAAGAAATTTGGATGTTTAAACTTTGCCAAATTGGAGATGTGGTTTTTAATGGCTTCAAAGATGTCAGCTTGGATCATTTGCTTGTTGCTTCTGTTGATCAATCCATTGTTTGTCAATTTAGTTTCAAAGTCTTTCTTGCTGAATTGCCACACTGAACATTTCTTCTTTGTTGTTTTGTGTTTAGCTGGAAAGATAGACCAACAGCCATTCGACACGAATAATGGATTGGAGGAGATGGAGTAATTCCCCTCTATACCAGATGTTTTAAACACCTTAAACATATTTGTTTGTTTGTTTGTTTGTTGGTTTGTTTGTTTGTGAATGGATGGATTCTTGGTGGAGATTTAAACCAGTTCTTTTACCGTCTGTGTAGTTCTTCATACAATGTTGATTTGTGTTTTCTTTTTTTTTTGGTTTGTGTGTCTTTTTTGTCCCTCGTTGGCTGGCCCCGCCTTGGTGGCATTTTTTTTTCAAGTTTACGTTTGTTACGTTCACCAACCTAATGTTGTCTGTCTCTTTTTCATCTTTTTTAAACATGTACACAGTAAAAAGTAAGCGGAAAGGGGAATGGAGGAAAGAGGGGGGAATAACGTTCAAGGTTACACATACACAGTTACATAATGATACAATTTTCGGTTTTCTTTGAACCAGGTGAATCAGCGGAAGTTGATTCGTTGTTCGTTGACGATGATTTACCAGATTTGGATTTTTTACCCCTTTTCTTACTACTGCTCTTGTGTCTTCTTTCCCTGTCATCGTTATCGTATTTCTTTTGTAACTGTTTAGAGTAATTGGCATCTTCTTCTTCTTGCAATTGTTTAGCTAACAGTGCATCAGAGTTACTCTCTGAGTACGATGAGAATGGATCAGCGGTATCATCAAATGTGTAATCGGTGTAATCTAATCGATCATTGACAAGTGGATCACCAGATCCACTTTGTTTTTGTTGGTTTTGTTGTTTTTGATTATCATTATCCAGCGATTGCTTTGAACTGATCTTTGGAGTGTCAAAGTACCCATTTAAAAAAGTATTGTTGTTTCCCACCACAGAATCCAACTGTTCCCACACGATATCGTCATTGGAAAACCCAACGTCGTTTACTAGCAAATACACAGATCCATCCGTGCATTTGTAAATAGTGTTGAAGTGGTCATTTCTGAAGAAGATACACGTTGTATTCGGTGGTAGAAGCTGGGAATCTGTCTTGATCGCAGTCAATCCTACCGTAGTCAATTGGGTCTTGTTATTAGTGATGAAATCACGAACCTTCACACATTTGATCAATTTCTCCCTGTCTTCCACTGTGACATTCAACGATTGTACTTCATCTTCAGTGATCGTTTGTAAATTCTTCACAGTGTCACCGTATTGGTCCAACATGGAAATCAAGTAATCTTGGCATTCATCAAACGTTTGCAAATGGCAAGTGTCTACAATGGAATCATCGACCAATCCATGGATCATTTTGAAGTCAAACATTGCCAGTAATTGATTGACACTGTGGGTGAAACTGGCATCACCGAAATCATCCACTATTTGAGAGTTTAACTTCAAACTGACGTTCAACCCAGATGTTAACCTTTGCAAGATGTTCAATATACCAGTGATGTCATTGGACGTCTCTGGGTGTCTTTCATTGATCAAAAGCATTAAATTAGTCAATTCATACATCAAGGAATCACATGACACCGTCTTTGACAGTAACAATTCTTTCAATCCAGTCAAATCAGAACTTTGTAATTTACTTGTATTACCCGTTACACCACCACCGGAACTGGAACCACCCACCGTTGTTGTCCCCGAGTGTTTTGCAACGGTGGTCCATTCATCTAATTCTACTAATTCCGATGATATGATCAATGTATTGATGAACGATAGAATAAAGCAAGGACCATTGGTACTTTGTAAAAGGATATTGTTCATATGGTAATTATTCGATCCATCAACCCAATTGATGGTTTTAGTGGTGAATTGTAAATGTTGTGTGTCGTCAGTCATTATCACCAGGGTAGGGTATAAAGATATAGATGTAATTAAAATGAGAGATCAATTAGAATTGGACCGTGTTATATAATGATATAATCTGTATATATATATAAATATCTATTAGTATACATAAATCTAGATATACGTAATTCAGATAAGATAGGCGCAGTGACGTCGATGTCGACGCGTCTATGAAAATCGACCATCCAAAAGACGCGTCTATAGGACTATACCACGTCGATCGACTCTCATAATGATTTTTTATTTTTTTTTTTAAATTAGCTCGGCAATCGGAGTTTAAAGAGCAGTCAATTCCACAGGTCCCACAGGTCCCACAGGTCCCACATCAGTCAGTACTATTACAGCAAACCTGACAACAAAATAACAATAGGAATAGAACCCATTAAAACAATGATATATACAACGACTTAACCAATCTCTTTTCTTTCTACACTATGCGGATCGATTTTTGTAATTGTTTCAGTTAATTGTTTCTTTTATCTATAGTAGGAACACAAGAAAAATCATTCACAACGGGAAAGCAAAAAAACTGCCCCTGATAAGAGACAGACACTATTACATCTTCCGGAAATTTATTAAATATCATTATATATTTCATTTATATTATATTAAACGTACATTGATTGATAACGTAACAATTGTAACAATATTAACATAACCCATTTATTTCATTAATATATATATTAAATAACTCTTTTTAATTCCTTAAAAAAGAAACGAAATAATTTAACTCAAAAGAGAAAAGAAACAAAACTAAAAAACTAAAAAACGATTACCTCCTTCCTATCCGAAAGTTTCCATAAAAACATCTTGTGTTTAATACAATTTTTACATTTTAACATTATTTAAAATACCGTATACCGGTTTGATTTAATTCGTTCTTTGTCTCTCTTTGTTTCTTCATATATTCTGTCTCCTCCTTCCTCCCTTCCCCCTTCTGAACTTACCTTCCCTTTCCCATTTTGTTTGTTTTTTTTTTTGGTTTCTCTCTCTTTTACTTTGCTTTGTACAAATTGGTTGTAAAAGATTTACGTTATTTATTTTTATTCTATTCTATTCTTTTTCTTTGTTTTCCTATTTCTTCTTTTTTTTTTCCTTTCCCTCTTCTTCTTGTTTGTTGTTGATTATATATATATATATATTATATACTTACTTATATATTTACATATTTACATATATATATATATATAATTGTTTCTTTTATTCAATTGAATCAATTTTAAAAAAACAATAAAAGGTTGACACTCTTGATTGCTTAATTGATAAGATCTTTATCTCCGACACGCACATATTATATTATATTATTATATTAAAATACACACCATTAATCAATGTCATTTTTAACATCAAACGAAAAGATTGCATTGAACACACCAGATTACTACAAGGCATGTGCCATTGGTGGTTTCTTAGCTTGTGCTCCAACCCATTCAGGTGTGTTGCCATTGGATTTAGTCAAGTGTAGATTGCAAGTTCAACCTGGTCTGTACTCATCCAATTTTGCCGGTATTGCCAGTATCATCAAGAATGAAGGTTTGTTTAAGATCTTCACAGGTGTTGGTCCAACATTCATCGGTTATGGGTTACAAGGTATGGGTAAGTATGGTTTCTATGAATACTTTAAAAAGACTTACTCTGACTTTTTCGGTGTGTCCAATTCATTGGTGTACTTGGGTGCCTCTGCTTCCGCTGAATTCTTGGCCGATATCATGTTGTGTCCATTCGAAGCCATGAAGGTGAAAATTCAAACCACCATCCCACCAAACACCGTGAAGAACTTGACTGCTAATTTGTACTCTGGTTTGGTGCCATTGTGGTTTAGACAAATCCCATACACTATGGTTAAGTTTACATCTTTTGAAAAAATCGTTGAATACATTTACGCTAACTTTTTAACAAAGCCAAAGGATCAATACTCTAAATTGGAACAAACTGGTGTGTCATTCTTGGGTGGTTACATTGCTGGTATCTTCTGTGCCGTCATTTCCCACCCTGCCGATGTCATGGTGTCCAAGATTAACAACTCATCAAAGGCTGGTGAAAGTGTCGGTCAAGCTGTTGGTAGAATCTACTCACAGATCGGTTTTGGTGGTTTATGGACCGGTTTAGGTGTCAGAATCATCATGATTGGTACCTTGACTGGTTGTCAATGGTTGATCTATGATTCCTTCAAGATGTCTGTCGGTTTACCAACTACTGGTCATTAGAGATGACAGTTTCTCCAACTCTCCTCCTCCCTTTCTCCCTTTTTGTTTTTAATTTTTCAATATACATTTATATTCCTTTTATCCTTATTCTTATTCTTATTCTTATTATTATTTGTCAGTTACTTTTTTATCTCTTATATCTCTTATAAAGCAATTTCTTGTATAAATTATTGATAGTTTATTCACCCTTTTTTTTTATTATTATCATTATTATTGTTATTTGCTTTCCTACAATTATAACGTGAAATGATTTTTTTTTTGTCTTGTCTTGTCTTGTCTTGTCTTGTCTTGTTTTGTCTTGTCTTGTTTTGTCTTGTTACATAAATAAATACAATTTACACTTAAATTTTTAAGAAGAACAATAATACAAAAGCACAATATGGTTATTAAACTCGATAACATAGTAAGTAAAAGTAGAAAAGAAGTGGGGGGGGGAATAAGTAATAAAGAAAAACAAAATTGTAGAAGAAATGAAATTTTATTTATATGTATATATATGTGTGTATCTTATTAAGCAAAGTGTCTTTTTTTTTTTAGTGTGTGTGTATGTGATCACCATCAATCTATCCATTCAGACCATTTCTTCCTTTGCAGATAAATAAATAAAAACAATCCTAGTAAAGTGCAAAAGAAAAGCAATGGTGAGGATCGTCTTAGAATAAATGGGACATCAGGGTTGGAATTAACTTGTAACAATTGTTTGTTTTTCAAAGTAGACGACATTGGTGTTGCCGTTGTCGTCGTTGAATTATTTGAATCCTTTTTCCTCATTGACGTTGAAGAATGTCTCTTTGATGACCGTTTCTTCTTCTTAGATCCACCATCGGAGTACGATAAAATCCCATCAGAATCAGATGACAACACATCACCTAATTGTTGCTGTGGTATTTGTAAATGGTTGTGCAACGGTGATGATCTGATCAAATCACCCACATAAAACGGTTCCAACATTTCATATGCATACTCAGAGTGGGACACATCATCAAATGAATTAGTGGCATCGACACCGGCACAGTCAAACAACACCTCAGCACCACCGGGATGAGAATCAATCAATCTAGTGGCATTGTACACTTTCCCATGGATGATCATCCAAAGATCATCTCTACTGGTGTGTTTAGCAACTTCATCCAATGTAAACTTAGCGACAATTGGAGTGGTTATTGAATCTATCGTCGTCGTCGTCGTCGTCGTCGTGGTACCAGTGCCGGTGCCAGTGTACGACGAATCGTTAATCCTCTCATCGATGGACAAAGACGGGAGTCGATCAGTGGAACCATCATTTGACAACGACGGTATCACAGATATTAATTTCTTAAAAAATGCCATTGTATTTGTTGTCACAGTGGATTGCGTTGGCCGTATTGAAGAACTATCAGTTATCGTTCTAGATACACTTTCAGTCATACTCTATAAACAGTCGGATAATTGTGGAGACTAGTGATTGTGTTATTTGAAGTTGCGAATTGAATATATATAGAAATATCCAAATACGTATATGTGTGTGTACGTTGTGTATTTGTTTGCTCCTTGTCTTCACTTAATAGTTTTTATCAAATAATCACAAAATGGGTGAAATTAAAAAATATGTCAAATTTGCAACTGGAGTTAAGATTGAAACAACGACAAATGATCAGTGGTTTAAAATACTAGTATGTATTAATTTAAAACGATAAACGGATTTGATTGATATATGCAAAATGTTTATCTAATTTGATTTATCTTTACCTAATCAAAACCAAATTCAAAATTCAACAGAAATCTGGGAAAAGAAAGCAAGTTTAATAAAAAAAACACACACACACACATAGTCAACTGTGTAATAAACTGTTCTTTGTCTTTTTCCAGAAAAAAAAGAAAAATAGCTGAATGAAGATGGTCGTGTCCTCGTACAAATTTAAGCGAGAGGAAGGGAGGAGGAGAAGAATAAGCAAAAAGAAACGAGAGCCCAGACCGTTCTGAGTGCGACAAACATTCTTGTCGCATAATTACCCGGCTTTCTAATCGTTCTTTCCCTTTTTTTTCAATTTCTGCCATTTTAAAACCACGGTTCAGTTACAATGTTTTTAAAGAACCCAAAAAAAAAGTGGAGTAATAATGTGTAGCATGGATCTTTATAATTGATTTATTGAATATAGATTGATATATATATATAGATTGGATTGACTTATTTGTATTATATCTTACCACCATTTCAAATCAGATTCACAATGTTCAGATTAGCATTCAACTCTACTGTTAAGAGATCTGCCTTCACAGCTGTCAGATTTAATTCAACTGCACCAACTGCAGCATACGATGAAATAATCTTAGCCATTAGACAAGATTTAAAGGCCAACATCAGATTGAAGGCCGATCCATTAGAGAAGAATGTCATCAGATCTGTGCTTACAGAGGTGAAAAACATGGAAATTGAACACCATGATAAGATCAAGGATGAATTTATCTTGTACGATTTATTGTCCAAGATGATCAAACAAAGACAATCCACTGCTGCTGAATACATGAAGGAAGGTTCTCCTGATAAATTCAGACAAATCGGTTTAAACGAATTGAGAGAAGTTAAATTCTTGGAAAAATACTTGAATCAAATCCCAGTTGCCTCCACTGAAGAACTAGATGCTAAGGTCACTGAAATCGCTAAGGCCTTGGACAATGATGGTTTATTAGTCAATGAACAAGCTTTATTCAAGAGAATTCCATGGGGTGCTATAAAAACTGAATGGAAGGCTTCAAAGGCTGCCACTTCTGCCAGTGTGAAGAGAGTCTACGCTAAGGTTTCTCAATAGATTTGATTTTACAGAAAGAAAGAAAGAAAAAAAATAAAAGATAACCTTTTATTTATTTATTTATTTATTTATTATTTTTTTTATGATTTTATTACTTCATCATTTTTATACATTCAGCTGTTTATAGTTTCTCTCGAATAGAGAAGTATTCCATCCCAAATCATTTAAAGTCATTTTTAGTTTGTTACTACTCCTTTTTTTTTTCAAAAAAAAAAAAAAAACTAGACGTTTTTTTACTCTATTCCTCTATTCCTATGTTGTTTTTTTTTTCTTCTTCATACTTTTTTTTGTTCATGTCTTAATTATATTTATTTATTTATTTTAGATCTATATTATACAAAGAGAGATGATGGGTAGGATTATGCAAATGTAAAGAATTTTCAAAGAACCTCACAAATTAACTCTTACTACCTGCTTGTTGCACTAAATCTAAGAATTTTTCCTTAGATATTTCATTCATCAATTCTTTCTTTTTAGTTTCACCTATGATATTGGCCTTATCTAATTCCTTGGTAGTTTGTGTTTGTGTGCTTAAAATAGCATTGAATAATTTGATGACACCCTTTTGTGCCGTTTTCTTGTACTTTTTTTCTCTTTCTAGCACTTCCCTAGCCTTGGAATCATCAACTGGTAGCAAATCTTTGACTCTGTTTGATGTCAATTTAGCCTTTTTCTGTGCTAGTAATAGTCTCTTGGCCTTTAACTCCAATTTATCACTTTCCATCTTCTTCAATTGGTTCTTTGATCTAGCAAGTATTGGATCTTTTCTATCATAGGCTTTTAATTTAGTATCTAACAATGCATTCATAGCCTTAGAGAACAACTCTGATCCATCGTCACCTTTCTTACCCTTGTTCTTTTTCAATTTTGGTAAATTCTCATCAGCTTCAGAATCAATTTCTTCTTCTTCTTCTTCTTCTTCCTCCTCTTGTTGACTATCTGATTCTTCTTTATTCACTTTCTGTTTCTTTATTGGAGTTGGTTCAGTATCTAGATCTAATTCTTCTCCACTGGAACTATCTTCATCACTGTCACTTTCACTTCCACTTTCACTGTCTTCATCATCTTGATGTTTTCTCTTTCTATCAAATTGAACCTTCTTTATAGGTTTGTTAGAGATTTTAATTGATCCCTTTGAACCATTCGATTTCACACTTTTAACCATTTTGTATCAGTGACTTTGATTCTATTATAATACAATGTAAAATTTTAATAATAAATATTTTGTTTTAATATATGTATACATTCAATGGAATATCACTTTATCCTTTACTGGTACTTCTTCTTTAAATTAAAGAAAGAAAAAAAATTCCTAAAAAAAAAAAAAATTAATTTTGACTGTGCGGCTATTTTTTTCTTTCTTTCAAGAAGAAGGGGTCTATCGACGCGTCGTTTTTAAGTGCTCCTTTTGAGATCTCACCGGTTTCCTAATTGGGACGAGTGAAATTTTTGGATGACTCATTTTTTTTTTAGCCTTTCACAATTGTTTCCTTCCCCCACCACAGGCACCACTACAGGGAGGGGGGGCTGCCAAGGGTGTGCTTTAGTGGAAATCTAGGCGTGCAACAACGACGACGACAACAACCAGGCCCAAGTGCACTGGTGGGGCACAAAGATAAGACGGGTAAATATATACTCAGACATACAATTCAGTGGTATTCATTTATTTATTTGTTAATTTGATTTTGTTGGTTTCTCAATCATCAATATTTGTAATTCATATCATTAAAGACTTGTCTAATACATATCCGTCATATATATATATATTTACGATATGACTTTAAATAGTTAACGAATTTACATATCGGGAATCCGTGGCCCCTTATCCCTCCTTCCTGTTCGCCTCCTTTACCCATCATGTTCTCTTGCACTTATCAGGAGCAAGACACTGTGCTGTGAATTACCCAGGCTATCTCCAGGAACACCGCGTAATTACAATCCTGAGGGCTTTTCTTAAATTTTTTTTTTTTGAGTTCCCTCAAACAACTTTAAAAAGCGACGAGTCTGCCCATTTCCCTCAAGATTGTGACTCTTACTTATTTCTTTCTTGTTTTTAATTTTTCTTCTTCTCTTTTCCCTATATTATTCATTTTTAAACGACTAACTCATATTTAAAAGATACAAAAACCAAAGCCATCAAAGCAACTAAAAAAAAAACTCTCTCTCTCTATTACTCACTTTTATCCACCTTTTTTGAAATTTTATTACTTTAACCAAATCAATCTATAATAAATTTTCAAAATGTCTGCTTAAACCTTTTGTGTTACAACTCAAATCTTAGGTTTTTTAATTTTGTTCAGTGTCAATCTCAATACAAATTAAAGAATTTTTACTAGTCTATTATAAATTCTTTTAAATAATCTGTTTACCAACCCTCGTGTTAGTCGAATAACCCCCCCTCATATATTATATTAATTAAAAATGTCAGTTCCGTGAATTACTCATACCCACTATGGTGTTCCCACTCCCTCATTTTCCCTGTTAGATCAAAAACATATGCCCCAGTTAGTTACAAGTCAAGAACCAAATCAATTACTATTATCACCAACTTTTATGGTCCCTAAAGAAACTTTTACAATTAAATTAAATCAATCATCAACTATTTTGAACTCTAAAATGTCTACTACAAACATGCTACTAGGTGAATCCGTCTTCAGTCGCTTCTCAAGTGATCAAATCATGTCGATGGATTCTCAATCCTCCTCATCTACTGCCACATCTACTGCTGGTTCAAGAGGCTCAGGTCCTCTTTACATGCATCAAACTTTTGATGATGTCACTGACTTGCTTGCTTTTCCAGAGGAACAAGCTCAAGTCTCCACTACTATTTCCCCATTACAAGTTCATGCATCTACTTTAGATTCAATCTTCTCAAAGGACGAATCTGAAGTTCCAATGTTTGAAACCGTTGATGATCCATCAACTTGGGCCCCATTACTATTACCTGAAGAAGAAGAAACTGCTTCCATCTCCTCCTCTCGTGATGTTGTTACTAAGGTTGATGCCACTACTACTGAAGATGAAATCTTGAGACTACTATCAGTTGAACCTACTGATGGTCAACAAGATCTTTCTTCCCCAGCATTGGAATCAACTCCAGTCATTACAGAAGCTCCTGTCTCTGTTGCTGCGCAAACCACCACCTCTGCTTCTGTCTCTGTCGAGGCTCCAGTTTCTCAATCAAAGAAGAGATCACACTCTAAGGCTAACCTTGGTGAAGACTCCAAGGTTGATAAGTTGGGTTGCACTCCTTACACTAGAAAACAAAGAAATGCTCCATTGCCCCCTATCGTTGCCTCTGGTACTGATTCAACTTCAATGAAAAGAGCTAGAAACACTGAAGCTGCTAGAAGATCAAGAGCTAGAAAGCTGGAAAGAATGACTCAATTGGAAACAAAATGTGAAGAGTTGTTAGATGAAAACACCCAATTGAAGGCTGAAATTGAAAGATTAAGAGCCTTGTTGGGTTAATCAAGTAGTTTTTTTTCATTAATCTTCTTTTAATACGTTCTTTTTTTATTTATGTTATACTTTTATACTATTACAAATTTGTTTTTTTATATTTACTAAAAGAGATCTTTTGAATCTTGTTTGCACCGATTGTGGATCGTGTTGCTATTTTACCTCTCAATATTATTACATTTTATATCACAAAAAAATATTTGTTTTATGTTTATATTTTATTTATATACAGAAAATTATAGTAAAGAGAATTGGAAGTAAAATAAATATACTTTACGGTACTACTTACGAAATACCAAGTTTGTCTTATTTAAATAAAAAAAAAGGCGTTGTGCCTTGTCTTCTTATTATTCATTGTTTAAAAAAATAAGAGGGTCAATAAAAAAATAAAGTTGGGACTCATGAGAGATACGGGATTCGAACCCATGTCACCTGCTTGGAAGGCAGGTATGATAACCACTACACTAATCTCCCAACTTCGAGTATGCATGAAGTTTTACATTGTCTTACTCATCTATACTATCGAAAAAATTTTAAATGTTTTTAACAAAAACAGGTTATTTACTCTTGTTTCTTCAATATAAATTTGATCTATTTATTTAGAATAATCGAAAGATACTTGTTGAACTTTTGTTTTACGTTTTCAGTCAATTATAGGGCAAATTGAACTTAAAAAAATAAATTCTGAAATGTTTTTGAAATTTTTTTGAAGATTTCGAAGAAAACTAAATGTTTTGTACCTTGTTTTACAAATTATTAAAACATTATATCAAACCGACAAAATTCATCACGATCTATTAAATATAATGATTCTCTAGATGATTTTGATGACCATTTCCTATTTGAACTACGTAATATATAACTGAACAAATCCAACGTAGACACTGGAAGAAAATCATTTTTAAAACTTTAAAAAAAAATTGTCCTGGCCAATATCCACCAACAAGAACCTAATTTAGATTTAAATGACTTAAACGACTCAATAGTTTCATACAATTATCATCTTTTTTTCTACCTTGGAATCCTATCAATACTCAGTAACTAGCTTAACCAGGTTGACGAAAATGAGATCACCAGAGGCATTTTCAAACATCAGGAAGAAGTAATTAATACATAAACTGATGGAGTCTCCAAATAATATTTACTTCCACCTATGAAGAAAAAAAGCAGGTACTTTTAGATCATATCGGTTAGGTAAGAATAAAGATCAAAATTAAATTTGCCATTCCCTCAATGTCATACCTATCTTACTCTTGGACACCCGGATTATCGTATATTGTACATCATGCCATCAAAGTGGTCATTGTACCTTATCATATGACAAACTAGATGAAGATTATTTTTTAGATCAATCACAACATGAATTTCCGTACTCTTAAAATGAAATGTTAGTCATGTCGTAAACGGCGTCTACCATCTAACAAAAACTAATCAATTGCTTATAACAACACCTCAGATCTGGTCATAATTATGTACTATGATGAAAAGAACCGTTTCTTAGACAATATACACATCGAAATTTGTTGCTTATATACGATGTGTTTACGGTATGTTATTTTTTTTTTAAACAAATCTTATCTCTTTATCTCTTTATCTCTTTTTGTCTCTTCCTCTGTTTCAATCGACTTTAGTTATTTAAAACCGAATGTCGAACCAATACAATTCATGAACATCTAAGATGCTTGTTGGACAGCTTGATTCTAAGTTAATTTTAAAACTTTCTGTCTTATCGGTTGAAATTGAGTAAAATCAAAACATCCAGCCAACACGAAAGAAAAGTTTTAAAAAATCTCTACTCTCAGAGATCCATTTTAATCACGGAAAGTGTCAAACTTTCAACCCAAGGTGTCCAAAGATATATCGATTTTTTAACTTCCTTCTCAAATATCTCCAATCCATCGGAAGATGTCATTGAACTCCCAGTTGGCTTCTCCAAACTGACCATTTAAAAACCGCCACCGACGCGAAAAGGTCTGCTTGTGGGGCGATCGACCTAAAAGTACACCACTGCACTAAAGCTGCCCACAAGATAGTTATGAATTTAAACAAAATTGCAACTGTAAAGGTCAACTATAACACTCCACTTTCAGGGTGATACATCTTCAGTTACCCAAAGTCCTATCGTCTATAATTGTCGTCAAACTGGTTGTTGACACATGTTATGTAATGATTGATAGGCCTATTGATTTCACTTCTCATGCTGGACATTTATAATTTGAGACAATCGCTACAGATACTTCTTCTCTTCCCATTTTGTTCGTCTGTTCTATTTTTACGTTGTTTTAAAATTTTTTTTATTTCTTGTGTACTATCATCTCTACATCCTGTTTAGAATTAATGACAGTAATAATTACATTCTTTGTTTGTATTGGATACAATTAGACGTAATTCAACAAAGACTTGAGCTAATACCATTTTCCGCCAAAAGGATCACCAACTATCAGTAACGTTTGCATCACGACTCAGATAATTTCTATGTGATGATGAAATGGATCATCTGGTTGTTTACCTTCCAAAAACGAAGGGATACCGTTCCTATTAGAATCAGAGATCTCTACCAGCTACTATTTACTATTGTTTTACCACTAGCTGAGGGATATAATACCCAAGCAACTATTTACTTTTGAATTGTCGTATCATTTCTGGTAAGTAACAATAGGTCTTCGTGTCCGGAATAACTCTGGGCGATTACAATGAGCTTGTCTTTTCTTTTTTTTTTTTCAAATGACGTTCCTTTCCGGATAAAGAAAAAACAAAAACAAGTATGGAAGGGACGGGATGTTAACAATAGTTTTATATTTTTTTATACTGTTTCAGCTTATTAATACATAGTGGTTGTGAACGTATTGTATTGTATTTATATTTTAATTGTAATTATTGTATTATTAAAAGAGACTTCTCATTAAGTCGTAAATATACATTATTTGATAAAAAGCAAAGACCATAAAAAATGTGAAATAACATTAAACATTAAAAAAAGTTTAGTCCAAACTAAGCTTGTTCAACTGCATTCTCAGCTGATTCTTCAACGGCACTCTTACTAGAGTGTTTCTTTAAAAAGGCTAAACCTGGAGTGAATTTAGCGTACATGTCATCAACATCTTCCAATGACAAACCCTTGGTTTCTGGGACGAATGAAAAGACAAAGAAAATAGAAAACAAGACACATCCAAAGAAAACGAAACCATAGTAGAAATGGATAGATGCAGTGATGAATGGAGTAAAGAATGAAATCAAGAAACCCCACATCCAGTTAGCAGCAGTGGCAACAGCCATACCCTTGGATCTGATTCTCAATGGATAAGTTTCAGAGACGACAACGTAAACACCTGGAGCCCATGTAATGGCAAAGAAGAAGATAAACAAACAAGTAAAGACAATCATGGCATTACCGGCAGACTTAGAAGTAGGTTGATTGTAACCATTTGGATACAATGGCTTAGCACCAACAGCGGCAAAGATAACCAAACAGATAGCCATACAAACGGAACCGTACATTAAAGTTGTTCTTCTACCGATTCTGTCAATGGTGTACAAGGCAACAAATGTGGAAGCAAAGTTAACGACACCTAAAATGATAGAGGTTTCAAAAGAATCATCTAAACCGACAGAGTTAAATATAGTAGTACCGTAGTAGAAGAAATAGTTGTTACCTGTTAATTGTTGTAATGATTGTAAAACAACACCGACAAACACTCTGTAGAATAATTTTGGCTTACCAGTGAACAATTCCTTCCAAGAGGCATTACCAGCTAATCTTTCCTTTTCAACAGCGGTAAAGATTAAATCAACTTCATCATTGATAAACTTATCATCACTGGAAACCTTGTTAACTCTAGCTAATGATTGTTTGGCACCTTCAATGTCACCGATTTCAATCAAATATCTTGGAGATTCTGGTAACAAAGTCATACCAAAGATCATAAACAAAGCCCATGCAAAACACAAACCCAATGGAACTCTCCATTGGACAGAGTTAGTGTAAGATTTAGTACCGTAGGTAGTACAGTAACCTAAAAAGATACCAGCAGTGATCATCAATTGATAACAAGAAACCAAGACACCTCTGATGGCCTTTGGAGAAGTTTCGGCGATAAACATTGGGCAAATGACAGCAACAGCACCGACAGCTAAACCGGAAATGATTCTACCAATGAAATATTGAACCCAAGAAGAAACGGAAGCAATTTGAATGACAATACCGACAATGTACACAACCATGACGTACATTAAACCAGTCTTTCTACCATATTTATCACCTAATTTACCCAAGGTCAAACCACCAATGGCACAACCAATGTTAAAGATGGAAACGATTAAACCAACTCTAACCTTTGACAAATAGTAATGACCATTACTACCGTCTTCATTTTCTGTCCATTGACCAAATCTCTTTTTGAAATCACTCATGTTAACGAAACCAGAAATAGTACCGGTATCCCAACCAAAGACGAAACCACCAAAGGCGATTAACAAACAAAGTAAACCAACTGTCAAATAAGCAGTCTTTGGAGCAACTGGAACAGCCACAGCAGCATCAGCAGCTTTGTTTTGGGAGTCTTCATAGATGTTTTCTGGAGCAGGAGAGTTATCACTGCTCAAATCCTCCTTTGAGGAGTCAGCTCTCGATTCAAATTCAGTAGACATTTTTGTTGAATGCAAAGAGGAATTTATTTATGTGTGTGTATATGTATTTAATTAATTAATTAGTTTGGGTATGTATTAATTAAATATATTAGCGTAAGTATTAGTAGGGGAGTTATGTAAATTATTAATTGTATTAATTGAATTATTATTGGAGATTAAGAAACATAAAATTGCTAAAGAAAAGGTAAATGAAATTTCAATGAAAAAGGTGGGAATAGCAGTGGTATTTATAATCTTTTTCCTGCTATGTGAGATGGCTCTCGGAAAAACAACAGAAAAATAGAAAATAAAAAAAGAAATGTTTTTCTGGTGAGACACTCCGGAATAACATCATTCGTCGCTGTGAAATCTCACTTTTTTCACTCTTTGCCTCGCTTTGTTTTAATGACCGCATTCCCCAACAAGGAAATCTCCCCCGCTGCTTCTTCCTCCATGGGACCACTTTCGGGGAACAATGAGATTTTCCGGATCATTGTATTAGTAGAATTCTAAGTAAATATTAATCCGGGATGTATTTACCCACTTAATTCAAATATAAAATCATTTAATTGGGCGTATTATATCGGCCAATTTTTTTTTTACTTTTGAAAATAATCACCAATACCAGTAATTTTCAATTTATTATTTATCTGACTTATTCTTTTCGTTTAAAATATTATTATATGATTAATTGGATAAATTAGAGGAGTAAAAGAAAATGGTCTTTTAACAGATAAAAATGTTTTAAATGAGTCTCTCTCTCTCTTTGTAATAACTCCCATACAGTTACCATCCCGAAAATATCCACCACCAAAGAAACCAGCGTGGTCAGCGTGCGCTGCAGAAGAAAAATTTGTAGTTTTTCTGCTGTCACGTTTTTACCCACCACAGGTATCGTACCCCCGGTCTGTCAGGGAGGGCATGGAGCAGTCGTCAGGGAAAAGGAGCAGCCATCAGGCAAAGCTCGCCCGTCAGGTTTTTATTCGCAGGGGGAGGAGTAGTACCCGGTGCGCCTGAGTAAATTACCCAGTGTCCGTGGTATGAATCTCACGGTGCCCGACGATTAGTACGCGGTAGTCAGTTTCTAATTCCAGGCTCAGAGCTGGGCGAAAAAATTTTTTTTTTTAAAGGTCTATTAATTTCTTACTAAAAACTGTGGATTCCCCCCATAGGTAAAAAGATACTGTTTTACTGTATTCTGTCTGGTCTTGCCTTCTGTTTCTTTTTTAACTGTTTCTTTTATTTAACAGGGGTCAGGGATTTTAATGTATGGGGTAAAAGTTAAATTAAATTAAGTTAAGTTAATTCATTTTCATTTCTGATTGGTCTTGTAAATAGAAGTCTATCTGCTGTCTAGTGATACCATAGATTTGTTTGTAAACTTTAAATGATTATTAAACTGTCAATTATTTAGGTTAACTTTAACTTTTTGAAACAGTGGTAGTTACAATAAGTAAATAAATAATTAATAAACATTTCCCCTTAATAATTAAATTATAAATTATATTCGTACGATACGGAGCAATATCAGTAGTGTCCATTTAACTGGTCCATATACACATTGGTGGCTATTTCAGCAGCGGAAAAAAAAAAGTAATTCAATTGATTATCTTATATAATTCTCTGTAAAGAAGAAACAAATAGAAATAGAAATAGTATAAAATACAATGATTGACTGTTTAATGGATATATACAACAGGACAAACAAAGTGAAACAAAAAAGAAACTGGCAACTTTCATTTAGAACATAATTTATTAAGTAAAAAAAAAAGAAAAAATAAAAAAGACACACAAAAGGCATAAAATATTACCCACACAAGCCTTTAATTGAGTTTCTGATATACCCACATGGTAGTTACAATAGTACTTTACAAATTCATATTGTTTAAAGCAACGGAAACTGGTTAAAATTAGTAAAAAATTGACACAAACGGTACTACTATCACATTACTATTGGAGTGTCATTGAAATTGAACTTGTTACCCTGAAAAAAAAGTTCTTGGGCAATTTCACACTTTATACCGTTAAACCGTGAATTGGCGTTGGCAGACTCCATAGGAAAAAAAATTGACCGCTCACAAAAATTAAAAAAATTAATCATTGCGTAAAACAGGGTTCGAACCTGCGACTCCTCACGGAGAGTAGATCTTGAGTCTACCGCCTTAGACCACTCGGCCATTTACGCTTGATTGATAAACATGTGTTCATACTTAGCTATGACTAGGATTTCAAATTACCATTTCCCAAACTTTTGATTTTGTTTGTTGAAAAATTGGTGTTATTTGGCCGGATTTTACGAATATTTGAAGTTTATTGAAAATCTCAGATTCTAAAGTTATTGGTTCCAATGAGCTTTATCTAGTATTTGATCGAATAGTGTACTTTTTTAACGTAATTACGCAGAGGTACTGTTTTGTTTTTTTGAACTATGTATCAGATGTTTGTTTAGTTATAGTAAAACTTTATCATCTGGTTACCTGGATTGGTCTTTTTTAGTTTACTTTACTGTAATTGTTGAAATGTCATTAAACAAGACATAAAATTTTTCATATACACATCAAAAATAATAAAAAACAAATGTATTATTAAGAAACAAGTAGCAATTCTATTCACAAAGAACTCTTCAACACTTGGCTTGCTTCATTACCTGTGATTCTACCAAACACCACACATTCTAACAACGACGAACCACCCAATCTGTTACTCGAATGAACACCGGATGTTGTCTCACCGCAACCCCAGATCCCGGTCAATGGTTGATTGGCAGCGTTTAAGAATTGCCCCTTTGGATTGATCTTAGCACCACCCATGGTGAAATGAAGCACTGGAGTGGTTTTCCCGTAGTAAACAATGGTGTCATCTGAGATGTCCTTTGGTTTCAAATTCCAAGTACCGTAATGGTCTCTACCGAATTCCAAGTCCTTTTGATTTTCCACAAACGATGAATACTTGGTCAAAGTGGCCACCAACGATGGGAATTTAACCTTCAAGTTACCCAGTGTCTCCTTGAACATCAATTTTTTAAACATGTAAAAATCAACATTATGTTTGATACCTTCCATAGATCCAACATCCATCACCAACCAAGTGTTCCATTGTTTGGATTTACCGTCGTTCCCATGGGCCGCCTTACAGTGTTCCATGATCGCTGCAGAGACCTCATCTCTTCTCATCACTTCATTGGCGAATCTTTCACCAGAGTCATTGACCAATATACCACCGTGGCCTCTCAATGCCTCAGCGGCTAAGAACTTCACTTGAGAGAATTCATCAGCAATGTCGACGAACCCAGTTGGGTGAACTTGAATCGATTCCATGTCCATCAATTGCACACCGATGTTCGTCAACAGAGACAATGGTTCTGGTCTTGGAGAGTTTGTCGATGGGAAACCAACCAAATCAGGTCTGTACTTCTTAATTAAACCAGTGTTATCACCAGCGAACCCACCTGCAGCGACAATCACAGGACCGTACAATTCCTCCAATTTGTTATCGTTCTTCAAATCTTGGTATTGCACACCAATGACACCAGTGTTATCGGTTAATAACTTGGTGACTCTACAGTCACTTTTCATTGTAGCTGTCGTTGCAAAATCTGAATTGATCTTCTTGATCAATGTGGAGATGAGGGAAAACCCAGGTGGGATCTTCCCTGCACCTCTGTGAGTTCTAGCTCTGGAATGACCACCCAATTGGGACACCACCGATAAATCAATGCCAATTTCATCGGTTAAAAAATAAATGGCATCCTTGGAATTATTCACTAAAACTTTCATCAATGCTTCTCTTTCCTCCTTGTTGTCAGATGTTTGGTAGATTTCACCTGATGATTTCAAAGTATCATGGTAAAACAAGTCATCGAATTCAGGTTGAAACTTTGTTGGTGCACCGTTGATACCGGAAGATGCCTTGATGGAGTTACCACCGAACTTGGACTCCATCTCCAATAAAGTCACCTTGGCACCATTGGACAATGCTGTGTAAGTGGACGATAATCCCGCTAAACCAGATCCGATAACTATAACTTGCTTTGAGACCTTAGCCGATGTCATGAACGTTTTGTAGAAATTGTATGTTAAGATAGAAAAGACCAATACTAAAAGAACGTATCGAATATGTGCTTTCATAACCCTCCGTAACATATGTCACACCAAGGGAAATGAAACAGAAAAAATAATACCAAAGGAAAAAAAAAATTTTACACAACTGGTTCAACATTTAACCTTTTACGGTTTGCTTACATTTATCATACCACCCTTTCTTTTGAAGAGCAATTTTTACAAAAAAAGGCGGAGAAATCTAACGGACTTTGGTCACGTGACTACGTATATAGAGTGACCTTCAGCGAAGGGAAAAATTTTAATTTTTACAGGTTGGATTGGATCTATCTATTACGATAATTGGAAGGTTTCATAATAGTGGTGATGGTAGAATATATATATTTACATATATGTATATCGATAGATAGACAGTTAGATAGGTAAGGAGGCAAATATACATTAGAATATATCAATTACACAATGAAGTACATCATTGAACACATGGAACAAGGGTTCACTGAATGGGTCATCTTGGAGTACTCTCAGATTTTGAAAGACATTGGCCCTGACAATTTGATTTTGACGTCGTTACAAGAAGGTACCACAGAGGCTGACATACCAAAGAGATTATTGGATCTGGGATTACAATGGACCACCAAGGAATTAACCGATATCATTGATTCCCCAGTGAGCAAGATTTGCCTATTGGATCCAAGAGCAGAGATAGATTTACAACCTGAGGATTCAGAGTCCTTTGAATACTTTGTGTTTGGTGGGATATTAGGCGACCATCCACCAAGAGACAGAACCACCGAGTTGAAGGTGAAATTGGGTTGCCCCACCAGACGACTAGGTAGTTTACAAATGACCACAGACACTGCCATCAGAACCACCAAATTGATCGTGGAGAAACAAACGAAGTTCCAAGACATTAAGTTCATCGATTACCCAGAGATCAGATTCAGTAAACGGGAGGCCACTGAGATGCCATTCAGATATGTGTTGAATGAACAGGGGAAGCCAATTCTACCGCAGGGAATGCTTGCATTGATTAAAAAGGATGCTGAAAAGAGTTTGGATGATTTCTTCTGAAACTCATTTTGTTATTTTTATTTAATGGTTCTATTCCCGTTTCGCCTTTTTCATTTCTTTCATTTGTACTATGATGTAACATTCATCCTTTATTCGTCAAAATTTTAATAAATGTACTCTAATTAATATATATATATATACATACACTCAAATGTACTTAGGCCAAAAGTATGAGAGATCTCCACTGCATCTACACATCCGTACACCAGATTTGGAGAGAGCCGTATCTTTTTGGCAGTGGCAAGCACCAAACCAAATTATAAACCCAACCTGTACAGACAAGACAAGACAAGACATTGGTGGACCAGTACCACAATTTGTACAAAAGATACCCTCATTACTTATCTACATTCACTTGTACAAGATTATTATATCCCGCTCATATCCCTCATTTTAATTGGAAATTTTTGGCGTTGAATTACTTCAAAAATGGTGGGATTCAAACAATTACTTCGAGGTATCTTACTTGCCGGTTTGTTACCGTCTTGCCAATCGTTGTCGGCAGACAAATCTGATGCATTGCAAAGGCTTCTGGATTCCAAGTATTCATTAAAGATCATCAATGATCAATTAGACCAATTGAAAAACCCTGTGAATTCACTCAATGATGATTTCAATTTGATAGATGTTCAAGCACCACCTCCAAGTGACGGCGATGATAAATGCCCGCCATGTTTCAATTGTAACTTACCAAACTATGAATGTACACAATTCTCAACGTGTAATAAAAACACTGGATTCTGTGAATGTTTAGAAGGGTTTGGTAGTTTGAATTGTTCAGAACCAGTGTGTGGTGGGTTGGCTAATGATAACAAGGACAGACCATTGAGAGGTGACGCTGCAAGTTGTGATTGTTCTCCAGGTTGGTCTGGTGTCAATTGTAACATCTGTGAAGAAGATTCAGTGTGTGATGCCTTTGTCCCCGGCGAATTGAAAGGTACTTGTTACAAATCAGGTATCATTGTTAAAAAATTCCATCAAATGTGTGATGTGACGAATAAGAAAATTGTTGACATTTTACACGGGAAAAAGCCACAAGTCACTTTTAGTTGTAACAAGACCGAAGAAGCTTGTAATTTCCAATTTTGGATCGCTGAAGAGGAGAGTTTCTTTTGTGAATTGAACAAATGTGAGTTCCAATACGATTTAGCCGCTAATACCACCCATTATAAATGCTCAGAGGCTTCTTGTAAGTGTCTTCCAGATAAGATGCTTTGTGGTCAATCCGGGTCCATCGATATCTCTGATTTCTTAACAGAGACAATCACAGGTCCAGGTGATTTCTCATGTGATTTGAAGAATAGAGCATGTAAGTTCTCAGAGCCAAGCATGAATGATTTAATTCAAAATGTGTTTGGTGACCCATGCATCACTTTAGAATGTAAATCCGGTGAATGTATTCATGAAAGTGAAATTCCAGGGTTTGACATCCCAGATAAACGGAAACTGACTATTGCTGACCTTGCGAGAATTGGTGTGACATTCCTTGCTTGTGCATTGGTGGTTGTCGCTTTAGGTTATGCCATTAAAAGATCTCCTTTGTTCTCCGACGACGATGGCAAGATTGCATTACCTGAAGACGGATTCGATGAGGGTGACATGTCATTCTTTGAAAATTACAAACCTGCCACTTTTGCCTTTGACAATATTTCTTACACGGTGAATGGTAAAAAGATTTTGAAAAACGCTGCTGGTATCGCTAATCCAGGTGAATGTTTAGCTATCATGGGTGGTTCAGGTGCCGGTAAGACAACTTTGTTGGATATCATTGCTGGAAAGAACAAAAGTGGTCAAAAGAATGGCTCATTGTACGTCAACGGTGAAAAGATTACATCTAAACAGGACTTGTTCAACTTCCAACAAGCCTGCGGATTTGTGGATCAAGAGGATGTTTTGATCCCTACTCTTACTGTGTATGAAACAGTGTTGAACTCTGCCCTGTTGAGATTACCAAGATCCATGCCAATCAATACAAAGAAGGCCAGAGTGTTACAGATTCTAGCTGAATTGAGAATTCTACACATTAAAGATAAAGTCATTGGCTCAGATTACGAACGGGGGATCTCTGGTGGTGAAAAGAGAAGAGTCGCCATCGCTCTTGAACTTGTCACTTCTCCATCGATTCTTTTCTTGGATGAACCAACTTCAGGATTAGATGGTTACAATGCATTTAACGTGGTGGAATCATTGGTTAGATTAGCTAGAGATTTCAATAGAACTATCATATTTACCATCCATCAACCACGTAGTAACATTGTTGCCCTGTTTGATAAGTTGTTGTTGTTGTCCGAGGGTAACCTGGTGTACTCTGGATCAATGTCAGAGTGTAACACATTCTTTGCTAATGGTGGATACATTTGTCCTCAAGGTTATAATATAGCTGATTATTTGATTGACATCACTGCCGATGCTCCAAATTTGGCAGAGACAGCACCTGTGGTACCAGCCACTGACATTGAGAATCTTGCTCTAGGTGAATCGACTCATAACCATGATTTGCATGACACTTTACCTGAAAACACCATCGATGATCCAACTAGTGAATGGGAACATTATGCAATCCACAGAGATGAATTTGCCACCACATTAGGAGCCGCCGCCACTAGTTCTGAACCAGTGGCACAAACATCTGCAAAGAAGCAAGTTGACACATTGTTTACTGATTCGATTATGTTTGAACAATTGTTATCCGAGATCACACAATTATCTGACAATTTTAAGGCCCAATCAGCTCCAGAGTCATTCTTTAAAGAGAACAGAAGTAAGAACAAGGCTGGTTTCTTCACTCAATTGCTCATTTTAAACTCTAGAACATTCAAGAATTCATACAGAAACCCTAAACTTCTCATGGGTCATTATATACTTTCATTAATAGTTGGATTGTTTTGTTCGTACATTTACTTTGATTTACAGAACAACATTAGTGGGTTCCAAAACAGATTGGGTTTGTTTTTCTTCTTGCTAACATTGTTTGGTTTCTCCACATTAACGGGACTCCACTCATTCAGCACTGAGAGAATTGTGTTCATTAGGGAAAGAGCTAACAACTATTACCATCCATTGAGTTATTATTTGAGTAAGATTCTATGTGATGTGATCCCATTGAGACTTTTCCCACCAATCATCTTATTGGGTATCATTTACCCATTGGTTGGTTTGAACATGGAGGGGGACAAATTCTGGTTGTCTATGTTGATCTTGGTGCTGTTTAACCTTGCCACTGCAGTTGAGATCTTGATCATTGGTATATTAATCAAGGAGCCAGGATCTGCCACCATGGTTGGTGTGTTGATCTTGTTGTTTTCATTGTTATTCGCCGGTTTGTTCATCAACAAGGAAACCATTCCACCACAGATTGCATGGTTCGAAAACATCTCTGTGTTCCATTACGGTTACGAAGCATTGAGTGTCAATGAAGTGAATGGATTAGTGTTGAAGGAGAGAAAGTACGGGTTAGACATTTCCGTGCCAGGTGCTGTTATCTTGAGTACGTTTGGTTTCGATGTCGGTGCTGTGGTGTTTGATATCTGGTGGTTGGCAGGTATGTTGGGTACGTTCATCGTCTTGGGATACTTGGGTCTACATTACTTTGTGTATGAAACAAGATAAACACACACATACAACTTGTGTTTAAAATTTTAAAATAAGCCTTTGTACGTTGTTGTTATATTATTGTTTTTATTATTATTATTATATATCTTATATAAAATTCTCCTCTTTAGTATTACTGTTATTATTTAATTGTCATTTTTTTATTTGCTAGTATAGTATGAGTAAATTTCAGTAGGGTTTAGTTACTCTTCTCTTTTGTTCTTTTGTTCTTCTGTTCTCTCGTTTCAGCATCGCCTCTTGTCCTCCCCTTTTCAATATTACACCTTACATTCAGTCATCATTACCACTTTCCATCTAGTAAACTCCTATGTCAAGTTTCCAACAATCAATCAAGCTTAGTTGATATAATTATCAATCTCATCTCTTCATCCAACCACCATCACGTCGGCTGAGTTGAGTTACCAAAACAAACGGAAAACAAGGCGGAGAACGCGGCGCCCCAAACGAAACGCCCGGCTGTGCACACCCGTTCAGGGGGGAAGGAGAGAGAGAGGGTGAAGGTGTTCTGTTCTGTTCTCCTGTCTTTTGTTCAAATAAAATGTAAATGGAATGTGGAAAAGAAAATAGAACTAAAAGACAAAAAAAAAACCCACCATTTTTGCTTATTAATCTCGATTCAAATTGTCACTTGTTCCACAGTTGTATTAATCCTTTCTATTCTTATTATTCACATCTGTTACAACCAAAACAGAACAGTCGAGTTTGGGGGTTGTTCAAAAACAATCATGAGTAAGAAGGACCAGGTCACGGTCAATCCATTTGAACTGTCAGACAATGACATGGATGATTACAGCAGACCCATTCATGTTGGTGGTGGCAATCATCATTACAATACCACATACAACAATACAAATACATCTGTCAGTGATTCCATCAATGACGCTAATCCATTCTCAGATCGGAATCATTACGAACTGAACCAAATGGGTTCACGGTCCAGATCTGACACAAACAATATAAACAACAACAGATACCAAGCTCCTCCTGGACCTCCACCAAACCATAACCATAACCATAACCATAGAAATGAATCAGAGTACCCTCCTGTGCCCGACTTTGACTCTTTCCAAAACACATCTCAAAGCCAAAGACAACATCAAAGACAACCATCATCCCATACAAACAACATGTTTAGACCAGTCAACCAAGAACCATCAGAAAAATTCAACACTCCATCACCAATACGGTCGGCGCTGTTCGGTCAACGGGACACTGGGTTCCCATATTTCACCATTTTAGTCACTGCGATACAAGTGATTGTGTTCATATACGAGATTATACGAATGGGGATATTCACACATACAATTTTCCAAACTAAACCGTACTTCAATCCAATGTTTGGTCCATCCACGTACGTGCAAATCTTCACAGGTGCCAGATACGTTCCCTGCATGACGTACATAGACGGGATCACTGACTTGGACGTGCAATGGCCATGTCCCAATTCCACTTCAGTGGACACAGAAGTGTGTTCGTTGTCAGAGTTATGTGGCATGGGTGGATTCTCTGCCGATAATCCAAACCAATGGTGGAGATTGATCACTCCAATGTTCCTCCATGCTGGATTTCTCCACATCATCTTCAACATGATTTTACAACTGACAATGGGGTCACGGTTGGAAAGATACGTTGGTTCTATCCGGTACGGGATCATTTACTTGGCCAGTGGGATCTCTGGGTTTTTACTAGGTTCCAATTTCACACCAGTGGGGATTGCATCCACTGGTGCTTCTGGATCGTTGTTCGGTTCATGCATCGCTACAAACTTGGTGTTGTTGATAATGAACAATCACATGGGTCATTACGATAAACGAATGCAGAATTCATCAAGACGGCAATTTAGATTCTTCCTCGCCAGTTCTATCTTTGAAATCGTGATCATGATCGTTCTTGGATTGTTACCAGGGTTGGACAATTTCTCCCACATTGGTGGATTCGTCATCGGGACGGCGTTGTGTATCGTGTTGCTGAATGATCCAATTTACCTTTACACTGCAGAGTACAGAGAGTACAAGAAAACAGAATCCAAGCATAACAGACGGTCAGCTACCAATATTGGATCGTTCATGGATGTGAGAAAGAAACCTGAATTCATCATCTGGACGGTGATCCGTGTGGTGTTTTTCGTGTTGGTGATTCTTTACTTCTACTTGCTTGGAAAGAACTTCAATGACAAGGGTGCCAAGGCATCAGAGAGTTGTAAATGGTGCAAATACATTAACTGTATCCCTGTCCATGGATGGTGTGACATTGGTACTTTAACAACTGACAATTCCTCATCATCGTCATCGTCATCGTCCTCATCATCGTCATCGTCAGCATCGACCACTGATACTTCATTACCAACTACAACGTCTTCCGGTATCTCTGGGTTTGCCAATGGATTCCCAATTTTGGCAACTAGACTTTTATTTGCATTCATCAATCGTTATTTCGTTTAATTTTTAATTTTTAAATTTTTTTTGTTATTTTTTTTTTTTACATTTTACTAAACACTTATATATCTATCAACTGGTTAGTTGCTTTTCTACACAGGAATTTTTTCATTTTTCATTTTTCATGATTTGTCTGATTTATATTATATATATACCTATATCTTTCGTTTTTTTTTCCTATTAATCTTACAATCATAGCCGAATGGTTTTAACTTATACAAATGTCTATTCAGTAATGCAGAGAAAAAAGAACAAAAAAAAAAGAGTGACTGGGGGATAATCATTATAAATAAATATCTAATACATAGTAAAGCTATACAACAAAAAACCAAAAAACCAAAAAACACAAAACACAAAACACAAAACCAAAAACCAACAAAATAAACTTTATTTACCATCCAGGATTTTATTATAGGTAGACATCCGTTCAGCTGAACCCTTGTCAAAGTAATACACATTAGCTCTGCTTCTCATGAATTCATCGTTTGATTCTCTGAGATTGTTTAACTTTAAATTCACGTGTTGTTCCAACGTTGTCACTTCAGAGATGTAATTAAAGTAATCTTTTCTAAGTGGTGGTCTAAAAGTCTTGTAATTCTCAATCAGTGTAGAGTACTCCACCGATTGTTCATCCGTGAGAGTGTTCCCCTCAGCGAACACATCCAACAATTCCATCTCTAGTGCATGGTCCTTTGTGACAGAATGGGTCAAATAGAATTCCTTCAACACGTCACCGTTTTCCAAGATCACACTCAACATTTCCAGCCGGTTTTTATTGTAGAATGTCACAATGGCACTCGGTCCAACGTTGGATCCCTTGACGGTCTTGACAGCGTTATGTGCCACCTTGATAGGGATCCATAACCGTAGATCGGCAAAGTAAACATGTCTATGGAACACTTGCCGTCTCAAACCTGAGGAGTACTCGGACCGAAGCACTTCTCTGAAATTATTTGGAATCAAAGCTGGAGCTCCTTCCATTTGAGACAGTCTCAATGGTGATAAACTATCATACGTGTAGAAGTGGTTGTTTCTACAATTAGTCAATTTCATCAACTTGTTCTTTTGGAAGTTTTCCTTTGATGGTGGTTGTTCAATGACTTTCCGTCTAGGTCTACCTGATTTCTCCTTGGTGTTTCTATTTCTATTAGGCGGTGATCTAGCTATGATTCTATTCAAATTCTCATTGACCTCCTTCACATTGGCCTCGTCTCTTTTCAACACCAGAGGATCCGGATCCTTTGGTTTATCATCGTTTGGCAAATCTGGTGATTGTGATTGGTCATCAATGACTGGACTGGCCTTCTTGTCAACCTTACCTGTTTCCTGTTTATCATCACCGATGAGGGTGTCATCCTCAGATGGCATCAGAGGTGGTAAATTGTCAGCTATTGGCTTTTCGTTTGCATTTGCATCTGCCACAGGGGGTTCCATTGGTGCCGTCGTATCATCAACGGTCTTTTCCTTTTCATTTTCCTTGGTGGGTTTGTCCTTATTGCCTTCCACCATAGCTGCATTTGCCTTTGCCACTTCTGATTTGATAAATTCTTCCAATGATGGGTCCTTCTTCTTCATGTCTGCCCATTTATTTCTGTATTGAGCTGGCACTTTCTTAGATCCAGTGACGGCAAGACCAGTGATATCAATGTACATCCCACTGTCCACGTCGATGAATCTAGCATCAATGTTGTTACCACCGTTTCCCTTAGTTCTGTGGGTGATGGATGTACCGACATCGATGAAGTATTTATGGAACCCGAAATTCACATCCTCCACCACCATCGATCCATTAAAGTTCTTGGCAAATGTATCGAGGTCTTTAATTGGCATTTGAACGTCAATGTCACTGTCCCATTCAAACACCAGTCCATCCCAGTACCAACTTAACAACGATCCATGGGCGATGAACGACACGATCCCTTGCACGTATGTGAACTGTAACCAAGTGTGGAGCATTCTATGGAGAATGATCTTGGATTTTTCAGAGACATCATCGAATTCATTCAATTTAGACTCTGACAAAAACCCATTGAAGAATCTGTAATCGTAATGGGCACCGTTCTCTGTTAACTTATGCCCGTTGTAGTAATCCGGCCAATGGATTCTAATCTCGTAGAATGATTTAGGTAAGCTAGCCAGTGACAACGATTCAGAGTATTTTAAATTCTGTAAATGCCGTTGTTCCTTAACGGTCAATGGTTCATCATTGGCCAACCGTCTTTCATAATCAGAGATGATCGTTTCATAGTCATAGATGAAATTCTCAAATGGGATGGTGTATTGGTATTGGTTCTCCCTGGTGAACAAGTCATTGAAGTTCAATTCAGGTTGTTTAGCCTGCACAGTGTATTTCAATTGGTTGAACTCTCCAATGGGGCTGACAATTTTTTGTTGATCGTGTTCATGGTCTGCCAGGTATTCTTGGAACAATCCACTTTGAAACATCGTCTCTGCTCTGTTAGGAGACACTTCATATGTCCCGTTCTCTGACAGGAAGATAATTGAATTAGGCAATGGAGCCCCCGAGAGCATGTATGATTTAGCTTGTAGAATCTTATCTTGAAACCGTGCCGGTTTCATAGACGCACCCAAAAAGTTAAACCCTGGTAACAGTGATGAATCCACCGGTCCCGTAAAGTTCCCATTATCTACACATACACTTGTATCTGTGTTGACGTTGATGGCGTTTTTATCCTTTGTCTTGAGTTGACTCAAGTTCTCTGTGTCTTCTTCTTGGTTTGTTGGGGATTTCTTGGATTCAGGATCATAGTCGACACCCTTTGCAAAGATATCCTGACACGTTGGTTTATCCTGGTCAGGTAATGTCACGTACGTGTTCAACGGAGACAAATCCAGCCAATCTTGCCAAGAGAATGGGATTTGAATGTCCTCTTGGTTTCCTCCTCCTCCTACTCTTCCCTGTTGAATTTGTAACAGTTTCTTCCTTATATGGTTCAAATACACAGCATACGTTATTCTTGGATCGTACGTGTGTTTTGATTGTCTCTCTGTGTAATAGGCATTTGAATCAAAGTCTTCAATTTCAAACAAGTTCATCTTTGTGTAATATTTCCAATACGTGTTGTAATTTTCATCGGTCAATGTAAATTGAGACAATCTATTCTCTATATTATTCAATAAATCAGGTGCATTGTCTGATTTTGTCTCCAGCACTTGTGATATGTCAGTGAAGGTCACATGGGATTCTCTGGACACGAAAAAGTACAACGTTTGTAACAACACAGCAACTGCTATAAACAACATACATTTGCTTCTTCTTGGTAATCTCTGCATTGGAGTCAATGGTTTTCGTTTCATTGGTGATAAATGATGATATTTCTTCATTATTATTATTATTATTATTATGGGAATGGATGGATGGATAGATGGATGGATAGATGGATGAATTGATGAATTGATGAATCGATGAATGGGATTGACTTAAAAATTTGACAAAATGAGATGGGATTAGTTTTATTTGGCGTGTGAGTGTTTTAAAAAAAGGAACAATAACCGTTATTTAAAAAAGACAAATTTAGGAAAAAGAAAAGAAAAGAAAAGAATAAAAAACAAAAAAAACAAAAAACTGAAACACTGATTAATAGTGTAAAAAAGGAATGGAATGGAATGGAAAGGAATGGAAAGGAAAGGAAAGTGATAGTTAAATAAAAGAAAGAAAGAGAGAGAGAGAGTCTGTGTTGAATATAGTTGAATAGTATCTGTGCTTATGATAGATCAAATTTCATCACTTTTTGTGCGTGTTTCCTCTTTGTTTCCCCTTTGTTTGGTCTGTCCTTGTTTCTGTTTGGTTTGATTCAACTTTCATTTGCCGGGTTGATAGAGAGAGAGAGAGAGGTCCAACGGAAAATTTTTTTTATTCAAGCAGGGAGAGGGAGGGAGAGGCAGAGGGTGAGAGAGGGAATTGCTTAGTTATTTTCTATGGCTGTGGGGACCAACCAACAAAGGTGTAGGCGTTTCTTATGGGTAATGGGTTAATAGATACAGATACAGATAGAGATACAGATAGATACTCATACCATATTGTAACAGAATGAGTATATCGAATTAGGCAATCAAACAAGATCAAATACAATAATATTACCCCACTGTGCATTACATTAATACAAACAAACAACAAACAAACAACTGCCCAAAAGAAAGAAATAAAAACAAAAATTGAATTTGAGATGCCGAAATGAAAGGGTTGATTTGATTTTATTTGATTGGTCCCCCCCCTCTCCTCAAAGGGTCAACTTCAAATAAAGGGTCGTAGAAAGTTGATGGGGGAGGGGTTTTTCGTAATTTGATATGTTCAATCATCAAAGTTCAATTGATGGATATAAAATAGGTCAAAAAACCATCGAGACCGGTACGGCGGTAAAATTCCATTCATTGAATAACTAACTAATTGATACATACCCCGTTCGTTTTTAAAAACACTCAAGTATGATTCTTATCATATTACCATTTTTAGAAATACGATAATACAGTATTTTTAATCAATTAGAATGATATATATGGATAAGATAAGATACAGTATATTAATGGCATTAAAATCATGAAGAAAAAAAAAAAAAAAAGAAGATCTTTTTGTAAGTAAGGGGGAGAAATCTCTAAGAAATGTAAATATAATATAGGTATATACAAGGTCGATATCGATATCGATATCGATATCAATTTAAACCCATTCAACTGGGTGTTGACACACTTTCAACAATTTCTCCTCTCTACTACCCTTCTCTGGAGTGTGATTGTACAACCAAGACGCATTCTCAGGTAAACTCATCAAAATCGATTCCACTCTAGAACCTGGAGTTTGTAAACCAAACTTGGTACCTCTATCGTACACCAAATTGAATTCAACGTATCTCCCCCGTCTCACTAATTGCCATTTCTTTTCATCTTCAGTCACTGGTAAATCCTTTCTCTTGGCAACGATTGGCACATAAGATGGTAAAAATGCATCAAAGCAACTCTCAGCCATTTCTAAACATTTCTGTGGTGGTAATTCATCGAAATCATCGAAAAAGATACCACCGATACCTCTACTTTCACCTCTATGGGTGATGAAGAAATATTCATCACACCATTTCTTGAATCTTGGATAATAACTGACGTCAAACTTGTCCAATGCATCCTTATGGTTTTGATGGAACAATTTACAATCATCTTCGTAAAGATAACTTGGAGTCAAATCGGCACCACCACCGAACCACCAAGTCTGTGGAGATCCATCATCGTTCATGATTTCAAAGTACCGATAATTTAAATGGGTAGTTGGTGCATGGGCATTCACAGGGTGGATCACCATAGACAATCCACATGCAAAGAATTTAGCAGTGCCATCATTGGAGGCCTTGATGTTTTTATGATCAGATTTCATCGATGTGATGGCCTGTGGGGTCAATGTACCATGAACGACAGAGATGTTCACACCACCTTTTTCAAATGTCTCACCGTTTTGAATAACCATGGATCTACCACCACCACCATCGTTACCTCTTTGCCATTCATCGACATGGAATTTAGTAGTTGATTCCAAAGTCTCTAAACCTTGGGTGATTTCAATTTGCTTTTGTCTGATCAGAGCTTCCATTTGTTCTCTGATTGGTTTGGATGGATCCAAAACCGATTTCTTTTCAGTAGTAGACATGTTTGATTTTAATTTAATTTCAATTTTGATTTCAATTTAAAAAAGAAAAAAAGAAAAAAAAGAAAAAAAAGAATTACCTCTTCAATTTAGAAAAAGAAAAAACAACAACAGTTGTACTATTCAAAAAGAAAAAAGTAAACGGTTTAAATATAAACTTAAAAAAGATTCAAAAAAAACTTAAGATTTCTCTTCTGTAAATAGATAATACCCATCCATCTCTCTCTCTCTCTCCACCGATGAATGGTATCAGCCGATTTTTTTTTTTTTTGTGAAATTTCGCAGAAAAGAAAAAAAAAAAAATTATACGATTAACGACGACGCGTCGATAGTCGTAAGAAGAGGGTATCATTAAAAATTACACACACGGGTTTCGGTTAAGTTCAAAATGGAATACGTTTAAATAGAAGAAGGGATAAATATATAAATGGATTTCATTCAATAATAATAATAATAATAATAATAATAATAATAATAATACTAATAAAAATTGTTAAAAAAAACTAAAAAAAAACAGATAACGATATAATGAACCAGCCATGTATGTAGAAACACAGGTATTCAAAAGAAAGAGAAAGATGAAACAAAAAAGCACCAAAGAGAAGAAAGAAGAAAAAATCTATAAAAGAAAGAAAAGAAAGAAAGAAAGCACAGTGAAAAAAAAGTGTATTAGTAAAGAGATTGTAAATGATTTTTCGAAATTTAAATTCATTTAGTATCCAATCCATCGTTTGGTAAAACTACAGTTTTAAATGATGAATTGTTCTTTGATCTCTTTCTACCCTTTTTATTTAAATGGGTCTTGTAATGTTGCATACAATTGTCTTGTCTGGAGAATCTAGCCTCACAACCTTCAAATGGACACACATGGTTTTTAACACCAGTGTGGATTCTATTGTGTCTGGCTAAATGACCAGATGTGGTGAATGTCTTTGAACAAACTTTACATTTGTACTTCCGGGGAACATTCACTGGTGACGTGGTCAACGATGACACAACAACGTCTGGTCTAATGTTAATACCGTTATTAACATTATTATTGGAGACAGCACCAGCAGAAGTTGAAGTTGAAGTTGCAATTGGTGGTGGTGGGATGTGAATTGGTGAAGTGTGTGTGGTGACACCACTTAAATTCGATGGGATGTGAGGTTGTGCCGTTATGTAGGGTAATCCTGTGGCCGTTGCCGTGGTAGAATTATTACCAGATGAAGTCACCGATGATGAGGACGTGGTGCTGGTTCTTGCATGGAACGAATCCAATGAGCTAGATCTTGACGTTGATGTGAAACTTGGTGTTGGAGACGAAGTGTAATTCAATGGTTGTTGTTGTTGTTGTTGTTGTTGTGGAATTGGCGGAGGAAACACAGACAATGAATGTCTTTGATAAAGTGGATTCTGTTGTTGTTGTTGTTGTTGTTGTTGTGAAAGAAATGGGAAACCATTATTGTATGCTGTTGCTGTTGTTGCTGTTGTTATTGTGGAGGATCCAGATAATTTATTCAAAAATGGATCACTGGAATACCGTAGAGAAGGTAATATACTATTTGTTTGTTGTGATTGGGACTGTGTTGGAGGTAACAATCCAACAGAAGGTGTTGGCAATGGTAATTTCTGTTCAGATTGAATCTTCACCAAAATAGAATCAAGACTAGGTAATTTATTATTATTATTGGTGTTGATGTTGGTATTAATGTTAACACCACCGGAATTGGTAGTATTGGCATGACCATTCACTGTGGCAGTACCATTATTCGTATTGGTAAAGGGTAATGGAATCATATTGACAGTATTGTTGTATAAGATCTGAGTGGACATTTAGTGGTATATATATATATATATAGTAATTGTAATAATAAAAGTAAAGGGTATTCTTGGAATTGGATAAGTTAAATTAAAGTAAGTAAGTAAGTAAATGTGTACAGTTAAAATAAATATACACCAGATAACAAACAAAACAAACTATCGAACAAAATGAAAATGAAAGATATTTTTATATATATATATATATATATATATATATAAATTTGATAATTGATATAGTAGTAAATGACTGAAAGTGGGGGATTACGAAAACACAGTTAAATAAAATGAAATGGAACAAAACAAAACAACACAACACAAACCAAAACGAAACGAAGGAAGGAAGAAAAAAAAAAAAAACCCACACCATGATTACATCTATATATAGTTACTTTACTCTTTGTTTTAATTAAAAAAAAAAAAAAAATGACGCAAATTTAACGAAATACCCAAAAAGAAAAAAACTTCAACGATTATAAATTATAATAATAATACAGTTAGCCAGCCTATCCTATCATATGTCTATCCATCCATTCATCCATCCATCATAAAAATGGAAAAAATCCCTGCATGCAGCAATCCAAGAGCACAAGAGAAATTTTACCAAATTGTTGGCTTGGCAGGGTCCCTTTCTCCTTTTAACCCTTGAAAAAAACAAAACAA
>PPLW03000021.1:0-232438 GCA_003707895.3 Ambrosiozyma pseudovanderkliftii | reverse complement strand
CACACCACCTCACACCACCTCACACCACCTCACACCTCACACCACCTCACACCACCTCACACCACCTCACACCACCTCACACCACCTCACACCTCACACCACCTCACACCACCTCACACCACCTCACACCACCTCACACCACCTCACACCTCACACCACCTCACACCACCTCACACCACCTCACACCACCTCACACCACCTCACACCTCACACCACCTCACACCACCTCACACCACCTCACACCACCTCACACCACCTCACACCTCACACCACCTCACACCACCTCACACCACCTCACACCACCTCACACCACCTCACACCTCACACCACCTCACACCACCTCACACCACCTCACACCACCTCACACCACCTCACACCACCTCACACCTCACACCTCACACCATACCGAGCAGGTTGTGTCACCATATTATGGTCTTGTTGGTATCAATCTTGCAAATTAAGTAAGAACTTACATGTAGAGAAAGGTTTCTCCAGGATAATTCAAGTCTGTATATCCATGACAAAAAAAAAACAAATGACAGTTTTTAATTTATTATCTTTCGTGTCAGGAAAAAACCTATCAACGCGAAAAGTGTACCTGTCTATCTATGCATTACTACAAATTTCTAAAACAAAGCATTGGCGACCATGTTTAAACGGAAAAGGAAGTCTCTTCACTAACACGACGAAACCTAATCTGATCTTAGAAACAGAAAAGATTCACAGAATCTCTTAATAGATCATAAAATATTGCCTGAATAAATAACACATTCTTTTAATTATCTGAAAAGTATTATATAGTAGGGCAACACTCAACCTGTATCTTAAAGATTAGTTTCACTTTTCATAACTTAACTTATTCAGTAATGTTCTAACAAGCTAGGTTTGACTTTTGAGTTTGGGGAAGCAGAAAAAAAAGTACACATATCTAACATCTATGTAGATACGAAAAATTAATATACTGTAATTAATGGCATATACTGTAGTATACATAAAGGATTATATAGTACTAATCAATGCAATAACAATAGAAAAAAAAATTAAATTAGAAAGTTCCGATAAACGTATATATAATTTTGATTGTAAGTTTATGTTATGGAATAATTCGAAGTCTAGCTATTGCTGAAACTGTAAATTTCTCATTCTCAATGATCTTTGCATTGATAATATCAGATCAAAGATAAATATCAAAGTATGGAATTGCATATATCATCTATTGACGACATCAGTGACGGGGACCGATTTTTTATTATTATTATTAATTTCCAGATTCAAATGTTAGTGGTATGGTAGTTATGACGTATAACCATACGGTAACTAGATTATAACAGTCGCAGTCAACCCAAAATTTAGAATATATAACTCCTCCCTTCCCCACTTTTTAGTACCAAAGCAGTGAAATAGTAATCTTAATTTTATGCCCATTTAATAATTACTTGTTTTTACGGAACTAAGTTTTCGGGGTACAATTCCTTAAACTAAATATGAATATTTTCTATGTTCGTTTAATTCTAGAATGTCACTTACACCAAAAACAAAAAAAAAATTTGTCATCGATATAGTGTAGCTATTTTTCTATTGTTCAGTCACGGAAACAAGATTGTAAATTCCGTACTCTTAAACCCACAAAGTGTAGCATCAAGCAGCTTTGAAGCAAAAACAAATACCTATAAAAGGGTAAAGTTTAGTCTGAAAACATTGATTTACTTTAGGTGAGAAGAATGTATTCACTTCGGAGTTTAATTGATCGACTAACAAACACAAAATAAAACATTTAATAACTAAAGATAAATAAAAAATGTCTGACTGGTCAAAGGTTCCGCAAAGCTTCTACACTAACTTAGGTAAAAGTGGTACGTACATTACTACATGATATATATGAACTAACTTACAGTTTCAATACTAACATTTTCGGTATTTTTCAGGTTTAAAAATTTCTAGGGTTATTGTTGGTTGTATGTCGTTCGGTGACAAGAAATACATGGATTGGGTTATTGAAGATAAAGAAAAAGTATTTGCTATTTTGAAGAAGGCATATGATGAAGGTATTCGCACTTTTGACACCGCTGACACTTATTCAAATGGTACATCTGAATTACTACTAGGTGAATTCTTAAAAAAATACAAAATTAAGAGAGATAAAGTAGTCATTCTATCAAAAGTGTTCTTTAAAGTTGACACGGAGAACCCACATCATTCTTTCTTTAATGATCATGAATTTTCAGGTCATGAGTACATCAACTGTACCGGGTTATCTAGAAAACATATAATTGATGCAGTTAAAGCTTCTGTCGAAAGATTAGATACATATATTGATGTTATTCAAATTCATAGATTTGATCCTTCTACTCCAATTGAAGAAACAATGGAGGCACTTCATGATGTTGTTAAAGATGGCCTTGCCAGATACATCGGCGCTTCATCTATGAAAGCATATCAGTTTGTCCAAATGCAATATATTGCTGAAAAGCATGGTTGGACCAAATTTATCTCTATGCAAAACTATTTCAATCTATTGTATCGTGAAGAAGATAACGAGATGAATGAATACTGTAAACTTTCTGGGGTTGGTATTATTCCTTGGTCAGCAAATGCCGGTGGTCTCTTATCACGTCCACTTAGTGAGTTGACCAAAACTGATAGGGGTCAACAAAGCTTACTATTATTGAAGAGTGGACAATTATCATCGGATGAAAAAGAGATTGTTAATAGAGTAGAAGAATTGTCTAAGAAACATAATGTGTCAATGACATCAGTCTCTATTGCATACGTCTTATCCAAGGGTTACAATCCAATTGTTGGTTTCAGTAAGCCAGAAAGAATAGATGATGCAGTTGATGGTTTAAAGTTAAAATTATCTAATGAAGATATTGCATATCTGGAAGAACCATATGTTGTCAAGGCTACAATGTCTTGGTGATTTACTTTTGACTCTCAAACATCTTCAATTGCTTAACGGCTTTTCAGAAGCATTTATATGAAATTATGTTTTAATTAAACTAGTTATATTCCAAGAATTGTTCCTTTTAAGCTTCCCATGACATGCTTTGTTTATAATACGAATGAATTAAATAATCTAGGTTTAAATTACTTAACATATATACGTGTGTATGTGTGTATTGATATGCTGTTGCATTATTTTAAATTTAAAACGTACACTGCAAGTAAGCATGATGATGCACTAAATGCATCTGTTTTTGTTTCAAATGGTAGAACGTTCGCTTTTGGAAAAGAATAATCCAGTGTGAACAGAACAGAAGAAATTGCATCTATAAATGTTGTCTGGCGTATATTATCCATATATGCCGTTAAGAATTTAATATCTCCAATGTAATAGTTTTGTTTTATCGGCTACATGATATATATTTCTATATATATCAATAGACGTTTAAAAAAATAAAACCCTGATATTTACAATAGTCATTCTCATACTTTTCATATTTCTGATATAGATAAAAACACAATAGGGAATAAGAGAAGTCCAAAAAGGACGGAGCACTTAAAAAGAATTCATAGCTTCTAACTTCGTGTATTTCATAACATTGATTTATAGGTGAAAGTATGTGCTTTCTTCTTATTTGTATAGCTTATGCCAGATAACTATCGGGTTATGAATGAAAAACATTGTTAACAGTGTCACTTTTGATTAGAGATATGAGTATAATATGGATATGAAGGGATGGTAGAAGAAGTCCCACAACGGTGTAATCAGAACACTTAAAGGTAGGCTTTACCAAAAATCTTCTGATTGCCATAATTTAAATTGACTTTTTTTGATAATTTGATCATTTTTTTGGAAAGAATATAAGACAAATAATAGACCATGGAACTTGCAAGACCTGACATTAAAATGATAACAAAATAGTGCACTTCATGGAACTTGCCAAACTTGACATTGCAAATCATGACAAAACAGGGTAAATGTTGTCAACTTGAAAAACTTTCTTCTGCAAATCATGGCAAAATAGTATAAATTATAGCAAATTCTGTAATGTTCATATTCATTCCTAATCATCACATAAATTTTGTGAATTTATAACCTTTACTAGATCCTATCACTACTATAAACCGGTATAATCAAATTAAATCCAGATAACCTATCTGAGCTAGCAAAGGTTATGATCATTAGCATAATTAAACTAATTCCATATAACCTATCAGAACTAATAAAACTTCCAATCATTAGTATGACTAATCTAAATTCATATCACTTATTGTCACCACCATATCTAGCATATATCCAAATATATAATACTGGGTGGTATAGTCTGATCGCAAGGTGGGAGAAGAAAGTTGATGTCGCCTCGCTAGATATCCACGCTAATAATTCCCGGTAAAAACTATAAATTAGCGATAATCGCTAAGTTTCGGCCCAAACGCACTATTTGGTAGGTGCACGATCTACTAGTCCCAATTTGTTTCCTTTTCCAAACGATCCTTCGCGGGATTCTTTTGACTATATATATAAACATCAATATCGGGATTCAGGTATATATATTATGTATTAATCATCTCTCTTCATCATTCCAATGCATCGTTGTATCTTGGTTGTGCAGCCAGATGATATACCATTGCCGCATCCCTGATCTATGTTATCCCACACAAGCAGACTTGGTCTACCGACTCGGCGACGCGGGTGGACCCATGTTCCTACAGCTACTGCTTTCGTCGCGTTTTACCGACTTTCTTTCCTTCGAGTAAAAATATTTCTCGTTTCCGTGTGTCTATATAAACAATAATAAATATTCTTACTAATATGCATTTTTTTTGAGTTAGACTTGTTTTCCAACCCACTACTTAAGTTAAGGACTTCTAAAAATTCAAGGATTTACCTTCACAGTTAACAGAGTTACCATATCATATATCATCCAGTTATTGACAGCAAGTTTAGATAATGACTGAGAAGTTAGCACATTTATCTCCCGAGGAAAACCAACAAAAAAATAATCAATTCCAATTCCCCGACACTAGGAATTCCGATAGTAACTCCATTGGCACAGATAATCAAGATAGAACGGATGCAGACTCGGAAATCAGATCATTGCATTCAGATCGCTTCTCTTTGGAGAATCCAGAGGAAGTGTTAGATGATATGTACAGAACATTGACAGTGGAGGGACAAGGTGGTATGAAAGACTTGGAAAAATTTCCAACAACAGACAAGGGCACTCCAGCTGTGATATTAGATATTCAAGACACTTTCACTGGTTGGGGATTAACGAGTGTCATTGGCTGTTCATTGATGAATTTTAACACATGGGGTGCCAATTCTGCTTATTCATTGTACCTTCAACATTACATTAATAGTAACACGTTCCCTGGTACTGATAAAATTGATTACGGTATCATTGGAGGCTTAACTTTTGGTTCAGGCTTAACGTTTGGTCCATTCGTGAATTACTTGGTCGGTAAAATCGGTTTCAAACAAACTGTTCTAATTGGAATCCTGATTCAGTTTGTCGGTACAATGTTGACATCTTTTGCTACAAAACTATGGCACATATATGTGTGTCAAGGTGTGTTACAAGGTATCGGTATGGCATTGATTTGTATATCCAATGTTAATATAATCCCGCAATGGTTCTCCGGTGGAAAACACGGTAAAAGAAACTTGGCCATGGGGATATCGGCTGCCGGTTCAGGTATAGGTGGTATCGTTTACAATGCTGGTTTACAACCCTTACTTAAGAATCATGGATACCACTGGTCCATGAGAACTCAATCTATCATGTGTATAGTGCTAAATTGTATTGCATTGGTAATGATTAAATCCAGAAATAAGCATATCAAACCAATTTTCAAAATTTTTGACAAACAAATTTGGACAAGTTTTGGTTGTTTGATTCTTCTTACATGGGAAATGTTTACACAATTTGGATATGTTGTGTTAATGTATAATTTGGGTGATTTCACTAGATCATTGGGTTATAATTCACAACAGGCTTCTGTTGTGTCTACAATGACATCTGTTGGTATCATTTATGGTAGGCCTGCTGTCGGACAAATTGGTGACCTTATTGGTCCAATAAATACCACCATCATTGCTAGTTGGTTAGTGTCTTTATTTGCTCTAGCAATGTGGATTCCTTGTAGAAACTATGCTACTGCCATTGTATTTTCTTTATTTGAAGGGTCTTTAATGGGTACTATTTGGGTTACAATGGCTACAATTACTGCATCTATCACTGGTTTAAGAAAATTAGGTATTGCCATGGCATTGTCATGGGTCGGAACAGGTTTATTTGGTTTTACTTCACCAATTATTGGTATTGCGTTAAAAGCCGATGGACCGGAAAAACCAACGCAGTATCAACATGCATCTATATTCGTTGGTTGTTGTTTCTTTGGTGCTGGGTTGATGTTGGTTATTCTTAGAGGTTGGTTGATTAAACGTAATCAACTGTGTAAAGATTTAAAAGATGAAAGTGCTTTATTGGAAGTCACTGTGCCATTCATGGAAGGATTAAAGAGTATCTTTGATTTTACTCCTCATAAGGTGTGAGAAGAAGTATATATATAAAATATAGTAGGTCTTAATAAAGTAATAACTGCATGTTTAGATACGATCTCATTAATCAATGTAGAAACTAAATAAGAAAAAAACGTATATAAATGCAACCTAAAAATACACATCTGTATCCGGGTACTCAAAGTATGATCCAGATAAATAAACAAATCAGAGAGAGACCGATTATACAGGTAATTATTGCGGCTCCTGCCTTATCTCCGGCTCCAAGATCTAATGGTTTTATGATTTTTTCAGGTTTTGAACCAGCAAGGGTCGCATCTCCCTCTGATGATCCACCATTTTTTGCAGTAAATGGGGGTGGTCTGTCAAGAGCTAACAAGTTTTGAATAACTTCTAATGCACTCATTTGTTCTCCTAACCCCCACTTCCCATCCCAATCTTCACCAAGCCAATTTAAACTACATGTATGTCCGTCTGTCCCACCTGAGCACGTTTTTGCTGCAGCCTTTGCGGAAACTTCCATATATTCTCTAACTGTGTCATAGGTGGATGGAACAAGCACAGAAGTCAATGAAAGAAATCTGGAAAAATAGGCTTTGAAAGATCGTTGATCTGTCTTACAAGAATCAGATGGTTGACATGCAGCCTCATACATAATCGAATCTTTGAAGAATAAAGATGACCCCTTGAGTAAATTCTCTGTTCTATCCTTCCAGATGTCTTCACCAGTATAATTAGCTAGGTATGCGCAACCAGATAGTAGTAAACCTATATTGTAGGTCCATTGTAATTTCTCTATCTTTGTGCAGTTGTTGGTAATATGACTACCATCGTACACTAACCACCAGTTCTCTCCCTCAACAACAAATTCAATTTCTACTAGCCAATTATAAACTTGATTACACCAATTAACGTATGTATCATTTCCAGTAAACCTAGCCAATCTAGCACCAATATGGAAGAGTGCGCCATTGGACACAGTGTTTTTGTAATCGTACCCAACATTATATGGGAAAATTTGCCATCTCAACCCACCACCACAATATTCTGTATCCCATCTTGAAGCCATTGTATTGAAAACTGCTTGAGCTAGATACAACCATTGCTGTTGCTTTTCAGGAGGATTCGTGAAGTTTCTTTCTGCTGCTTGAATTGCTGCGATTCCCCAAAAGGCTTGATCATCATTTCCTTCTGTAAGAGACTGATTACTTGGAATGTAATCGTAATCCTCCCCGACTTGGTAAAGCAATGAATTATAAATCACATCATGGTAAGTATCATTTTGCAGAAAATACCAATGATCAAGCATTGATCCCCAAGCACCACCTGCTTGCCACCAGTAGTATGGTTGAGTGAACAGGCCAATAGTACCCCCATAGTTCGATCCATCATAATAATCCATTAAACCATCAGCAATCAATGAGGTAGCTTTTTCAATTGAGTCTCTCGATGTGATATCTAATTCTATTGCATAAGATGTTTGACAAAATAAAATTACTAGAGTAAAAAGACACAGTGGATATGAATTTGAATGTGGAGAAATACAATAAGTTCTCATATTTGTTGTGAGCAAATTTAAATTGAGCTGACTTACAAATTGAATCGAGTGAAATAAAACAGACAATTAACAGCAGTGTGAAAATTCTCAAAATTTATGAAATATAGATGAAAGACACAACAACTATAATAATACTTAAAATATTTGATAAAACTGATCTAAAGAATAGAAGAAGAAAACCACATAGAAAAACTAACAACTAATATCTGATTCATTGATTCATCAACACAGAAAAAAAAAAGATAGAGGAAAAACATAACAACATCATTGTTTTTAAATGGACCCTGCACAATAAGCAATAAGCGGAGGAAGGAAGGGGAGGCTGAGGGACCCTTTCGATTATTTAAATCGGGGTCGAATTGAGTCAGTTTTTTTTTTTATATCGTCAACAAACGATAAATAATAAACAAAAAAAAAAATACGAAATACAAATTACCAAATACGGTATGACTTGGAAGCTTTCATAGTTAATGTAATTTGTTTTTCGAAGAAATTATTTACTATTAATCGCTTATAAATTAAAAGTGATATAAATATTTAATGAACATTTGATTTAATATGGATTCCCTATTGATATTTGTCACAAGCAAATGCTCCAATTATTTACTGCAAAACTCGTTCATGATACACACCAATTGGTAAAGTAAAGCAGAATACTAATTATTTATACACTATGTTAACTTAACTAAAACCAAATAAGCCAAATTTAATTAAGAAACAAAGTACAGTTAAACAACTGTAGTATAATGAGAAACTTAGTTTAACTCCACGAGTCTGGACCAAAATAACCCTTCTCTGGCAAGGTCGTAATTCTGGCGACTCGACCATTACCACCGTCTACACCTTCTGTGAAAACGGTGTTGCCCCACCAGTTAATTGACTTGTCATGATATTGAACAGCAAAGAAAATGATAATACTGGAAAATGCAACACCAGCAGATAAAGCAGACGAGAGAAGATAATTATACTTTTCCCACCAGGCAGTCTTATAACGTTTAAGATAATACATGAAGAAAGCGGAAAGATATAAAGATGGGATGAAGTAGGCCATGTTTTTTGGTGCCCAGTTTAGGAATGCATTGACAACCAAAACTGGGTGAACATTTCTAAACAAAGAAACTGGGTAAAAGATAAATCTGTCCAAAGTTTTGTATGTACCTTCAGAAAAATTTTCCTTGGCGTAATCACGAACCTTTGGACCAATGTTCTTAACACCCCACCAGAACAAAGCTAACAAGAAACCAAATAAAAACATGTATTTCAAAACTGGGTAAAGGTGACCAAAGACTCTCTTTGGACCAATCAAACCCCAAATGATAGAAGAAGAGAAGAAAACTCTTGAGTTATTGGCACATGTGAATTGGTTCTTTTGTTCCGGGGTACAGATTCCGTCAATCTTTGTATCGACAAATTGGACAACTCCATAAGAAACCATACTTGTGATGATAGTTGCAATAAGTTGGCCTCTGAATTGAGCTCTTGGGGGGATTTGTAAATAATGTCCCATCTTTTGATCAGAGATAAAGGTTCCTGCTTGACCGTCGATATTATAACCGTAAGCCTTGATAAGCATCAAGGCTTCTGGGTTACCTGGCATCGCGTAACCAACAATCAATTCAACCATGACATTCAAACCTTGGTAAGAACCAGTGATAGCGTTAATAACTTGCATTGGAATTAAGAAAACCAAGTTAATACCTATAACGAAGAAGATGGTCCACACAGGAGTGTGCAATTCACCATATACAGTGACAATAATAATACCAAACAAGAAAGAAACTAGCAAAACAACAAAGAACCACCAATCTGGAACTTCAGGATACTTTCTCATCATATTAGTGAATGGATCATCAAAACCATCAAAGATAGAACCATCACCATCAACGATATTACCAAGCTCAGCGATGAAACCCTTGATATCTCCACTGAATAATCTTTTGAAACTACGTCCTGTGTAAACAAATAGATTCTTAAAATATTTAATAGTGGACACTCCAACTTGTTTAAAAGATTTTGACAATAGTTTCCATTGATCTAAAAGCATGTAACAGAAACACAATGGGTAAAATGCGAAAAAAGCACTATATAAAACTAAATTGGCTGCAGAATAGAATGGAGGAGAATAGGCCTTATATTTTTCAATATCTAACCTATTATCGGTAATAATTTTTGATGGTTCAAAGACTTCGCCAGTGTTCGTGAACAAACTTGGAGAATTAATTGGTAGATAGCCTGTGTATTTGTTATTTGAGTAGTAAATAGCAACAATTACTAACATTGATATAACTAAGGAAAAAACATTGGTAGCGGTATTATAGAATGGGACAGTTAATGGCAAAGCATACGCATTCATCACATTCCAGTCGAAAGTTGGCAATGGATTTAAACCTAAACCTGAGTATGAACCACAAATTGTGGCTAAGTTAAAGTTATCCTTTTTAATCCAACTAATCCAGGAGAAGTAACTCAATGCTTGGAACAAATATCCTGGGATCCAATAATATAAGAAACTACCAATGAAAGTAATGAAGAAAAACTTATAAGAGGAAATGGTCCAACCATTAATGTTTTCCTTCTTTTCTGGCATAAGTAAAGCTTTGTTCATCGCTATTGATGGTAGAATACCAGGCCAAAACGTTTCTTCTGGGAAAATGACAAATCTTCTTAGAAGACCAGCAAAACCAAGACCACAACATTGAGTTGAAAGAAATAAAAGAATTTTGTAACCAGCTGTTAACCAAGTATCCTTATACAACACTTCCTGAGTTTGAATATTGTTGAACACGTATGCTGTCATGTTAGAAGCACAAGAGACAATAATGGTGGCAAGCATCTGTTCCTTATAATTCCAGGGACCAGGATTCAATGAATGTCTGGTACCTCCAACAGTGAACCCCCAATCAGGAAGTACATATTCGCACAATTTACCACATGGAAAGAGAAACACTTGACAGACTTGAGCAGGTAACGAAATATTTGGAAAACGGGAGTTAAAAAATGAGTTAACAAATTGAGATATGACAGCCCAAATGTAACCAATCATATGAGCTCTAAGTGTTTCACAAGGTAACGTTGGGTCGTCGTAAGGTCTTGTGACAGATCTAACTTCTGCATAAGGGGAAAAGAACTTACAAATACCAGCAATAACCTTAACCTCAGTCTCAAATTCCTCCTGTGATAATCCGTTGAATTCAGCACCTTTTAATAACTCCTTACATCTGCTATACATATCACCATCAAAATTAATATCATTGTCATGTTTGTATAATCGGAATTGAAGATGTTCAAGAGCTTCACTTAATGAGAGGGCTTGAATTTTTCCCCAGATATAATCAATATCACATTCGCCAATCCTGAATTTGGCTTTTAGTTTTTGTCTATCAAAGTGATTTTTTTCATGTAGATTGTATTCTTGTGTGCTTGTGATCGATTGGACGTCATCATCGATACCAGCAGTCTTCTCTGTCAAGCCGACATCACTGGATAACTTTATTTTGTACTGATCTTTTTCATCTGCCATTGTTATATTTCGTTCTACAGTATCAAAAAAAGATTTAGAAATACGAAGATGGGTTTGTTAATAAAAGCAAAACAAAAAGAACAAAATTTGAGATATGATCCAGTTATATACTGCTTTGGAAGAGTTATAGTTATGATCATGTACCAAAGGTTAACTTTGAAATATAGAGAGAAAATTTTGAAAATATAATTCCTTGATGTGGTCTTAGATAAGGGAGCCATTGAATCAAGCTATGTAAAAAATAAGTCATACCCGTTCGGCACATTGTGGTATGTTAATTATGACAAAACAATCTCCTTAATAGATCATATGTTCAGTATCTATTGTTCTATGGTCTACTATTATATATAACCTTGACAAACTACATAGTGCATAGGAAGCCAAGGCAAAACACTGACAGCCAAGAACAGGAAAAAGCCCATACGTACAGCCAAGAGTGAAAACAGAATGGTCATTAAAAAGGATCATTTGCAGGCCGTCTGAAGATATGGCAAATGAGTTTTCTTTATTTCCTCGTCACTATAGGGCTAGAGGTAATACTATTGAAGGGATAATGAATCTATAGTTCCATATTTTAATTGGAACTATGTATTGAAACAAATTTTATAAAAACGGATTTCGGAAAAACGAGCGACGAGCCCCGATGATCAAGGGCACATGAAAGAAGGGGAAAAAAGAAAAAAAGGTGAAATAGAGATGATTACAACACTCCATCATCAATTGTTTCTAATGTAACATTGAATGAATGGATGACTGAAAACCAATGAACAATTTGTAAGTTTGTCTCTTAGTTATTATACATTATTATCTTATCTTTTGTAGCGTTGTGGGCTCTTTTATCAGTGTATAAGCGATCTCCAGACACTTATCGGCGATCTGTAACAATCAAATGAATTCATGTAAATTTTCTCAACTTTATTTTATCATGGTATTTTTTGATATATCTTTCAATTGAGTTAACCAGAAAATTTAACCGATATGCTGGTTATTGCAATGAATGCGTTTTACAAACTAAATTGATTATTAAGTGATTACACGGCTGTTCTCTTTTAAAAAATACTCTTCTACACGGCTGTGCCAGTTTTTTTCCAGATTCTTCTAGAAGCTTTTCTTGGATTCCTGCTTGTTTTTACGTTGTATAGAAATTTATAGATATATAAGTTATTAGAGTATCTCTAGTTTTAATTTAATATTTCTGTAATATTACAACCTATGACTATTGATTCATCATATTCTTCCTGTATATATTTAAAGAATTTGCAATCACAATGGCAAACCATAATTTGAAAAGAAAAATAGAAGACAGATTTGATGGTTATCACAATATTAACCTTAAGAAGAGGCACCTTTATGACTTTACCAAAGAAAGAAGATCCCCTTGTGATCTTGATGCTTCAACACAGCAGGAATTCATAGATATTAGTTGTGATGACAATGCATTAGTGGTATCTCATAGAGATCCGCAACCAGAGATAAGTATCGATAAATTATCATTTTTTGGGGAAAGTTCAATAAATTCAATAAATGTGCATAAACGTCAAGGATTGCTAAGTAGATTCATTTCGGATATTCATGGAAATATAAATTTAGAGTTAACACCATCAAATCCATACATGGGCATGAATTACCTTGAAAAGTTATGTTCAACCAATCACAAACTCATAGAAACAAAAGGTGATTCAAGTGAAGGAAAAATCACAGAAATTGTGGATGATTGCGACCCTATGGAATTGGAAAATGTCGATGATGGTAATATTGACGATAATAAATTTGAAACTGATCATTCTGCAACCTGTAAATTCAATGAGAAGATGGATGAATTATACAGTCAAGCTTTTAGCTCATTCTTTGAAAATCTATTCGGAAACGGTAATAATAATAATATTAATGGGATTACGGTGGGTTAGGTTAAATATTTTCATTTGGTGAATCTTTTAGTTAAGTTGTATATTCTTACGATAACTTAATAAATTAAAAAAGTTATATAAATTAGTAAACATTTTGAACCAAACTTATGTGACCTGATCGTAGTCACAACTCATACTCATGGGGTAATACTTATGCGATCTAGCATAGAATATTTCTGAAATTCCTTTCATTAAATTGTTTTTATACTTTCTCCAGAAATTCTCCACCAATCTTCTAAAACGGCCATTTTCTCTATCAGTATCAAACTCCCCAATGTAATTAAGTCTTATGATATTTTGACTGTCGGTTTCAATGCAGATTTCAAACCCGGTATGATAGAACCCCTGTTGGTTCAATGGTAATAATGGAACCAAGTCGCCCTTTCTCGTGACACGGTAAAATGTCTTTCTAATAGGCAGTTTTGAATCATACAATCCATTTATATCCATTTGCTCATCCAACCATGTTGCCACTTCCTGGTTAAAGATTTTTGGTGCCCCAAATACAAAAACTGTAGGCATAATTCCAGATAGGATAAATTCGACAGCTGCTAATTGAGACAATGCTCCTCCAAGTGAATGACCAGTAATTACTAAATTATAATCTGGTTTCTTTTGTAAAATCTTCAAAATATATCCCACTACACCAGATTCATGAAAGCTCTTATAACCATTTAGAAATCCACGATGAACTTGTGGTTCCTGACAATTAAATTCTTTGTTAGCTTGACCGTCCGCGACAACCAAGGGCTGGTAATCAGTAAAAATGTAATTACCATTCATCGCCCATTCTTTGTTGGTCGAAGTTCCCTTGAATGACACTATAAGTTCTTTATTTGCTTTGTTTTCCAATAATAATGCGGTAATATCTGTTCTTATAATTTTAAGTACATATAGATTTGTGTTCTTCTGACAAAATTCAGTGTCGCAAGTTTCACTTAAGAAACAATTTTCGTCGTTTAATCGATTATGATGAATACAGTATGATAATGACGCAAACTGGGAATAATAAGTAATAAATTCAGCAGTATTAGAAGAATCATATGCGAATACTTCAAATAACTTTGTCAATGAGTTATTCAGTGATGATGTTATCTTCGGACCATCTCTTTCGATAAATTCGTTGTCATTCTTGTTTAAAATTTCTAAAGCTCCCGTAAGAAGATAAAATTGCAAGAAAAATAAAATAAACAGATCGTACCAAATCATTTTTTGCCACATCAAATTAATTCTCGTTTATGAGAGAATATAATATATACATATTTATTTTACATTATAGTGATGGAATTATTGCTCGATATATATTTTAAAAGAACCCAGTGTTGGTATTTCACTTCACTGTAACCAGATAAGTTTCAATAAAAATACTTTTTTTATGGACAATTTTCGTGCGTGGAACCCACGAACAAACGCTTATAAATACTATGTATCGATCTAGATATGTATATATTAAATATACAAATAAATAAATAATTACCGTATTTCACATCAAACTTTTAAACACTATAGGCATGTTATACTCATCAGGAACAGTGGTGTAAACATCCTTCATAGTGGATTTCTCGTAATTATAATCATTAACTAATTCCACACTGTATCTTGCTAAAACATTTGAGACGTTCAATTTGATCTCACATATAGCCAAATTCATTCCCACGCACATTCTTGATCCACTTCCAAACTGCATCATTTGCTTGCTCATCACTTTACGTTGAGTTTCATCGACAAACCATCTTTCTGGATGAAACTCCTCTGGATTTGGGAAGATAATTGGATCACGATGTAGAGACCATGGCTGCATTGTCACAACAGTACCTGGGGGGATCAGACATGGTGACACTTCCTTTGATCCTCTCCACTGAAGACCATTTTTTGGAGCAACTCTTGGTTCCTGTCCAGGAATGGCAGAGTAGATGCGGAATGTTTCATTGATAACTGCATTAAGATAAGGCAAGTTTTCAATATCAGCATAGTTGAAACTATCAATGGTGTTCAGTGAAAAATTGACCTTGTTGGCAAAATCTTTCAACTCTGTTTGAAGTGTAAGTTGAATGTCAGGATTCTTTGCCAATTCATAGTACAAATAACTCAATGTTGTTGCTGTTGTGTTGTGACCAGCGGCAATATGGTCAAATATCTCAGATTTTGCCCTTAATTTGTCAAATAATCGAGTACTTGACTGTATAGAAGTTTCTCCCAATAATGTACTCACCAAATTTTGATCCCCATCATTGATTGTTAATGATTGGAGTGATTTATTGAATTGATCTTCAGTCCATTGACAAACATACTCGGTGGAAATGCCAACTGATTTAGGAACGAATAAATTGTATAAACTTGGCCAAGAAGTAGTCCAGAACCATGATGATGACTGGATTAAAAAGTTTTCAATGATCTGAGCACCATGGTTAAATGGGTCCTTTAACAATGGGTCGTAGTATCTTTCACCAAATGTGAAACTAGTTACACCATCCATGGCCATCATTGACCACAAGTAAAACACATTTAATCCTTCATTCTGGTGGGAGTACAACAATTCCAACACTTGTTTAATCACAGTTCTAATATTGGATTGCACAGAATCAGTCATAATGTTTGACTTTGAATAGTATTTAGCAGATGCCTTTCTACTGTTCTTATGAGTTTGTTTATCGACAGTTGAGAATGTGTTGAATGATCCATAATTGGTAAATTGTGTGTAAAATGATGTTTTATCGAAATTACCGACATAAATGTCCTTTAAGTAAGATGAATCATTAATATCAATTTCATTTGGACCAATTCTAACAATTGGGCCATACTTCAAATGAAGCTCATGGACATATCTGTTTCTCTTCTCCGCCCATGATTTATAAAGAATCCAATACTGTGTCAATGCGCATATTTTTGGACCTGGAATCTTTGCTAATGGATGTAAAAATAATGGATAAACGAAGAAAGAGAAGATCACATAAGATGAGATGACCAATGCCAAAGCATTAATTATCTCCCCTGATTTCCCACTAATAAGATCAGTTATCATTTGAATTAATGTACACAGCTAATGTATATGCTAATTAAGAAAAGATAAATTAAATTCTTGTTAATGTTCGTATAATTTAGTTGAATGTAGTACGGTATATACCTTTAAATTACCCCAATCAAATGATTAGCGCGCAATTTGAATGACACATTTCAGGAAATTACTTGTTTAGGAAGCTCTAGGCAGGTTCCTGAACAGAGTCGATTAGTCTATTGGACGATCTGATTATCGCACAATTGGACAGTCGACGCTCTTTTAGAGGTAAACAGAGAAACTTTAGAGAATTAGATATTCTGATACAAACTAGATGGTAATGGGTAATAGGCAAGGGACAATGACAAGGAGTTACCAATATCCACAGCGATTACTCTTCAAAATATACCTACTATGGGAAAGCCATATAAAGAGATAATATTCCATCCATTATCGTTGTTAAACATTGCTGATACGGTTCAACGTGTCAATTCGAAAAATAGTGGAACACCGACCACGGTTGGGTATCCCTTGAGCGGCCTTTTACTTGGTGTGTCATCGACTTCAAATCAGATCAACCCAGGTACAGCCACAGAAAAGGATTCAGATACTGCAAAATTGACATTATCTCTTTTGATCTCGTTTGATTTGAATTCATTGGATATGGAGTCTGTGCTGGAGAAACTGAAATTATTGAAACAAATATATTCCCATTTAAAAGTGGTTGGGTTTTACCATATCAATATGGATGATTTACAAGGTTCCCAGTATTTACAAAGCTTTCAAGATTTGAGTTTACTGTTATATGATTCCATGGGAGATTTTCTTTTACCCCCAGATCAATTGATCTATCTAGTGACGCATGTGAACATGCCACATATTTCTAATAAGGAGTTCCCTATTTCTGGCAAAAGATTTACCAATGATGATTTGCCACTTAATATTTGTGGTTTAACCAATCCTGCTACAATATATACTAATATACAAGTAAAGGCCATCCAATCAGAGAAGAATGCTATGAATTCAATTTGGAAGGCTAATCAAACTACAGTCACCACCTCAGATTTCAATGACCATCAAAATTTTGATTTGTTTAATAAATTAACAGAGAACATTGAATTTGGTTTAAGTAACATGCATAGCCGATTGTATTTCATCTTATCCCATTTAAATGATATTCAAACGGTGAAGAATGATACCACATCACTATACAACAGTGACAGAAACAGTGGTACAGTAAATTACGAACTAGTAAAGGAAATAAATACCATTGCGTTACGGTTGAAAACAATCAAATGTAAAGCTATGGTAAAACAACAACAACAACAACAACAGCAATCCATTCTGGCAGATGACGATGTGTCAGATAAAGAATTTAATTTGGCCATGGTAAATGTTTCTTTGATTAAGGAAAGTATTAACTTACTCACTGAAATGAATTCAATCACCCATATTGAAAAGTCATTGAATGTTGTGTAAAGATTTCATGTATTTTTATTTGTATCTGTTTAACGTTATGCAATTTTAATAATTAAATACAGATTTGTTTTGTTGCGCGTGCACCTTTTTCCCTCCTATTTTGTTTGGCTTTGGAAATTTATTGGTAAACACAATTTATAGGTTATTTGATTTGTATAGTTGTATGTGCCATTTTCATTGTAGTGGCCGTTAAACTACGTGTACAAGTGGATCCACCAAGACCAAGACATCAAACAATCAAAAATATGGCAGGTCCACCTTTCAGATCAACGTGTGTGCTGTTATTGCTAATCATTTCACTGATGTTGATGTCATCTCTTTTACCTCAAGATCCGAATCAAGAATCTCAAAGATCACTCACCAGTTTGCTAAAGTCTCAAAGGATTCTGGATTTAAATAAACCGAATACTGATGATACCAGTGACATCGATAACTTAGATGGGTTGAAAAAAGTCAATGCAACGTTCTATACGTACATACCCGACGTTAACCAAGAGGGATCAATTTTATCAACGATTAAAACTATAGAGGAGAAATTCAACCACAAATACCACTATGACTGGATATTTTCCTACTATAGTATATATGATCAACCATTCCCCTCTTCATTATTAGAAAGAATGAAAGCGTTATGTTCTGGATCAGTGTTTGTGGATGAGATCAACCCACTCACCAGTCAGTTTAAGTTTCCCGCCAATATCAATATGGCTAAAGTCAAGGCATCGTACAAAAGAAAAACCACCGAGAAGGTGTCACCAAACAACCAATATATTCAATACAAATTGAAAAATAGATTCCATACGTATGACTTTATCAATCTGCCCTCATTACAGAATTATAAATACTATTGTAACGTTGAAGTGGACACAGAGCTTCTTTGTGACATAAAGGATGATTTTTTCAAATTTGCCAACGATAAACAAATGGTATACGGGTTTGTTAACGCACCTGTGGAATCGAGAACTTCTGCATCATCATTGCTCTACGATACTTATGTTAATTTCATCAATGATGCAAAATTAGCAAGAAAGCCCCATCCTAAGAATTTGATTGATTTCATTGTGAAACAAACTATACCAAGTAAGCCAGGCGATGAATTGTCTGACACAGTGAAATTAGGTTATTCTAGTTGTAATTTTGACTCCAATATGGAAATTGTGGACTTATCTATATTCAGAGATCCAAAATATTTAGATTTTCACCAATATTTTGACTCCAAGCATGGAACATTTTACGAGCGTTGGACTGATTACAATTTAAAGACGTTGTACATTGCCACTTTTATTTCTAGTGAATCTGTGTTTTGGTTAGGTCATGTTGGATTTCTCGATGCTAAGGACAGAATGATCTGCCCACTTAATTCCAAGGATAGATTAGATAATTACTGTGTGTGCGATCCAAGTTTAGACTATGGATTCAGTGAATACAGCTGCTTAAGACGATATTTTGATGTGCTGAACATGCCCTACCCAATTGATCCTACTTTACAACTAGATAAAGATGATTCATTGCCTAATGGTCAAACTTATATTCCATCGTTTAGAAGACAAAAATTGAGGGATCCTCCAGGGGGTTTATTTGATACGAATTACAAACTTAACAATCCTTTGTATCATAGAAAATTTATTTTGGATAATTAATGTAAAAAATGATTCATACTGGTCCATTGGTTAAGTTGTGAAAAGACTTTAGTTAACAAAACCAACAAATCACTTTTCTTTTATTGTCAAACAATATATATACATTTATAATATTTTCTAAATATATATAATATATCAAGTGCTAACTAATGCAAAGAATAAACACCACATCATGACATAACTAGCAATAAATCGTCCTATCTCATTGACGTAGATATCATATAATGGTTTAGCAAAATGTTTAGATCCTTGACGTTTAACGACAAATGCCCATATGGTGAAACCAGTTATAAGATTGGTGAGTAAAAAGAAGCCAAATCCGTATAATGATGTCAATTTCAATATCCCACAACATGTACCAAATGCTAACGATGTAATGTCTTTTATTCTAACGATGATTTTATTGTTATGCACCAAGTTTGGAGCGTAATGCATATCCTGTTTATCAAATGGATCTGGTTTAACATTTGTAGTCTTCTTCCCAGCTTCTTTTTTTGTCTGATTTAACTTTCGAGGTTTATTTAGCTTCGATGTCATTTATTTGCAATGTGATTGAAAATAATTGAATGATTATATACAATTTTCTTAGGTGAATTGTCCCCTGTTTATGAATGAGACCGAATTTTGATTATTTTTGTCAAATAAACATTTTTGTCAAATAAACATGTTCGTGGATGCCTCTCGTACTTTTTCGCCACTTCATAAATTTTTTTTGAGACGAAACACAATCATAACAAATAACTTATGTATCATAACAGTTTACCTTTCTGTGATATATCCATATTTCAATATTCATCAACTATCCCAATATGGCACCAGCAGTTCAAGTAAAAAGTGAGACCAAGAACATCCCTTTGGCACCACAATTTGATTACTTTCCCTTGAAGGCATGTTCCAAAGATGAGATTGAAGAGACAAGGTATCATATTATGAAGTTCCATTCCAACAAGAAGGTCGATTTTAAAGATTTTGATGAACCTGTTCGATTACATAGAAAGGATCCAAAGAATTTGCAATTTCAATTAAGTTTAAAAGAGTTGAATTTAAAGAAAATTGATGATGAGAAAAAGGAACAGGAAAAGATTCAACAAAGAGAAGAATACATTAAAAGCAAGGGTATCAATTTGACATTGACACCTTTAACCAATGAAGAAATTGATGAACAAATTGAGATGGAGGCAATGACACCTGAAGAACGAGAGAAAAAAGAACTGGCTAAGAAAAAGCAAGAAGAAGAGATAAAAAAACAAGAACAAAAGGAATTGGAATTACAAGTGATTGCCCCCGACGGTGGTGCTAGAAAGTCCAAAAAGCAATTGGTTAAAAAGAAAACAAGACAAATCAAATCATACGATGAAACAAAGAGAAAATTAAGATATGAGGAGTTTTATCCTTGGGTGTTGGAAGATTACGACGCAGATCAGGCATGGGTTGGTAACTATGAAGCAGGTTCTAGTAATGACAACTATTGCTTGTTGGTGTTAGACAACACAAACAAATGTTTTAAATTGATCCCAATAGAGAAATTCTACAAATTCACAGTGAGAAACAAATATGCCACTTTAACTTTAGAAGAAGCTGAATCTAAAATGAGAGAGGGCAATTCATCGCAGAGATGGTTAATGAAGAGAATGGCAGAAGAAGCTGAAAAGGGTGAAAGAGTCGATTTGAGATACAGAAGAAGATTCAAAACCACCAGCAGTAGTAATTTAAATGATTACGAAGACAATAGAAAGTCAGATGATGAGGACTTAGATTTTGATGAAGAATTTCAAGATGACGAAGAAGCTCCAATTTTAGAAGGTAATGACGAAGATCAGAAATTAGTCGAGGGTAAGATGAAGAAGGAAATGTTGCGGGCAAATAATCTTATTGAAACTGAAGCTAATGATAAAGAAGAAGAAGAAGACGACTTGAATGATTTATTTGAAGTGCGCAAGATTGACAAGGAGGGTAAGAAATTAAGAAATGCGTTGGTGAAGAATGCAATCAATGAAGTTTATGACACTGACGATGAAGACGATGAAAATCCATATTTGTCAGAGAGTGATCTAGAAGAAGAACCGGTACATTATGAAGAGAATGAGACTACAGTCAAGAAGGAACCCGAAGATGAATCATCGAAGAATGATAATGTGGATGCAAATGATAACGAGCAAACAAATACATATAATAATCACAAGACTGCAAACAACAAGAGTGAATCAAGGATATTTGTGAAATCAATCAACAATGGTTTTGTCACGTTAGGCGCTTCCAAAGAGATTCTTTCACAATTTCCAAAAGGGGAATGGAACCCAAGAACCGCAATTAAGAGATCCCTTGAAACCAGTGTGTCGTCTCAACTACCGATCAAGAAGATCAAACTTAAGTTGGAGTCGTCACCAACATCATCAAGAAATAGATTTCCGTCACCAGTTTCATCACCTACCCCTGCTCATGCTACAATCACCAAAGAAGACATCGACTCCATGTTGAATGATGGTCCGATTACATTACCTGAATTAATCAGATCCTTGAAGGACAAGATGAGTAGAGATCCAAGTTCTAGAGATGTTTTGAAACAAATATTGAAGAACCACTTTGTTTTGAAGAACAAAAAGGTTCACAGAAAACAGTGAATTGCTTCAAGTATGAAAAGAGCAAAAAAAAAAAATTTTTTTCGCCGAAACCAAAATCTTACTTAATGAAAAACATTTTAAAGTAACATTTTTATACCTTTTTATGTTGTCTTTTTATGCCCTTTGTCTATTTGTATAATATAATAAACCAAGTGATATAATTATAATGCCAACAGAATTAGAAGAAGTATGTTGAAAAAGAAAAAAAATATCTCTACGTAATTCTACATATTTACAAGATTACTAACTCTGAGTTATATCAGTTGGTTGAATTTTTACATGCCACTCAAGCATCAGTTAGGGAGATAGCTCTTGAAAACTTAGTTCAATTCTCTCCTGCTGGTCCCAACTCTAATCAAAAGCTATTTAAATATAATAATTCAAGAGCAATAAAAGATTTAAAAGTGTTGGCACGGGACACATCATCTAAGAAGTACAAAATTTCCAAGGATGCGTTGACCATTTTAGTGAATTTATGTGATGATCTTGATTTCAGAACATTAGTTGTTAAAGACGAAGAATTTCTGAAATTTATCATTACAGAATTGACTGATTTACAGAACAATTTCAATGCGGATCTAATGTGTATATTATTAGCAAATTTGGCGAAGTCTGATGAGATCTTAAGCTTATTCCAAATTGAGGCTGAACCAAAAGACAGGGACATTTTCAAATCTAACAAATCCATGGACATCTTAATGGATTTATTCGTCAAGGGATCGGAGAGAACTTTAAACAAAGCAGCAAATTTTGACTATCTTTCATACTTCTTTGCTGATATATCTAGATTCCCAAAGGGAAGACACTATTTTGTCAATGAACAAGGTTATGACGAAGTTGTTCCAATTTCTAAAGTATTAGTTTTCACAGAAAATTATGATTCCAAGATCAGAAGAGAAGGTGTTGTGTCTACCATTAAAAACTCATTATTCGACACTGATCAACATATGAAATTGTTGATGGATCCAAAGATCAATTTGTTACCATACATTCTTGGACCCATCTCATTCCCAAATAACAAGGGTTTGGATGATGAGGAAATCTTTGATTTACCAGAGGAATTACAATTGTTAGGCGACGATAAAAAGATCGAACCATTGAAGGAATTAGTGGCTATTCATTTGGAATCATTGTTATTACTTTGTGTAACTAAAGAAGGAAGAGAATATCTGAGAGGAAAATCTGTGTATCCTTTGATCAGAGAATTACACAAAGATTGTGGTGATGATGAATTCATTCAGGAACTATGTGATAGATTAGTTCAAATGTTAATGAGAGATGAAGCACCTAGCAAGGAAGAGGTGACCGCCATGCACAGCGATAATGAATCTGATGAAGATGATGATAAGATTCAAGAGATTCTATAAGCTAATATACCTGAATTTACTATATACTCGTATTAGTGTTTTTTGTTCTATATACATCAATTACTCACAATAAATTACTCAAAATAAATTAATGTTTTACAATATGACAACTGGAGGTTTCAGTTGGCTTAATGGTCTGATAGTATCGTAAGTTATATTTTTGGCAAAAACTATTCTAACATAGAATATTGTAATAATTTATATATAGAGAAGAAAAGTATATGAAGATGAGACGTATAATCAATGGGATGGATGTGGTGAAGTAATTTCAAAAACAAACAGACTAACAAAGCGTCGTTAAATAGGATGTTTCAATCAATTTCCAAACAATGTGTGTGTGTAGTTCGTAATATTTATAAGTTCAATGTTCTATTAGAGATGGAATCTAAAGGTTTCCTATTCAAAGACGTTCTGTAGGGTTGTTTGTTCCAAATTATTGGTCGATAAGAATGATGATACGATATTAGGTAAGCGTGACTGGATTGTTCACTTATAATTGTATTGCTGATTGAATGAAATTTTGGTTCTATAATACTGTCATAAAACACGAATGTTTACACATGTCTTGTCTTTGTATGATAATAAATAAATAAATGTGGTAGAAATGGGAAACTGGGGGAGTTCGGCATTTATTCATCATCTTCGTCATCATCACCAGAACCACCCAAGGATAGTTTAACATCTTTCCATAACTTACCTTTGTTTCTGTTTTCGTACCAGTTAGTGATGGAAGAATCAAAGACAACTTGGAACAAGAAGGTTGATGCAAAGACAGTACCAACGAAAACTGAGTTTCTCTTGAAAAAAGTGTTAACAATAGTAGTGTAACTCATTTTTTATATGACAATTGAGGTATATTATGTTAATATATATCACAAAGAAATACAAATTAATTCACTAGGTCTGTTTACAAAAAAGAAACCCATTCTAATATGAAGACAACTTTTTTTTAAACTTAAACCCATCCATTTGCCAATTTCGCTGCGAATTTTTTTTGATGATTTTTTAAAAGAATCTGATTGGTCCAATCAGCCACATAAACAGTGTGAGTGAGTGATTAGGTATTTATGTCTAAATTTATGGCGCATAAACTACGCCACAAAAGCACAGAGTGGATCTTCCATCACGTCAATCGACGTTAAAAGAATACGGAAACGTCGATTTTGATCACCAACCATCATCATCTGATGTATTTGTGTTAAAGTCCAACTCCATACCATCCTCATTAGGGTCCATTTCATCCATTTCTTCAATGACAGGATCAAATGGCTCCTGCACAATCTCTACGTCCACAGGCGGGTTATTCCTAATATTCTGTCGGAGTAACTGTTCAAGGTTAAATAAAGTAGGCATTGGTTGGCCCTCATCGTTAATGTCAACATCGCCAGCCGTAAATGCAACTCTTTCATCTCCATCACCAAAAAAATTGAAAATTCCTGCTGGAATATTGTACCTAGTTCTTCTTCTATTACTGAGAACTGTATACAAATCCCTGTAGATAGTTGTCTTCATTTGCTGGTTCAACCAGATTTTCGTTATGTGATTGTATCTATTCGGATCCAATGTCCCTGCATCACCAGAACCAATCAATCCACCAGCAGGTTCCCCATGTTTGTTAAGATAAGGAGACACAAATTTTAAAGCAATTCCAGGTGGAATCGTAATATCATGAAATACGTTCCGTTTCGACTGTTTGTGTAACTCAATTTCCAATTTGTTTTCCATAGGAGAAAAGAACACGCTGAAGTCAGAATCATTCATCCTACATCTAGGAATATGACTGTATCTTTGATGAACTAAATTACCACATAACAAACAAATAGATATCTTATTAGACTTTTCTTGTTTCAATTCCTTTACTTCAGTGATATCACTTAATTTTGACGGTAGCGATTCTAAATGAATAACACCTGGAAAGTCCATTGTTAAACCGTTGTCGATGAGGTAGTTGTTGATGGTAGCAGACACTTGAATGAAAACAGAGTACTCCAACGACTTGGTATCTTTAACCCAAACAATTAATTCATCAAGTGTTCCCATATCACCCTCATCAATGTTCAATAACTGTTTCAACAGTGAAAATTGTTGTTCATAATTGTGGTAAATATTATACAAAATATCATATGATTTCTGTGCCATTACTTTGTTGTAATGGTTTGGTGCCACTTCACTTAAAAATGATTGGAATACACTTGCAGAACATCTTTTCAATAATTCAGATAAATAAGTTTGCACCTTATCATTAATATGATCAATTTTTATAGGAAGTATAGAACGGACATTTAAATTGTCCATATCTCGATCACTTCTCAAAACTAATGAGCATATAGATTTTGACAACCATTTGGATAATGCCACTTTTAACAACACCTCAAGAGACTCATTTGTTTGTAAATATAACATCACTACCTCTGTAATGAAACCAACGTTGCTTTTCAAGTAAAAATCACTATACTTAGAACTGGCTTCATTATCCATAGAATGTTCTGTGTAATTTAATAGTATTCTGAATTGGAATAACGAACGTAAAAGTTCCAAATTAATATCAGATATTAGTACTTGATTATTATTATCAAGCCTAGAGGAGATTTGTAACATCTCTAATGTATTACCAATCAACATAGAAATAGCTTGCCCTCCACCAATTGTAGAAGAATAACTTTCTGTGACTTTCTTTAACATCAAATTATCTTTGAACAAGCTTTCAATTTGGCTAACAATTTTGATATTTTTAGGTGTTTCTGGATGGTTCAAAATATGAAATACATCCTTCTCAAAGAAAATACTAGCTAAATCAAATCCATTTTCTCCACTTTGGTTATCAAGAATATATTGCCAATTAGGTGATCTAAGGAAACCATCAATATAAACTGCAAATTTCTCCTTCGGAAGCTTAAATGAAGGAATAAATGCATTACAGAAGTTCTTACATAATGGACATGTGTATTGACACATGTGTGCATTTTTCTCCTTTATCATACTAAGAAAACAACTATAATGCATACCATGTGAACATCCTGTAACAACGTACTTGGATTTCGTTAATTTATTTCCTAAACATGAAACATTAAAAGGATCAACTAATGAGTATCTATTCATAATATCATCCTTGTTGAAACCTTTTATCATCAGATCAGGACAATTCATCTCTGTAATCGGTAAATTCCAAAAAATAGAAGAATTTGAAACTAAAGCAGGTAAACCAAATAATTCATCTGAATTTTCTGTGTTTTTACACAATATGCAACTTCTTAATTCATTCTCTAACTTAGAGGTTTTAGAGTCATCTTCTGATGTGGCATATTCTTCTCTGGAGATGAAGGGTGTAGAATCAATTACCTCATTGAAATATGTCTTGTTCTTTTCAATAAATTCCTCTTGTTGTTTGTTCATCTTTTTCAGAATCTTTTGTTGACGTTTTAAGGCCAATCTTCTCGATCTCTCCTTCTTTGTCTGAAAGTTTTTACCATGCTTAGACTTTTTGTACTCATCAATATGAGTTTGTCCAAAACAATCAATCAAGGATTGAAGAACGTTTTCATCCTTTAACAACAATAAGTCCAAAATATGTGAGGACTTCTTCGCTAAGATTTTTGCATCTTCTTTTTCGGCCAAGGTCAGCAACAGATTACCAACAGGAATATCAATATATGAGCTTAATTGGTGATTTTCATCTGTATTATAAAGACCATCATCTAGTATAATAGCATGAAGTAGATGTAAAAGCTGAGGTAGATAAACATCTTCATCATTATTAACTGCATAGCTCAAGCATTTATAAATGAACTTAGCAAATAAACCAGTCTTCATCATTTTTCCAATAGGCTGGAAAGTATTCAAATCAGTACCAACTAATGAATGTAATCTGGGAACCAAGACAATATCTTCTTCTTTCTTTTTCTTCAAGTTTGAAAATTTCTTATAGAGAGCTGTCTCTATATCATCCACTGATTCATATTTGTTCAACACATTGATAGGATCAATCTCAGAATATAACTCGTCCTTCAAAGAATAGCGACCATAATCTGTCACACCAGTTGGAGGAATATAGGTGGATATCTCATTAAACGCATCGGTAAAATAAGGTTCAGTATCGTATTCTTTACTAATCTCAGAATATCTCATTGGATGAACACATAAAGCATACTCAAGAAGTGCCTTTGTTTGCATGTATTCCAGTTCATTGCGAGGGAGGTTTGAGTCAAATGGAACTCTAAAACTTAAAATATTGTAAAAGAATTCAATTAAACCCAATAAAATACCACTTATTTTCTCTTCAAATATTGTTGCATCGAGTTCTTTATTTTCCTTAAAACAGTTATATATTTCAAATCGATCCAAAATATTTGCCAACGCTCGGAATGGGTCTGATTCACCAATAATTGCTAATTGGTTTAAATAAAGATCTCCTTCGTAATTAAAATATGCCTTGTTGAACCATGATTGAGCCGAGACCTCATTACCGTTACGAATCCAGAATTTTGATTCTATCTGAATAGTTAATACGAAAGACTGTAGCACATCATCAGCAATTGCAAGCCCATCAGTAGAACTATTCAAATCAAAAACTAACTCCTGATTCTTGAAATCAATAGCAGATATCTTCTTCTTCAGATTATTAATATCGAAAAATTTATAATGATGACATAGTTCGGCTAATAAAGAATGTAATGGATGAATAAATGATGTTTCACCATAAGACACACTATGAGTCAAAAGACCATTTTCTTTCAATGGACGAGACTCATAAGACATATAACTGTGTAATATTATAATGGCTTCCTCTAAATACTTAGATCTAGAATTAACACCGGATGCGATTTTTCCAAGAGACTTAGTTAAGTCATAAATTGAAGTGGCAAGAGTGAAATGAATCTTGTATGCAAAATTTTCATGTTCAACATGCTCACCTAGTTTTCTACTGATAGAATATGATTCTTGAAATAATTGGATAATCATTATCGTAGCTAGAAAGATATCATAGAGAAACATTTCTTCAGTGCCAGGTTCTATGAAACTTATGACTGTCTTCAAGTTTCTCACAACAACAGTTTCTACTTCGATGCTTCTCTTAGTTTCCCACTTTTTTGATTCCAATTCTCTAGAATATCGGTTAACACCATCTGTATCAGCTTTCAATACATTGATACAACTATAAAAAGCATTGATTAACAAACCTCGTTTCAACATAGTTGTGCCAATTCGTGGATCATGATACACTTGTAATCTGAAATGCTCTAACAATGACAAAGACCACTCTCTATCAAGATACGCATTTATGTGTTCTAAAGAAGGTAAAATTTCTAAAATCTGTTGAGCGAATATTGCCCTAGATCCAGTATCACTGGTTAAAATAGGGATTAACACTGAATTGATCTTCTTTCTTAATAATTTCCACACACGCATGTCAAGATAAAAGACCAACTGAAGTCTAGTGGTAGCTACCACCTTGTCGTTCACATTCATCTCCCTGTCAAATGATTTCAATCCTTGGCTGAAAAAGTTAGATAAAGAAAATTGCTTTTCTTTGTTGATTTGCGCAACATGAGTGTCAGGAATTTTATAGTCATATGTTAGCAAGCCAATAGTATTTGATGCATTCTCGAATGTGGTGTGCTTATTTGTATTCAAAGGAAGAGGGGCAATGAATCTCCCAAGGAAAGCATCAATAATAACCGACTTGGAATATTCAGCGACTCTTATATCCGGATGGAGAATTATACGTTCAAGCCAATTAACAATTTCCTCAGCGATGGAATAATTTGTCCAATCTTTAGAAGATACTATAGAACCGGTTAACCCATCAACAGTACCAGCAAATTCATCAAATCGTAGATGAGAATCCATAATGTTCTCACGAAGATTCTTAAAGGGCTCAATTAGTTCCTCAATAGTTGGCATCGATGTAACCTTTGCAACACCCCTTCTATCAACTTCTTGTGCAATATCATGGCTTCTACTGGAGATTCCATTGAAACCAAGAGCCTTGGAAATGGATTTTTTTGCCATTTCCCAACTGTGAAACTCATCATTCCATGCAAGTAAACAATACTCTGGATCTGGTTCATTCTCAGATGCCTTTGTTGAATCTGTGAGGGATTTTATTATTTCAATCTTTTCAATATCAGGCTTTTCGTCTAATAGTTTCTTAATGTAAGGGATTGTTTGATAATTGGTGACTTGACATAAGATAAAAAAATCTAACGCAGTAGTAATAACTGTTTCAATATTTTCACGTAGTTCATTTGGAATTTCATTGACATCGTAATCAACCGAGTTAGAATTGGCGAGACAATCTAAATGAACTTTCCAAGATGATTCATCACCGCAATCACAAATAGCACCACCGAAAGCCTTATGAACGGACACATTATGATCCTTATGTTGCTCTCTATTAAAACAATTACCACACATACAACATGTTGGATCTACACCACAGTCGTAACAATTATACACCAACTCACCGTCAGGTATCTGGATGGCACATATTCTGCCCTTATGCGACATATTCGTACTCTTCCTTTGTTTCTTGTAAAATTCACCGTGTAATGGTTCAAATGTGTAGCTTAATTTCACAGCTTCTTCCCAAGTAGTAGGGAAATCATCTTCAAACACTTGCAAGTCTGGGAACAAAATCTTATATAATTCACGATTACCATTAGATGACAGAGAAAAGTAAAGTAATCTATGGACACTAATCTTCAAATCAGGGGTCGGAGAGTGTAGATATTTCCCTGAAAGGGAATTTAACTCCTGCAACAGCTTCTTCGACAATATTGACTGGGAACTGTAAACCATGGTGATCCTTGAGATTAATTTCAGCAATCAGATTAAACTGGTCTCTGTGATTTTGTCCTGTTACCAGAGTCAAACCTCACTTATCAAACAAGTTGTTCCAGAGGTCTTCCGTCATATCTTTTTCCACCTACGCTAAAAGTGAAAGAGAAGAAAAAAATTGCGCCACATCTTCAACATATATTCCACTCGCCACGGGAAATTTGCCACTTGAAATCGTTTTTGGAATACGATAGGAAGATGGTTTTGTCTAGAAGCATATCTACCTGGTGGTTTTCATGCCCCGATAAAACTCTTCAAATATTCACATTAGAGACACCAAAAATACAAAATGCAATCACTAAAGGATTCTACAAAGGGAAGATTAAAAGAGTATTTGGTGACTTTACCACAAGTTTTTGATTTTAAATACAGTGATTATGTGACATCCTCGATAAGGTCTACATTGGATAAATTCACTGGATTTAAATCGAATGAACATAACGCAGATGAACATGAACACAATCATTTTGGGAAAACATGTGGATGGAAATTTCACAAGGGTGAAACCTGTTACAGATGTCTAACATGTGGATTTGATGAAACGTGTGCTCTTTGTTCGTTTTGTTTTCAACCTGAAAGACATCAGGGCCATCAAGTTCACAAAAGTATAGTTCCCAGTGATTTGAGTGGATACTGTGATTGTGGTGATCCAGAAGCTTACAAGGATATGAATTGTGACTACTTACAACCAAGGTTGGTAGAACCATTGTCGGAGGAAGTGATCATGAATATTTATCAAGTCATCTCTGTCACTTTAGATTACGTTATAGATACCATGTACCATTCAGCTCCAATTTTAGCAGCACCAAAGACTCAGGAAGAAGTCATACGTTACTCGGCAACTGCAACATTGGATCACACTAAATATCTAGCTAATGATAATAATTCCAGGAAGTATGCTCTTGTTCTATACAATGATCAGATCCACCATTACAAAGACGCAGTGGCTCGTGTGCATCAAGCAACAGGTCGTATACTGCCCCAAGTTGAAATGATAGTATCAACGTGTCACTCATACGGTAAGGCCATTGTGTTGATATCCGATGATCCGATGAAATTGTTACACAAACAGGAGATATTGTGTTCAACTGGATTAACTGCTTGTATCAGAAGTTGCAGAGATGTTTTCAGAGAATATATGTGTGATGATCTTATTAGATGGTTATTAGACGTTGTTTACTGCGATTATGTCAAGAAAAATAGTATAATTCTAGATAAAATAGCTTTATCCTTCTTGAGAAAACATATCAATGGATCAGCTTACGAGCCAGTACCAGTAACAAGAGATGGTATCTCTTTGGCACCGGTTTCACTAAGGTATATACCTTTCCAAGAGGAAGCTGGATATCAATCAAAGTGGGAAATACAAGAAGATGTGAAACGGGAATGTGAATATGAGGATTTCACTATTACTAAGCCACACTTAGGTTCTTACGATTTTACTGGTTCCAGGTTTCAATTTTTTATCTATCATGATGTAAAGTTCTGTAAGACGATCAGAGCTAAATTACATGACATTTATTTCCATGTATTGGTCAGTAGTTTAACTTATAAGCATATTGCTGCTGCACAATTTATAGACATATACGAAGACTTATTTTCATTATTCCTATCTATGGATAGAGAACCAGAAGAATCTGTTCTTCCATTCTTAACCGTGCAAGTTTTTACTTGTCCATCAACTTGTGCCATGATTGTTAGACATGGTGACGTCTATAAGGTGATCAGATTAGTTTACAATTATCTAAAGCTAGGTCAAGTTACTGATGTGAGAACTTCGCAGAGAAATGACACGTCAATATTGTACCCTTCCTTGAAGAACCGAAAATGGGGACATATATTTATGGATCTCACATATATTGTGACTAGAACTCCAGATAAGATTGCATTGTTTTCCAATCCAAGTTATTTCAAAATGATAGTTAAAGTTATGAACTTATTCGAAGGAAAACCTACTATAAAAAGAGAGCAAGGTAACCATGTTGAATATGAATCCACGGACTATGGACTGTATTTCAATGCAATGTCTGTTCTCTCACATTTTTCCGAAAACGTTGCTAAATCTTTAGGCAAATTAAACCCACAAGACCTAATCATATCCAACCAATTCATCACGGATGATTTGTACCGTTTAACTGTTGACGAACTAATATTTAAATCTTTCATCGACACCCCAATTCAAGACGTAACTACTAGGTCAAGAATGATTGATGACCAGGAACTTTCCATAGTTTTCAAGGACTATATTGTCCATGGAGAGCGGAAAAGATTAGTTGAATTTGATGTTTTACTAGAGAGAGTTAGTTTTCTTCACCCACTTCATTCTTTGTTTTCCTATGTTATTGAAGCTGATGCCACTTTGAATACCTCAGATAGAATCACAAAACTTTTTAATCTAATTAATACTGAGGCAGAGTTGGTTAACATGTCTGTGCCGGAGATTGGCCGTCTGGAAAGGGGAGATGCTGTTAAGGCTATATTTGACATCCCATTGAGAACAATAGTACTTTTATCTCAAATTAAAGTTGGTTTATGGGTCAGAAATGGTATGTCTATAAGAGCTCAGATGAATATATACAGAAGCTCTGGAATAAGAGAATATGGGTTTATTAGAGATTTGTTTTTGATTCAATTATTCTGTGGATTTGAAGATCCAAATATTACAGTGCCTACTATAATCAATAGATGGGGTATGAATGAATGGTGCCATGGTAATGCATTCATATCTAGTATTCCAACACCTCACCTACAGGAGATGGCAGAAGAATTTATTCTCTTTTTGATACATATTTTAAATGAAGATCTTCATTTACATAAAATCAAAATGGCTGAAATTTCAGATCTTAGAATCAGAAAGGAAATAATTCAAGCGTTATGTTTCAAACCTTTAACATATTCACAATTGATCACATGTATTTCTGAGAATATTTCATCGGAAAGACGGTTTTTCATTGTGTTTAAAGAATGTGTGGAAGAAGTTTCCAATAATTCATCTAATTTCAAAGAAATGAAGACATATAAGTTGAAAGAGGAACTATTTGACGAAGTTGATCCATTTTATGTCCATTACACGTCAAATAAACGTGATGATTGTATTAAATTATTGAAACACAGGAAGCAACAGGTAACTAATGTTCCTCTTGAAGATGTGTTTTTAACTCCTAGAAAAGTTAATTGGGAGGGCAGTCCATTTAAATCATTAATGCAAATAACATGTTCTTGGGACTTTATAGTGATTATAGAATCTACTTTACTGTATTGTATCAAACAAAATGCAACAGATACTTCCGAAGGACCCACAAATACGAATAATGGTTTTGCTGAATCGTTAATGGAACTCGTACTATCATTATTTCATATATCTGTGGAACTTCCTAATTCTTCAGAGTTTATATCTAACCATGTTTGTGATTCCAAAGTTCCAGTATTACTTTACCAATTTCTACAGGGAGAGCAATACAGAGATTGTTTCCCAAAGATTAAGGAAGTGCTCAGAATCATTTGTGATACATTACAATTTAACGAGTTGGCAATTAACACTGTTATTCCTGGATTCGATGCTAATTTGATCACTCCTGCTTCACACCATTCGGGAAATGAAGAACGACAATTTGATAAAAAGAAGAAATTAGCAAAGAGAAAAAAGAATAAGATTTTAGCCAAATTCAAAAAGCAACAACAGAAGTTTGCTGAGAATTTCATGCTAGAAAATAGTGATGTGATGGACATTGATGATGATTTGGATGAAATTGAAATGCAGGATAATAGCTGGCAATTTCCTCATGAGCATTGCATTTTATGTCAGATGCCTGCAAGTTCAAATGATGAACCATTTGGTATTATAAGTTGTATATCTGAGAGTAATGAATTTCGTTCGGTTCCTAATCATGATAAATATTGGTTTTACAAAGCATTTGGAACTGGTGTCAACTTGGATGAAGAGCAATCTGTTAGAAGTAATAATATTGCAAAATTTTTGGCTCAAATTGAGGATGATAGTATTATAGGTCCTGGATTCCCAGGAAATCAATCGTCCTATTCTGATAACCATGCTGTTCTGAGCAGTTGCGGTCATGGTATGCATTACAGTTGCTTCTTGGGATATCTAGAGTCTATTAAAACACGCCAAGTGTCGCAAATCAATAGAACTATTCCTGAAGATGTGAAACGTCATGAGTTTCTGTGTCCATTGTGTAAGGCGATCAACAATGTGTTTGTTCCCATTTACTACTCTGTGAATAATGACTCGTTTGCTGAAAAATTAACACCTAATGAGTTATTCCAAGGAAGGCAACGGTTAATTTTTAATGATGTTGTTGCGTCGCCAATAACGCAAGAGCACTTAGATGTAATTAAGCAAGAATTAGTTGGTAACGTGAAATCTAAAGTGAAACCACAGTACTGGTTTATTGATGATGAAAAAGGAATTGTTGATGTCAAGGCAAAGACTTTTAAGGCATTGAATCACTCGTTAACTGTGTTATCCTTATTATCATTACCATTTGATGGAGTCAGTGCTATTATCAGTAAGACAATTGAATCTTGTGAGATTTCGTTGCGTGGTGTCCCATACAGCTCTACAAATGTCTCTCCTCCATTGGTAACCTCGTTGTTGAGTAATCAAAGCGTCATTGCACTTAGAGTGTGGTGTCAGTTGAGAGAGTTGATTCGGTGCACTGAGACAACAACATCAACCTCAGAACAATACAACAAGGGGTTTTTAACCTATCCTGAGAGACTGTTAGGTTTACTTAAGAATATATTTGATGTCGATGATTTAATTTACGATGGAGAAGATTACTTTAAGCTATTAGTGGGTGCTGAGGAAGTCAATAGGGTTGGGTTAAATTTTCACAGTTTACTGTACACATGCTATGTTAAACATGTCAAACAATCACTTTTGAAAGTGATGGCATTTTTGGAAATTGATAATGTGAAATTTGATCAGGAGTTGTTAGTTGACTTAATTGAACCAGTTGAAGGCAATGGGAGGGAACTATTTTTAACACAACGACTCCGAGAACTGTTTAATGGATTCATTGAAGGTAATGACCAAGTTAATTTCGATATCGGAGGAGTCATTTATACAATGTTGATTAAATTGGTGACTCCATTTTTGAGAAAGTGTTTAATTTACTCGTTTATACGGTTTGCAAACGTTAAAGGATCATTAGACGGATCTGGTAAGATAACTGATGAACGATTATATGGCATCGTCAGAGAATGTGACAAGTTATGTTTCGTAATGAATTTACCTAGCATTGAAGACTTGTTGATGATGAAATTGGGCCACAGCCAGGGTGGCGCTGTCATTGATGAACAATTTGGAAAGGTCGAAACCACACTACAGAAGTTTCAACTATATGATAGCAAGATTCCATTTCCTGGGTTGGTGAAATTGATTGCATTGCCGAAGAAACTCACTAAATTCTTCAGTGAATTTGGTAAGATCCCCACAGAGCCAGGTATTTGTTTATTCTGTGCACAAGTTGTTAATGTTCAAAGTGCCAATTATGGTGATAAACTGGGGGCGTGTACTATGCATTCAATGTGGGAGTGTATCAATGGATGTGGATTTGGAATTTTTTTAATTCCTAGAAGCAATTGTATTTTGTTATTAAATAAGGGCCGTGGGTCATTCTTTGAGAGTCCATACATTGATGATTACGGTGAGGGTGACGAAGATGGCAAAAAAGGACATGATTTACATTTAAGTGAAGTGAAATACAATGAGTTTATCAACAGTGTTTGGTTACAACATAATGTTGGAAATCAAATTGCAAGAAAATTAGAAACACAAGTGGACATCGGAGGTTGGCAAACATTGTAAAATAAACAAGAGGATATTTGTTTATACCTGTTTATTTTGTGTATCTGATATAATATAATAATATTTAATAAGATAAACAAACGACGACTAGTGACCAAAAGACTAAATGATTTGGTGAACGACCAATAGCGCAGAAGTCAGCAACAACAACAACAATAAAAATAATAAATAATACAGTGGTATAGTAGAGGGGGATTAAGAGAATAAGTGGGATACAGCCGAAGGAGAGAGCAGGAGAAAGGGTAAACAGTAAAAAAGCGATAGATAGATAGATAGATAGATAGATAATGAATTTCAAATAATAATAATAAATGGTAAAATGGCACCATATGATTCGATAGTCATCTATGACAAACTGTAAGGTATTAGTCTAATTAAACTTCTTCGAAGTGCGTGAACTAAATCAAACCCACTCCACACTTTACACTTTACACGTACGTACACTCACAGCAATCACCGAGTAATCAAAATCCAAATATTAAAGGAAAACAAAACAAAGCGATGTGTGTGAGTGAATAAAATATAATGAACAAATTCATTTGCATTTAACAGCCTTCAAGGTTGTAGTGGTTGATGAATCTCTGAATCGATGATGAAGATACCAAACCATGGAAACCAGACTCATTACTAATAGCACAAAACGAACAAGTCTATCTACCATATTACCGTTACATATCATATATCATATATACAAATGTATCATGATAGATAAAAATAAAATAAGAAAAGCCTAGTAACAAACAAAAAAACAAACAAACAAATAAAACAATGCCAAAATACAAAAACAAAAACAAAAACAAAAACAAACGCGGTTTTACTTGAGCTTAACTTTTAATTATAATAGGGAGTGAGTGAAAGTGTGCGATAACCAAAATCACCATCGTGGTCTAGGTCTAGGTCTAGGTCTAGGTCAGTTAACTATACGTCTAAGCTATTACTATTACTATTACACATAGTAGTAATAATGCTATATCAATGGTACACCTAGTGTTGGATCGTATTGCTGACTGGGATAATTAAAGTGGGAAATTTAGTATGGTGGAAAAGCGGCTTTAACCTATTACACTTAGGGTAAAAGATGAGATCCAATAGATAATCATTGGGTGGATAGAGAGATGTAGATGCAACTAACTCATCTTATTATTCACTAGTTTACTATAGAACCGATTTTATGGTTAGTAATTGTAACACCCACTCTCAGTTACTGGTCGATGTTGTTTCTCTGTCACAGATTATATGTTTATCTTCAACGAATAATCCATTCAACCTATCTCTACATGTAATTCCCTGTGGAATCTTACCAAATCTCTTGACTTAAAAAAACAAATCTTTCCCTAAGTAAATTTAGTACCGCAAAATAAAAATAACATTCTATATTCTATTCTATTATATCCTCTGATCTAGTATTTATTTCGATGTTTCTATTCTATATCATTAATAAAAATTCTATGTGATGTTAGCTAACTTTACCTACTAATTCTTGCACTAGTGCGAGTCGTGTTTCTATTTCTATGCGGCTATAAGAGAATTTTGAAAACATAGTAGTTGACTGGTCAAATTGGGTAACCGTTACTGTCCTAATCGGGAAACCTCACCAGTGGGAAAGAAGCGCGTTTGTTTACAAATATGAAAATTTTTGAAGTCTCTCTTTGTTTACTAAACAAAAAACCAACCAACCAACTAACTAACTAACTTACACAAAATTAAATAATAATAATAAAAATTTCTTATTATCAATGACTGGTTGACTATGTAAACAACTACTAAGTAATTGATAAATCATATCATATTATGTGTTCAGCAACGTTCTGTTTCTGTTTCTCTCCAATATAAATACCACTTGAATTTCCTCTAAATTGATTTTTATTTTCAGTTCGTCTTTTTATGTTTTAATTGCTTTTTTCCTTCTTCATCACTATCGATCTTAATTATCTAACTACTAGTCAATCGCTTAACTTACTATTCCAAAAATGCAATTCAGAAACGTCGTCTTATTCTCCACCTCTGCTTTAGCTGCTTCCGTCACTTTGACCACCACTGCTGTCTCCACTGACGTTGAAACCATCACTTCATGTGCTCCAGATGTTCCAGACTGTCCAGCTGCTAAGACTTCCACTCCAGCTCCAGCTCCATCTTCTAACTCCAGTTCCATTTCCACCTACTCTGGTGCTGCTGCTGGTTTCGGTTCTTACTACGCTGCTGGTGCCGCTGCCGTTGCCGCTGGTGCTTTCTTATTATAAGTTTGTATCTTTTAAAGATCATTTTATTAGAATCACTTTTCTCTTTTAACTCCTCTTTATTTGTATATTAAACATTATATAAAGCATTTTTGATACCAAAGTTTTATATTTTCACTTCCCTTGTTATTTTTTTGAAATGTTTGTATTAATTTAATTCCGGTGGAAATTTATTACAACCAAAAATATTAGTAGAACTAGTAAAATTGTATTTAAAGGTGTATAATTATATATAGAGAGAAAATAGTGGAAATGTACGTAGAAAAGACCTGAAAAAAAAAATTAAGCATAGTATCTTTGTTGATATGAAGGTTGTTGTTGTTGGTAATATGGTTGTGATGAATATCCGTACGGTTTTTCAACATGTGGTGGAGGTGGTGCATTATGAATATGAACATCACCAGACCTGTTTCTATCACCTCTACAACAACAACAATGACACAAGAATGCATTGGCACATTTCACTCCACAACAGATAACTTCAATTAACATACTGATTAGCCATAACACTATTAATGATCCGATGACGATACACACAATGGCAGCAATCTTACATCCCTTGGTGTCCATACATTTGTTCCACCCTTTCTTAACATCATGACTGGCGTCGGTCAAATCTCTCTTTTGTAATTGTTGTATTAAATTTGCTGGACAAAGGGCCTGTTTAGCTCCTTCACTCAGGTTTTCTAGAGTTAAATTCTCTTTAATGAATGCTGGAATGTACATAGTGATTTTATTTGATTGATTTATTGGTTGATTGGCTGGTCGGTTGGACTTGGACTTTGACTTGGACTTAATTGGGTAGTTGTAGTTGTAGTAGGTATTGTAGATATGGTGCCATCTGTAATAAATTATTTAAACCGTTTTTGCAATAAATTCAATATCTTTCTTCATTTATATATTTCAAACCAAATCTAAGCAAATCTAGGCTCAGGTGAATTTAACAATGATCTTGAAAGCCTCCCGACCTTCGCCCTGTGCAAATTCCTACAGCTCAACGCGCAGTCAATGGAGCCCAGTTTTTTTATGTACCGCCTAAAAATAGATTTAGCTCAGCCTGGAATGACATATCTACTTTTGAAATAATCCATTTACAGGTACATTCATGCTGTTTGAATAAAAAGGGGTAGAATAATAATGTGAAATTTCAATTAACAAAGCATATCTAACAAATTCAAACAAAAACATGCAATAAATACAAATTTAGAAGTAAAAGTATACAACAATTCAATTTAATCAAAGGTGATCTTCTTAGCCTTCTTGGTCATGTCAACGTTCTTAAAGAATGCACCGTAAGCACTATGTTCCTTCTTCTTAGTATGAGAACCGAATTTTAATAGCTCTTCAGGAACAGGTTGGTTGGCACCTCTTAACACGTTCATCAAAGCACCTGACAAGTGCTTCTCTTGTTCGGTGAATAATGTATGAGCCACACCAGTTTGTCCTGCTCTGCCTGTTCTACCGATTCTGTGAACATAATCTTCAATGGTCAATGGGAAAGTCAGATTTATCACTGTTTTAACATTTGGAATATCTAACCCTCTAGCGGCAACATCAGTGGCTAACATCAAATTACATTCACCCTTCTTGAATGAGTCTAATGCTTGATGTCTTTGAGATTGAGATAAATCACCATGTAACGCAGCCACTGAATAACCTTTGTAATTCAGTGTTCTTTCGATTCTTGATGCTTCTTTCTTGTATAGCGCAAATATCAACACTTTGTCGTTGGCTCTAGCCCCCGAATGGTATTTTTGTAACAATTGTAATAATTTCTTTTCCTTGTCTCTTGGATCCACAACTTCTACAATTTGTTGAATTCTCTTGTTAGCAGTTAATTCATCTCTGTTACCAATAGTGACCTTCACTGGTGAATTCATGAATCCATTGGCTAATTCTCTGACCTCATTTGGCCATGTGGCAGTGAACATTAATGTTTGTCTTTCTTCCTTTTGTTTAGTGGCAGAAATGATCTTTTTAATGTCCTCTTCAAATCCCTTTTCAAGCATTCTATCGGCTTCATCTAAAATCAAGTAATCAATCTTGTTCAATTTGATGGACCCCTCGTCTAATAAATCAATCAATCTACCAGGTGTGGCCACAACACATTGGGAAACTTTAATGCTAGCACGTTGTTCATCCTTTGGAACACCACCGTACACACAAGTACATTTCAAAGCAGTGGCATCGGTTAATTCCTTTAAATTATCGTAAATTTGTGTGGCTAATTCTCTAGTTGGAGAGATCACTAACACTTTCAAATCTTTGGAATTGGAACGTAAAATATGGTCAATCGCAGGAACACCGAATGCAAATGTCTTACCTGAACCAGTCTCAGCAACACCGACAACATCTGATCCATTTAATAAATATGGCCATGACACGGATTGAATTGGTGTTGGCTTTGGGAATTTAGAGATAATCTTCATAATCTTGGAATCAATTTGTTCCCCCAAAGAATTAAATGATAGAGCAGGTTTGATCGAATCATTATTCTTTGGATCTTCGATCTTGATCTCATTCTCTGATAAAAATTCATCTATGTCGGATTGACTGGTGGAACTCTTATCCTCAAATGACGTCACAGATGACTGAGCTGAAGTGTTAGTAGAAGTTTGTTTTTCAAAATCACCGTGTTCGTGCTTGTGCTTATGTTGTTTCTTCTCTTTCTTTTCCTTCTTATCTTTCTTTTCCTTGTGTTTCTTATCCTTCTTATCCTTCTTATCCTTCTTATCCTTCTTATCCTTCTTATGCTTCTTTATAGAGGCATCTCCAACATCATTATATTTTCTCTTTTTATCTTTGATTTCACTTTTAGACATTTTTGATATTTATATGGTAGGTTTTTGTTGTTTTTGTAGTGAAATTTGTGAATCTAATATAGTAAATGATATTATTAAGTAGAGTTGTACTTTTTTGAACAGATAAAAAAATTTTCAAAAAAAAACTTTTCAAGGCAGTGAAGTTATGTCAAAAAATTGGGGAATCGACCATTGAGTAAAGGTAAAGGTCGATTGACTCTTGGTAAAATAATTTTAATTTTACAATTAATCATTTAACCATTATGAATGTACTTATTTCCTGAAATGATATTGATTTCATAAATGGTATAGTCTAGTGGAATTTCCTCTGTCACACTCTGTAACTTTTATTAGATGAATGGTGTATTTCATCGTTTGACCATAGACTTCCATTCTTTGAAGATCCACAAAGCCGCAGTAACACTTAACCGCATCGGAAATAGAATTAAAAATTAAAACTTCTATAATAAAATTTAATTTCAAGGTAATATTTCTGTTAATTCCTAATATTAATGATTCAAAATAGTCAACTATTATAATATTAAAGTTTTCTACAAATAAATCTAATGAAAGACTAACACTATTTAACCAATAGGAGAAAAAGTTTTATAGCTCTTCAGGTTTTTGGCTTTTCAAATATTTCTCTAAATTTATGAATATTGAAAAAAAAGTTAAAAAGTCTGGTGACTTTTATTGCACACTAGTATTAATATATGTTTATATGTTTCTTTCATTCTAAGTACTACTTATAAATTACATAGTGACCGATGATTAATATAGATGATCAGTGCACATAGAAGTTACCACTTTATTATATAAAAACACACACCAATGTCTTCTCAGAGCTTGCCCACTCTTAACATAGATACAATAGGAAATATTTATCACTTTTGATAGTTCTGTCAGTTACAATTCATAAGTTAAACTGAATTGAAGGTGAATTCAGGGATTTAAGGGTGCAACAATTTTCATTAGTCTGATAATGTAGATTGGATATAAGTAAACTAACTCCGCCATAATTTTTACCTCCTCACTTTCTCACTAATCGGAGAAATATTTCCTTTCAGGGAATTTTGTTTAATTGTCCGTCTCCGCCACTGTGGCGATATTTGGAATAATGGACGCCCTCACATAAAAGTATATAAAGATGTTGATTTGCCTACTATTACCACATTGTGATGTTTAACTGCAGATTATCGGCAAAATTTCTATCAATTTGTGGAAGTACTTGGTTATACAAGTAAATACATACTTACACATACACACACGTTCGTAGTTTTATATCAACAACTAAACAATGGTGAAAGTTCCAAGCATTACATTAAACTCTGGTAATTCAATTCCAGTTATTGGATTAGGTGTTTACTTAACTCCAAAGGATGTTGCCGGTGACATTGTCACAAAAGCATTAGACATTGGTTATAGACATTTTGATTCAGCTACAGCTTACAAGAATGAAAAGGAAGTCACTGATGCAATCGGTGCCTGGTTAAAGAAGAATCCATCCGCTAAAAGATCTGACATTTTCTATACCACTAAAATCTGGGATGTTGATCATGGTTATGAAGCATCTAAGGCTGCCATCGAGCTACAATTGAAAAATGCAGAGGCAATTGATTATATTGATTTGATCTTGATTCATTCTCCGCAATCCACTTATGAAAAGAGACATGGTACTTGGTTGGCATTACAAGAAGCTGTTGCCAGTGGCAAGGTTAAAAACATTGGTGTGTCTAATTTTGGTATTAAGCATTTGAAGGAATTGCTAGCTTCTCCTGATTTGAAGATTAAACCTGCTATCAATCAAATTGAGTTACATCCTTGGTTAACTAGACCTGAATTAGTGGCATATTTGAAAGAGAATGGTATTGCGGTTGAAGCTTACTCTCCTCTTGCAAGAGGTCAAAAGGTGAATGATCCAGCAATTAGTGCATTTGCTAAGAAGTACAACAAGACTAATGCTCAAATTTTAATAGCTTGGTCGCTGGCAAAGGGATTCATTCCATTACCAAAAACTGTTACTGAATCTAGATTATTGCCAAACTTGGAAAGTGTTGAATTCAAATTGTCCGATGGAGATATCAAGCAATTAGATGCATTGAATGTTTACGGTGTCACTGGTTGGGATCCTACCGTTTTTCCATTAGATTCTGAAAAGACTGAAGAACAAAAGGAAAAGTACAAATAAATTTCATTACGTAGATTTCGTTTTAATTGATATTAAACATAAACTCTTTTACTTTTTTTTTTGAAATACGCTTTTTAGTTACTAGTTAGTTAGTTTAAAGATGAAGTGGAATATTATATTGGAGTAGGAAAGTCAACTTCTGTTTGAGAAGTGATATTAATATACATAATGAGGAGAAGATGATAAAAAAATAAAGAAAATCTTAATAAATGCAGAAAATTCTTTGATGCCTTTTGTATTATAAGCAATCTAAATGAACAAAAGTATTTGAGTTTGTGATTATATTACACATATATTTCAATTCGATTATTTTATAACAATGCTATAGCAGCAAAGATAATTGAAACAAAAGAAATCAATCTGTTGGAAGCGACATTAACTAAACCATTGTTTGAAACAACAACAGAAGAAACAGAAGAGGTTTCAGAACTAGTGGTAATAGTGGAGATAGTGTGTGAATTAATAGATGACAATGATTCTGAGGTACTTGATTTGGTAGTAGTCAATGGAGATTCGGATGAGGAGGCATCGGATGAGGCACTAGCATTAGAAGACGATGTAGCAGATGCAGAAGAAGAATCAGTGACAGAAGCAGAAGCAGAATTTGAGGAAGCATCGGAAGTAGATGATAATGTGACAGTGGAAGTTTTCTTTCCACCAGAAGGAGATGTAGCAGATGATGAACTTGATGGAACAGTTGAAGAAGAGGAGTTACTGACACCACCAGCGACCAATGCAGAGAATTCAGAAATAGCCTTTGATTGTCTACCATTGATACTACCTCCAGTTGATTTTATAGAAGAGGAGTCACCTGTTTGATCAGAATAAGAGTATTCCGTACCCGAAGAGTAATCTGCAACAACTAATGACTTGACATACATGGTGAAAGGAGCTTGTGTGTAATCGGTTTCACCTCCAGCCCATTCAATGGTACCTTCTTCATTAGATGGATCACCACCAGCCCAGATACCGAAAAAGATCTTCATTGGAGATTGTGGGTAACCTTCAGAGTTATCACTTGACAATGTTCTGACATTAGTACCGTCAACATACCAAGTCAAACCATCTTCAGTCCAATCAATAGTATAGTTATGGAATGAAGCTGTAGGGTCAGACATATCGTGGTATCCACCTCTATCGTAAGTTGTCGTATCACCCTTGGAAAAGTAGTTTGTCTGAACTTGTGACTTATCACCACCGAACCATTCTAAATCAATTTCATCCAAGTCATCACTTTGCAAATAAAATGATGAAATGATACCAGTACCTTCAGCTGCCTTCAGAAGCACTTCAATCTTACCGTACATAATGTAGAAATCAGATTCAAGAGATGGATTGTCAAATCTCTTAGCTAAAGTCAATGCGACACCATTATCACTTGTGTAATTTATTTCACCAGTGTTTTTGTAGATTGAGAAATAATCAGATTGTTCAGAACTGAAGTCCAGACCAATGGATTTACCTAATGCCTTATCCGGAGAACAGTTTGTTGATTTCAATGGGTTACATGTACCAGATGATGAAGCTGTAGAAGCAGATGAAGTAGTAGTACTAGCAATTGTTGATTGGGACACAGCAGTTGTGGCCGCATTGTAGTACACTGGCGTTGTAGATTCACTTGATGCAACACCAGCATATTCAGCGTAACCAACAGAAGTTGATAATGCAGTTTTGATCAATAGTAGAGTTGTTAACAAAGATGTTTTAAAAGACAACATATTGACGATCTATTTATTAGTTTGTTGTTTAATTGTTTGTTTTCTTTTAAATTGAAGACCTTGTAAATAGAATGTTTTGTTTATTTCTGGAATTTTAAAAATAAGTGACGAGTCTATATGTATTTATGATTCGAAGTTAAACACTTTAAGGTCCTTCGGAATGTCAAAACAAGAGTACCAAAACAAAATAGGTAAAACTAATAGCTTTATATAACAAAGGGCTAGATCAAACAAAATAGCGATGAGAAGCGCCCCCACGTCGGTCAAACCAGCCTCCTTTAAAGAAAAAAATAGCGCCTGCACAGCCAAGATCCATTTTCATTCTAAATTTAGAAATTAGTCACGACCGGGAAATAACTCGGCCCCCCCCCTCACCAGGTTAATCATGTTACTAAAAGAAACGATCTTCCACAGTATATTACTCGATAAATTTACTGTTAATGTACAAGATAGGTAAAAGTTGTGGATGTATACCATATAGTTGTTTTAATGGTTACTCTTCAGACAAGTACGATCTCTTGAAATCAAAACTCAAGCGAGAAAATTAAACCACACGAAAAAAAAAACCGAGAACAAAAAAAAATAATACGAGCTCGAGGATTGAAGTAGTGGAACAAACCAGCCATTCTTAACGTGGAAAGGTCCTTTGGTGTAAGAGTTACATTGTGTAGTACTAGAGAAGGAGTAACTAAACAACATGAAATATACCAATGAATACACGCTATATATATATCAAAGCATTTATTGATTTATAGAAATCTAAGCAAAATAGCTATATATATATTTATGTAAAAGTGCACTTTGAAAAAGAAAAGAGACAATTTACCAAGCCAAAAACACGGTTCAACTCCCATTATCTATCATTGGTGATATTTATGCTTAATCAAAATGCCACGATACCAGCCTATTCATGTGGAACCTTTCACCCTTTCCTGTCTAGAGTTGATCAGGTGGTGAACTGTTTAATTTTATCTCAAAGCTACTACCCGTAACCCTTAGTAATTGTGAGCCTCCTGAATTCACTCTTAACCCTTTCCGCTCCAAAAGTAAGGTCTCTAAGCGGTAAAATCCCTGTTCATCTCTAGGAATCCAAATAAAGAGCCCTTTTGAATCAAAGCTAAAACATGGATGAAGGTACTTCATTCTTAAGGTATTCTTGGAAATTGTGTTATTTGGGTTATTTGAGGAATGTTTATAGGGGGTTTTCTGTTCAACCGAATCTTCAACAATATCATCATCACATTCAATATCATCCATCTCACTAAATAACTCCATTGGTGCACTAGTCATCAGTTTATCATATTTTGTATTGATCAGAAGATGAACCCAGATCGTGACAAATAACACGATAAGCATTAGAAACCCTAACACTAAACAATTCCTGTTTCCATGTTCATCACAGACAATTGAAAACAAACCGATTAGAAATATCTCTAACGAATATATCCCAGCATACATCTGTCGCAATGCAACAGAATAATGGTTTCCATAGGTTTCAGAATGATTTTGTAACCTATTCGTGGTGACTAAATAAATCTTATAAGACAGTAGATCTAACACAAAATTAATACAGCAAAAAATTAAGATCATTGGGGATATCACTGAATATACAATGGCAATTGATCCATACACGGAAAATGTCGGATACCTGACCCCCCAGCTCGGGGTTGGAATAGTATTCATACGTCTCTCATAAATTTGCCTTGGAGTTTTATCAAACAACAATGGGCAGATGATTAAATCACTGATTAAGCGTTTAAATTGTAACAAGTTACTTCCAAATAATGCCAATCCTCTTAAAATGAAAAAGGTAAAAAAGAAATTTGATGCCTTCGGAAAATCTTTGGCCACCATAGCAGGTATTGACGTTGGATTATAAAGAAGATTACCTAATATCACTATCAATCCTGATGATAATGTTATGACAATGAATAATTGGAAGAATAAGAAGATGAACAACCAATTTTGTAAGCTCATTTCAACTTGTCTTCCTGTGAGTTTTCCCTTTTTGTGATTCAAAAAATTGAAAATGTTTAATGCAATCAATGTTAGGAAGCCTAGCACTAAAGTTGGAACCATCCCAGCAATGAAATCATTTATGAATCTTGGTAATCCATTTAACCATTTAGTTGTTGGAATCAAAATCATAAGATATGGCAACTGAGAGATTGAGGCAACAAATGCCACAGGAATGACCCAGGTCAATATTAGGACTATGGAAAAGATAAATATCAAGCATTTTCTACCATTAATAGAGATTTTATCATTATGATTGATTATGTTCTGCCAGATTATATCATCTGGGTTTATCTCAATTAGGGTGTTATCTATCTCCCCTGAATATTTACACAATAGCATCTGTTGTGCAATGTAGGTACCATAAGGTTTCTTGAATTTGACAAATGCCTTATTCAGCTCAAGTTTATCCTTTTTGTCATTTTCCAAAATTGATTCTTGAATATACGCTATCTTCCTGGATAAACTTTCCAACTTTTCTGTGAAGAAGTCGAATGCATCGACTTGCTTACAGAGAAGTGGGACAGATACTCTAACGCAGTTAACAGCATTTTTATCTTTTTCAGAACCAAGAATACACATAGGTTCACTAACCGTACTTCTAGGAATAGTGATTCGTTGTGTCTTTATTTTGGTTTTCATTCTTTGCAATATCAACTCTTCTAACAAATTCCTGTATTGCAAGTATTCATCTGTCAATTTTTTCAACTCTTTGAAGCCATACACGGGCCAAATTTCATCTACTCCACCAGGAACAATCCCAAAAAACTCTCTTAATTTGTCAATTTTCAATAATCTGTCGGGAATACCGTCAATAAACATCACACTAATGTTGTCCCGGTATGATTTTATTCTGCAATCTGATATGATTCGTTTCTGTCTTTCTTCAGAGCATTTGTTTAACTCATGAATCAACACGTAATGGAACCACAAGACAATTAGCACAGCAGAGGTGAAGTGAAATAGGTATTTGTTGTTATTTGATGGAGATATATTTGATGTTGAAATGACATCTAATCCAATCATTTTCTCTAGATAAACACCGTCTTGTAGCGTGGTTTGTTTTAGTGTATTATAGTTCATTTCTGGGTCATCATCATTGTTTCCAAAGTAGTTGACAGGGATTAAAATTGTTATATTGACAATACCCATTTCCATAAGTATTATCAAAACGGTGTACAAGAACCTCAAAAAATAGTATTGATCAAGACCGAATCTGTAATAGAACCCTATTGAATGGGTTTTGAGTATCTTAAGCCATGAAAAGAATCCAGGTCCAATAGGACTGCAAAAGTTTTTCCCAATTGGTAAGCAGTAATGCAATGGTTCATAGAAGTATTTAAATCTTGGTCTCAAGTAAGAGTAGAATACAACTTGAAGTACAGCATACGAGAATGAAAAGATTAGTGATGATAATAATGATTCGATGGTTATTCTGATGGAATTGTGCGATGTCCTTGTTTGTGTGGTATTGAACAATTCAATTAGTTCACTTTTAACATCTACTTGAGGTAGAGGACCCTGAGAAGAAACCATTAATTAATACAAATCAAGCCGGATTACTTTTTATCACAGAATTGATGTAGTATTTGAAACAAATTCTAGATGTCCAATGGTTACAATTCATGTTGTTTCCCCTTTTCCCTTATTTTTTCCTGGCACAAGACTAAAATTGAGATAAAAGTCTTGGTCACGGCTGTGCACCTTTTTTTACACGTACTCGACAGTGCCAAATCGCTTCGATTGATAGCGAACCTAACCTACATTATAAATAACAGGTATTGTTTACCAATTAAAAATATTTATATGTTTGCATGGTGAAATGTAAATGTTCTATTAAGTAAAGCTTGGTAAATTAGAATATTTATATTAGAAGTTCTGGGTTTCATATAGAATTTATCTAATATTCATGTCATGTTCTCAAAACGGAAAATAAATGCTAAGTTTTCAATCTACCATTCATCAGAGAATAGAATCTTCAATCCCGATCAGAACACTGTAAACGGTACGGTGCTTGTGACCTTCCTGGAAAACATGGATAATGTTCTAGGGTTGAGTGTTGGTATCAAGGCTGAAGCTACCCTTCGGTACAAGAAAGTTCGTGGTTCTGGAGACCAAAAGACAGTGAGTAATTACAAGGAGTCGCATTTACTTATGTCCAAGTCAAATATAATATTCACCAGCCCCATTAGCAATCCAAAAGTATTTGAATCTGGTCAGGACATGGATTTACCGTTTGTATTTGATATAGGCAGTGTTAATGGGTCAGTGTTGCCGTCATCGACAGAATTAATGGGTAGTGAAGGTGATAACAAGGGGAACATCAAGATAGAATACAGTGCTTTTGTAGCCTTGGACTACATATCTTCATTTTTAAGAAACAAGAAAACGTATGAATACAATTGCCCCTTCCAATACCAGGGAACTTCTAATGTGAAATTCTCTTATTTCACGAATAATTTAATAGCTTCCCATGTTTACAAAAGTAAATTAAAGTCCATGTTTAAAGATAAAGATGGAAACGTTATCAAAAATGATATGGATGATGCTCATCGGCATTCAAGACTGATTAGACAATTGTGGAATCCAACGTATAAACGAGAGAACTTCATGGAACGAGTACAAGATGTGCTACTTAAGATACAAGTGGATATACCTAGTTCATTAAATTTGACTGCTAATTTTTCAGAGATCCCAATTCGGTTAAGTTGCCATGCACCATTGGGACTTGAACCAGATTTCATAATCAATGGACGTTCCACCAAGCTAGGTTACTTTGAAGTGGAAAAGATTAAAATCACAATGAAACAATTGGTTCATTTAACTTTGAAAAAAGTTGACTGGGAAAAATCAGAGGATTATGAATTGGAATCTGTGGATTACTTTGCAACTGCGAAACGACCTTCATTTGACATTGCTAATTTCAAATACGATAAGGACAATGATACGTATTATTATTTGACTAATCTGGGGAGACTTTTGTTAAACAGAGAAGCTAACCACTCACTTTTACAACAGTTAACGAAGCCAATCATGCCAGATGTCAAAGTTGAGGATTACTTTTCCAACACAAACACATTAAAGATCAAGATCAAGGTTGGAAATGGTCAACAAAATGACAAAGCAAGGAAAAGTTTTGAATACGAAGGTGGATGTGTATTGGTTTGCTTACCAAGTGATTGCTTACCCACGTATGATGATCCTGGCCATTTGGATTTCAAGGAATCCACCACTAATGAGAAGGACTTACCGCCTGCTTATTACGAATGAACATTATTTTATTCATTTATTAAACTTAATTCTTCTTTATCGATTAAGGTTTACTAGGAAATTACACTTTTTTATTCCTTATCTGTTTGTTTATGTATACCAGGTATATAAATGTATTAACAAACAAATAAACTGAAGGACTCGCATTGCGCCGCAAACTAGCCACAAATGCATAACGTAAGCTTTTCCTCGATTGCCATCCAGGTCAGCCATTTGCATTAACGCTTCCTTTAAAAAGAAAGTTTGATTAATCATTCGAGAAACTGTAAAAGGAAATAAACAATTAAATGGATTTACGGATGCGTTTACATTGGGGTGGGTGGGAAACGGAGCGGACTACTTGACACTGTCCTTTCACACACAGTAATATATAAATACTTATTTTCATATATATATATATGTGTGTGTGTTAAATTTAAATTACTGTGATAATTGAGACCATACACACCCTTTATAATGACCGATAGAGCTGCAAGAATAGAGAAAATCAGATCTGTGTTCCATCGTTCCAGCACTAGAGGTACCAACGATGACACCATTGATTCAGAAGTGCATCGTGCCGAAACCGAACAAAGTCAATTTAGTAATGATTCTGATTCTGACTCTGAACCACCATTGACTCCACTTGAATTACATGGGTACAAACCGAACACTAAACACAAACTCTTATCAAAGGAGTTGGCCGAAGATTTGAGATCAAACATTCCATCGATTTTACAAATCACTCACAATTGGTCTTTGTTGTACTCATTGGAACAAAATGGGACTTCATTGAATACATTGTATGACTGTGTGTTACCTTCTAGAGATAGAAATATTTCCAAGAGACGTGGGTACTTTTTAATTGTGATGGACACGAATCATGATGTGTTTGGCGCATACCTGAGCGATTACTTAAGGCCTGTCGATAACAGAAGATACTATGGGAATGGTGATTGTTTTCTATGGAAATCGGAAAAGGCCAAAATCAAGAATATCTCTCAACACTCTCACACAGACCCAGAATCAAATGAAAGATGCACAGTAGATCACAAAAGCGGTGAACATGAAGAAGCTGACCAGGACCAAATACGGTTGAAAATTTTCCCATACACATCACTGAATGATTTTATAATATATTCTAATCATGATTTCATCAGTATTGGTTCAGGTGACGGTAAATTTGGCTTATGGATAGGCTCCGATCTTTATCATGGTGCTTCTGATTTCGTCGAGACGTTTGGTAATGAACCATTGAGTAAAACTACAAAGTTTAATATTATCAGTTTGGAATTATGGAAGATTGATAAATAGGAGTCTGTTTATTGATCTGGATTTGTGTTTCTTTTCCTTCAATTATTTATTTATTTAGAAATTTGCAGGATAAATTTTTAAACTTGCTACATATCAATTAATTACGTCGTATCACATTGTATATTTTCATAATACTTAACATGTTCTAATCTAATAATAATAAAATAGTTCTATAATCCAAGTTAAACAGTATACAGGAAAACAAAACATAAATAATAGATATAGCTAGAAAAAACAAGTACAAAAACAAAAACAAAAAAGCACGATGCCTGAATCGGCAAGTAACAAATATAGCAAAATAATTTACATTTAGTAAATCACAATATGAAGCAAAAAAAGGAGGAAACATAGATATTGACGAATGTATGGATAATGTCAAACAAATGTGGAAACATAATTATTCGTCAGAATTTTCTTCCTCCTCATCGTCTACTTCTTCTTCCTTTGGTGGAACTCCTTTTTCGGCATCAGATGCAGAGTCCGCAGAGTCCGCAGAGTCCTTTAGTTTATTAGCTTGTAATTCTTCCTCAGAATTGCCTGAACTTTCAGCCTTTTTCAATCTTTCTGCTTCTAATTCTTTTTCTAAATCAGCAGAGTCAGCATTCTTCAAACTTTCAATTAGTTCCTTTCCAAATGCATCTTCTTTAGCTGAAAATTCGGTAACATTACCAAGGCTGTCAATATCTATTTTGGAATCACTACCAAAGGAATCTAATTTACCTTTATTCTGCGAACCGGAAAGTTTGTTCCACCAGCTACTGATAGAATTAGAATCCTCTTCTGTATCTTCAGCATCGTCTGCAACTAAACGTTCAAACCCGGTGTGAGGTCTTCCTTTATGTTTAGTATTTGATGAGGTACCTCCGCTATTGAAATCAAAATCATCATCAGTTTCTTTGAAACCCTTAGATATACCGGAACCAGAATCATCATCATCAATAAAATCGGCATCTGAAGTGGCTTGATTTAGTTTCGACTTCCCATGCTTCATTGAAAACTTTGTAGATGGCTTTTTAGCACTACCTTCACTAGATTCAGATCCAGAATCTTTTTCATTTGCAGTTCCTTCCTGGGTTCCTTCAGGATCTTGTTCTTCCTCCTCTTCTTCAGTTTCCTTACTAGCACTGGCACCACTTCCAGTGAATCTATCTTCACTATTGGAAGCAAACCCACCCTTTTTAAATGTCTTTAATTCACTAGTACCAGCATTACTACTACCACTTCCACCTGTGGCTTTTCCTTTCTTTTTGTTACCAACAATGTCTTCCTCTTCCTCTTCCTCATCTAATCCTAACTCGTCAAATGCATCGTCTTCGAAGACACCAGAATCAGCCTTGCCACCTTTACCCATGGCAAAGTATGATACCCACAATTCACCTAGGTAATCCCATTTCGCAACAGAACTACTGGAGAATGTGACAACATCACCCTTTGGAACTCTAGAATCTGTACCAAATCCGATAACATCGTACGCACACCAGAGGTAGTTTTCACATTGCGAAGTCATAACCCAACCTCTGTTTGGTTCTTCTGGATGTTCCTTGTCTTCTGCAAGGAACTCGGCTGGAGGAGGGATCAAAGCATGTGTAATATGAAGTGGAGAAGAATATTCTTTCTTTAATTCAATTAAACTCTTTCCTGTGTTCTTTTCGTAGTTGATATCTCTGAAGAAAGATCTTGGCTTCTTGCAAGTTAAGAAACCAGAGTTGAACCAAAGTAAAGAACGGTCGCTGCCTAAATGACCAGGATGAGTAGAACATAATTCATGTGCAGCAAATGGAGTGTTTTCGGATAATTGACCGATGGACACAGCAGGGTATTTATTAAACTGATAATTGCCACCCATGAATTCTTGACCTAACCAGATGAATTCCTTTTCCCCATGGACTGATCCTGAGACAAGTTTGAAAAATTGTAAAGTCACTGCAGCTAACACACCATCGAATTTTTGCTTTTTGTTGATTGCGAACAAACCAGCTTCCACGAAATGTCTGGCCTTTTCACCAAAGAATCTATTGTTTAAAGTCTCTTCTGGGGCAGTTCTTAATTGTAGGTATTGGTAATCATCATCGTTGGCTAAGAATCCAGTGAAGAAATCCATCACACCATCGTATAGGAAGGAGTTTGCCTCTCTGTCCCTGAAGAACAATGCCTGTGATGATTTGTAACTGTCTAATTGGAAGTATTTTTCAATTTCAATTAAAGGCACTGTGTCGGTGTCTAATAGAATCATTTCTTCAAATGAATTGAACAAGTAAGCTAACAATTTCATACCCCATCCAGTGAAAAAGTGAGAGTACTTGAAATGGATAGCCTTGGACACATCAACGAAGGTTAAATCCAATGCAGCAGGCATCTTAGATGGAGCCTTGAACCCTGAATTCGACTTTGGTAATCTCATCACTGGAGTGTGAGCGACATCGACTAGTTTTCTAATAGATGTAGTAGACAAGTCATTGTTATGAACGATCTGAATTGGTAACTGTGTGTTTAAGATTCTCAAAGTAGCCAACAAACCAGACAATTCAGGCACGAACCTATCGGTGGCAGTGATCACGATACCTTTACCGGATAAACTATCTTTCAAACTTGACACAAAGCATTTTTTTTCACCTAATCTGAACTTAGTCACTTTCTCGGAACCTCTGTTGTGGTACTTGGTGAACACTGGTAACTTGCCTGACAACCAAGGGAAGAGGGACTCAGATGCGATGGAACAAAGTTCATCTTGCTCTGGAAATGAATCAATCTCTGATGGCTTGATAAAGTATTTAGCAAAGAATTTCAAATGTGAAAGGGAGTTGTTTATCTCGTCTGCTGATCTTTTGTTGTACATGGTCTTTGATTTGATGTTTTCTATCAACGATGATTTAAACAAATCATCAGATATCTCCAACCTCTCAATTTCGTCCTGAGTGAGAGCACCAGTAATTTTTCTCCATCTTGTCAATTTTTCATTGATGTATTTCTTTTTAAAATAAATGTCCTTGTAAATAGTGTCCTGGATTGGTTTGAATTGGTAACCAGACGCTGGAAGAATTTCATTGACGTAAACAGACGCCTGGGTGTTCAATGCCATTGAATTAAAAGAGTCTGGGTTTTCATACCGGGATTTCACCATTGCTAAGGGGTTTTCAGAGTTGTTAAAAGTTGGTGGATCCAATTGTTCACTTAACAAATCGTCCAATAGAGACACAATCTTGAACTTGTTGTAGAAACCATCGGTTTGGATCTCTTCCTTACTAGTGATTGTCTTTAAGAATTTCTGTTCATACGTGCCTGCAAAGTCTGGACCCAATTCAATCAACACTTGATCATCCAGTGATGTGTTTAAATTGTACAAAAAATTCAAAAATGCTAAGATAATGACAACGTAAATAATTCGTCTATTTGATCTTAAAAACCGTTTGAATCTCTTTTCCAGCAGATACAGTCTGCGTTTAGTATCCACAGGTGCACTACCACCTTGAGAAGAGTGAAACATCCCTGTAAATGTAAACTGGGTTTCAACTGGTATATAGTGATTTTGGTATTAATACCTTTTGGAAAAAAAAAAGTCAATTGATTGAAAACAACAAGGAAATGAAATGTTAATGTTAACAATTCCATATATTCCATATTTGCATTTGCAAACTTCGCCAGGATCACAAAAAATACCAATGCCATCCGAACGATAGAGAGGAGACGCGATTTGAACCGCATCCTTACACCGGCAAAGCCCTCCCATGATTCCACAACGTCAAAACCGACCCATCGACCAATCGTCTTTTTTCCTGTTAATTAATTTTTTTTTCTCCTTTTCGGCACGTGCTGATAATTTGTATGAGCACAGCCAGGAAATGGGGTGGTGATGGGTAATTTTCTCCTTGTGAGTTTTATTGTCTTGTATTGTCTTGTATTGAATTAATTACAGTCAATTTTAAAAAAAAATGGTAGGGGATTAAATGGGTTGGATGACAATGCAACCAGCCAACTGTCTTGCTTTCCAATTGCTTCTTGGATTCAATCTACTTTTTTTTTCTTGAATAAATAAGAGAATATATAATTCATCTTTCACTCAATTGTGTTCAGTTCTGTTCAGTTCTGTTCAGTTCTGTTTAATCCAGTTCAATCCAATTAAAACGTCTTCCTCATATTAGAAAAGACAGAATCAATTTTAAAACACACAGAGATTACCTAGAATTTCACTTCGACATTTGTATAATTCTTGGCTTTCCCAATCTTCTTTTTTTTGTCTTCATCCTTTTCCAATTGAAAATTAAAGAGACGTACATCTATATATAACATTTAAAAACAATTGTATTCATCCAACGATTTACAACAAACTGATAACAACACTCATCGGATCGGACAATTATGAAATTCGGTGAAACTTTACAATCCTCTCTTATTAAAGAGTATGCTTACTATTACATTCAATACGATGAATTAAAGTACCAAATTAAAAAGGGGTTAAACAGTAACGATGGTCAATGGTCCAATGGATTGGAAGAAGAGTTCGTCAAGAATTTGGAGTCGGAATTGGACAAGATCTTCAACTTTGTCACTTTGAAACATCAAGAGATCTTGAGAAGAATGAAGGATATTGAAGTGTTGGTCAATCAAACCGTTGAAAATGCTAACAATGCTGCTTCTGAGGAGGAATTGGATTTCTACGAACAAGATTTCCAGGATTTGGAAGAAGAATTGTCTGACTTGATCGCTGATGTTCATGATTTATCTACGTTCACCAGATTGAATTACATTGGTTTCCAAAAGATCTTGAAGAAACACGATAAGCAAACTCGGTTCATCTTGAAACCGATCTTCCAAGCTAGATTAAACTCCAAGGCATTCTACAAGGACAATTACGACTCTTTGATTGTCAAATTGTCTAAGCTGTACGATTTGGTCAGAACTAGAGGTAACCCAGTCAAGGGTGACTCTGCCGCTGGTGGTTCGATGCAAAATTTCGTCAGACAAACCACTAAATACTGGGTTCACCCTGATAACATTACAGAATTGAAATTGATCATTTTGAAACATTTACCAGTGTTGGTGTTCAATTCGAATAAGGAATTCGAAGTGGAGGACTCTGCAATCACCTCCATCTACTACGACAATGAAAACATGGATTTGTACTACGGTAGATTGGAAAAAACTGAAGGTGCTGAAGCTATAAGAATCAGATGGTACGGTGGTATGGGTGCTGAAACTGTCTTTGTGGAAAGAAAAACCCACAGAGAAGATTGGACAGGTGAAAAATCTGTCAAGGCTAGATTCCCAATGAAGGAGTCAAAAGTCAATGACTTTATGGCTGGTAACTTTACTGTGAAGGATGTGTTTGAAAAAATGAGAAAAGATGGTAAAAAATCAGAGAAGGAGATTGAATCATTGGAAAGATTAGCTCAGGAAGTTCAATACAGATGTATCAAAGACAAGATGAGACCAGTGATGAGATCCTTCTACAACAGAACTGCGTTCCAATTGCCAGGTGACGCTAGAGTCAGAATCTCCTTAGATACTGAATTGACCATGGTGAGAGAAGATAACTTTGACGGTATCGACAGAACCCATGGTAACTGGAGAAGAATGGATATTGGTGTCAACTACCCATTCTCAAACTTGCCAGAAAAGGACGTTGAAAGATTCCCTTACGCTGTGTTAGAAGTTAAGTTACAAACTCAACTGGGTCAAGAACCACCTCAATGGGTCAAGGATATGGTGTCATCTCATTTGGTTGAAGCTGTGCCAAAGTTCTCTAAATTCATCCACGGTTGTGCTTCCTTGCTACCAGAGAAGGTTGATTTGATACCATTCTGGTTACCTCAAATGCACGTTGATATCAAGAAACCAAAGGCCGATGAAACTTATGGTATCATCAGACAAAGAGCATTGGAAGGTACCAGCTCCGCTCACGGTGAATATGATGAAGAAGAATTGGCTGGTTTCGCCTCTTCATCAGGTCATTCCAACGGTGGAAGTGCAGGTTACGGCACAGTGCAAATTCAAGAACAAAACAACAGAATCGAAGAAATCGAAGCCAATGCATCTCCATTCGACAGATTGTGTAAATATATCAACAATTTGACTGCTCCTGACACCTCATTCAATAAGGTTCCAGAAGGAACCCAATTTGAAACTAAATTCACTGCTCCAGCGGGTAAGAGAATCGCTGTTCCTGTTAGAGTGGAACCGAAGGTTTACTTTGCCACTGAAAGAACTTACTTGTCTTGGTTATCCATCGCGCTGGTCTTTGGTGCTACAGCTCACACATTGTTGAACTATGGTGATGTTGTGTCGTTTATCACTTCTATCTGTTTCTTCTTAACTGCTATTGGTACCATTTTATACTCCTCTGTTGTTTACGTGTACAGAGTTTTAAACATTAGAAAGAAGAGAGCCGCTAGATATGATGATCAAATCGGACCAAGATTAGTTTGTATAGCTTTGGCAGCATCAGTCGGAGTCTCATTCATTTTCAGATACTTGCATTAGTTGACCTTCTTTAATTCATTTCTATTTTAGATTTTCATTTGATAAAAAACTCCCACCCCAAAACTCAAACTACATATTTGTAACTACTATATATTTACTTTAATTTTATCATCGTATTTCTTATTTTAATTTATATATATAATTATCCCGAAAATAATGGCAATTTAAATTGTAGTGGTGTAAGGCTCGATTGGGCAGTGCTACGTAACCATATTATAATAATATGCCAGAAACAGACATATGGAACTAGCAATTGAGACCACTATACATATAGTAATGCCTGATTGGTTCTCTTCTACAACCAATTTACTTCAAATATAAATATAGAAATCTTATCAGTTAGTTGATAAATAATACGTATCACATAGAATGGCTGAAGAGGCGTCTACTACCGGTATTCAACCTCAAATCGAGGAGTATATCTCCAAGGCTCTCTCATCAATAGCTCATCAGCAAGAACAGCAACAACAACAGCCAACACCACCACCAGAGGCATTTGGCGGATCACAATCGATACCACAGAATTACTACGTTATCCAAGGAGGACCTCCCAGTAAATGGACATTCACCCATGGTTTAATAATTGGACAATTGTCAGTGATATTTCTCGTTATCATTTTTATAAGATTTTTTGTGTTCAGTGATTCGATAGTAACAAGCAGTACGCCAACATCAAAGAAGAGAAATGTAAAGTCGCCAGTGATTAAGAACAAGAAAGCAGTTAACAGTGAATCTACTGCAATTATGAACGGTAAGGCGGTTAGTGGCAGTGTCGGCAACACTACCGTCGATGAGAATGCATATAACAATGAAGCGGTGATATCGTCCATTTTGGAAAAGACATATTACGACGTTGACACCCATCAAGCGGAATCTTTGGACTGGTTTAATGTTCTTTTGGCACAGATCATTTCACAAGCCAGATACGATGCATTGATCAATGATAACATTTACCACTCACTAAACAAGGCATTCGCAAAGATCCAATTGGACTACTTGGGTAAGATAACTATTGAAGAAATCAACATTGGTGATGATTTTCCTATTTTCTCTAATTGTAGAGTGCAGTATGCTTCGGATGGTAGGTTGGAAGCGAAGATTGATGTTGATGTCAGTGACACATTAACATTGGCTTTAAGTACGAAGTTATTGATTAATCAACCCAGATTGTTAAGTGCAGCTCTGCCAGTTATGTTTTCGGTGTCCATTGTCAGATTTTCTGCATGTTTAACTATGTCATTTATAAGTACAGCAGACGAATCATTGAAACAGAACGATAACGAGAAGAGTGCAGATAAAACTACAGATGATGAAGAAGAAGAAGGTGACTCTTCCATCGCGATGATGCTGTCTTTCAGTCCAGATTTCAGATTAGAATTTGATATTAAGTCTTTAATTGGCTCTAGAGCTAAATTAGAGAACATTCCAAGATTGAAATCTATAATAGAAAGTGTTTTGAAGAATTGGTTCGTTGAAAGATGTATAGAGCCAAGATACCAACTAATCAAATTGCCATCTATGTGGCCAAGAAAGAAGAATACTAGATCTCAACCATCTCCTGGCGAAGATGAAGCTTGAATAGAATGCACATTATAAAGTTTTCTTTACTCTTACTTGTATGTAATATATCATTATTCATGAATTAATTGGTATGTAAATTGTTTAAAATGGATCCTCATATGGATCATCTTCATCATAATCATCATCTTTTTCAAATTCGTAAACTATGGCACCACCCATTGAACCCAAACTTTGTTGTGCTTCTAGGTACGGTAATTCCACTTGATCCTTCACCAATTTTTGTTTTTGAGTAGTGGTTAAATTAAATGTGGTCAACCCGTTTAATAGATCTTGTTCATCTTGTGTTCCTGCTTGATTTTTAGTATCAATGGATCTGTAAGTGTGAGTCAAAGTGTCTATGTTAAATTTGTAAATCAAAGATCTTCCAGATTTACGTCTGTACGTCAAAACAGTGTTAAAAACAGGTGTGTTTGAAGATCCTATAGGAAGTTCAAAATTGGATATCATGTATTCTAATTGTTCTTCGTCAATTTCACTTGAAGATGATGATGAGATGGGTTTGATGTCAAAGATAGTTGTTGCGATAAACTGAAGTCTGGTCAATATGCTTGGTTTGTTTGGGTTATTCATATCTTTAACAGAAGGGATAGATATATGGTATGTTCCGTACACAATGCTGTTTGGTGATATAAACAGCTGTAAAAATGAGCTCAACTCAGAATCGTTTATGTAATTAAATGAATCAATGACAATCAGTGTCTTTTGGTCAAAGTCCAGATGTACGGTCTTTTTGATTTCATCTATTCCAAGTCCCAGAATATTGTAAAACTGTGTAGCATATGATGGTTTATTTGTAGTTTCAAATGATAAATAGACAACATCTATTTTCTGTGATGATACAACTTTGTAAAGAAACTCCTTTGTTAGGTAATAAGATGATTGGATAACTGTGTCAAGTGAAAGAATGAATGGTGAACTCTCCTTCAAAGTGAAAATTCTATTCAAAAGAACAGTGGATGAAGCCAAAGATGCAGACATATGAATATTGAATTATATGGAGTACTTATTTGGAATATCAAGCAATTACTTTATTCACAGCAGTAAAAGGAATAACCAACCACTTGATAAACAAAAAAATTATTAAAAAACGGAAAAAAAAATATGAAGCGAAAGTTGCACACACAGCTGAATATTAGAATGATTAAATTAGTAAAATACATCAAAAGACGCCGCTTTATTCAATTGTCAAACTAATAGTCAATACAATTGACATATACTTTAAATACAAAATTAATTATTAACACAATAACAACAACACTAGTAGAAATGTTGCATAGAGCTAAATGGGAATTCTGAATTCCTTTGTTGGTTTTGAAGATGGAAAATTCTGATAACCTTCCTATACCTTATGGAGAATTTCATTCATTGAATTGGCATTCTCGGTGTGATGAAGTTCATTAGTGATGCATGTTCTAGATATTGGTATCCACACATAATAAATTCTGAATATGTCTTTCTTTTCTCATGATTTTCCGTCTGTAATTTGGTCATTAACTTCGGAACCTTTCCTAAGGGCAACCCCAAACCTTTCTGGTCATAGAACAATCTACGTCGGTTAAATACCAAAAAAAATTTTAAAAGTTCAATTTTCAAATCAATTTGCTTGTGAATATTTATCAATAAAGGATATACCATTGAAACAATAATTTAATTCTTTGATGGTGAGAGATGTGATGGTCAAGAATATAGCATTGATACCTGTTCTGTCGAGTTCGGTTGATCATCATCATGGTTGAAAGTATAATCAATACATATTCTGTGACTTGGCAAATATATTTCTTATACTCATTGGAATATGTGATATAATCAACAATAAATTTGAAGGCTTCACAAATGTACAATCTGGTTGTTGAGTTGTCCCGTTGTATCCAGTTCTTCAACTGCAAATCATTCAAAAGGAACCAAGAATATGTCTGTCTCTTACAGAGTTTTTCGAACAAGACACATCTAAGCATTATTATGTTTTCAATAGTATGGTACTCTGATAATACCTGCTTAAAACCAATATCAGAATGTGGAGTACATACAGTATGATCAAATTCAGATTCTTTAAAGTTATAACAGATTATCATATAATCATCAACTTCACGTTTCCCACCTTTGTAAAGGTACTTTAATGATGCGAATGTTGTATCGGAAAGTGCTAAGGTTTGTGGTTGTTTAATTTGAGAATAGTAATCCACGATAATTAACAAGGATCTCTCTATTGACTATTGACTATTATTTGAAACCTTTAAATCCTGTAAAGGAATTCCCATTATTCGGAAATGCACTTTTTTCATTGTCACAATCATATATATTGATTTCTTGAAATCCCTGCTTTTTGAAGAAATATGAAGCTTTTAAAGAAGGGAAAACGTCTACTGACTATATCTGTGATATTCTGTTTGCATAACATTTCTGGTACAGCATAGTTTATAAGCTTTTACAATATTTTTTTTGTATATTCAATAAAATAAACCCTATATATGTTCATATTTATGTTTCCAAAGAATGAAAAAACCAAAAAGTTGTTAGTTGTTAGTTGATTTAAACCTGGGTCAAGTTTCTGAACTAACTGCAATCTCTTGATCACTTTCCTCTGCTATCTTTTTCTTTTTGATAGGGTTATACACAAACAAACAAAACAGAGCACAACCTATCAAAGAACAAGAGCTGTACAAAATGATAATTTTATAACCATATTTGTAATGAGGTGCTTGATCAGCAGGCCAAATCAATAAAGGCATCCAAGCATTATTAGCGTACACCAAAACAACAATTATACCGGTTATCAGGGCTCTCTTTTCGTTTTCTAAAGGCCAAACTTCTGGGACCATTGACATCAGTATTGGACCAGTGGCAACAACAGAGAACAATATAAAGAATGCAAAATACTTGAAACCGATTGACTCAGGCCAGCAAGACAAAATTATAACCCCGAATAAAGAAGTTGCCTCTTGAAATATCAACAATGGTAGCCTCTTTTGTGTGATATCTGCAATTCTGCATAACAATAATGTTGAAATAGCAGCAATGGAGTAACCTGCTATAGGTATACAGTTGATTTGTGGAATAGAATACTTCTTGCTTCCATCTGCATTTTTCAGTGCCTTTAGCCACAAATTGAAGTATGATGTTGATAATAATGACCATGCCCATGGAACATATGCTAATGCCAATGCCCATACTCTCCAATCTGTGAATGTAGAGATGATATGTTGCTTTCTGATCTTCCTTTCTGTGTTTCTATTTTGTGAATTCAACCGTCTGATGGCAGTTGTCTTTTCTTCAGTGCTTAGCCATCTTGCTCCTCCATGTTCAATCGAATCAGGGATAACAAAAAACCCAAAAACAGCAACAAACACAGTCATGACAGAATTAATTATAAAGAGATACTTCCACCCTGCTATACCATGATGACCATCCAAATTGCTATAAATTGCTGCCTGCATAAAGGAAGTGAAAATAGATCCTATATTACCTGAAGCACCAAGAATTGCCAGTCTAAAGGATAGTTCCTTTGGTAGGTAATAATTATACATGATAGTAACCATACCTGGCCAGGACGATGCTTCACAAACACCAATAAAGAATCTTAGTGGGTATAACCCATGCGCAGACGAGGTAATAGCTGCACAGCACCCGGTAAGTACACCCCATATCAATTCTTGAATGGACAACCAATATGCTGGTCTTATCTTGATGATCATAAGCTGTGAGGGAATCAATGCCAAGGCGTAACCAACAGTGAACATTGTTCCTAATAAATTATACTGAACACCTGTGAATTTTAAATCTTCCTTCATACCAGAAACATACGCGTTGGATATGTTACCTTGATCGATGTTTTTGATAATGGAGCTTATAAAGATCCAAGGCATTAAAATCAAATCAAGTTTTCTTAATAATCTTCCCTCTGGTGTATTCGGCCAAATCAAGAATGTTATATCATCAAAAATACCAAGCACTCCTGTTCTTTTGGTTTTAATGTAGCTGCCCTGACTATCGGAAGCACTCATGGATAGTTGGTCAACCGTTGCATCAACTGTTTTCAATGAGTCGATGTCTCTAGTCATGGTGTTTTTTGGCCCTAATCTCTATACTTTCAAAATCTTATAATACGATATTTAGTTATTGGATTAATGGTTTACAAAGCTGAATTCCTAATCTGGATAAGGGAATATGTATCATATAAATACCAATCAAAGTTATTCTTTGTTTAATGTTCGTTAATTTTGCGAATAATATATCTGTCAATGTTGATATGCATGATAGTGATTCCATGGCTTAATTGTACTATAATTGTTAATGATACACAGTTTATTGGTGAACTCAAGGAAACTTTACAACGTAAATTTTACACGGTGGTGGCAGCACGCAAGGGTTTATACATTATGAAAATATATCAATTATCGGGATTCTTAGATTTCCAAACGAAATTTCCTGTAAGTACATATGTTCGAACTGCCACAATCTGTGCTAACTCTCTTAAGTTCTTTCACTGCCAGTCAGAGTAATGGGATATTCCCCGGAGCTTGTTATTTACTAGATGTTGTTCGTGATATTATCCATCATCTTTTTTCAACCATGAGCCATCTTATTGCTATTATTTTTCTCCACTTTGTTCTTAAACTTTGGTTTCTACTTCAAATGTTAGGTTATATTATATATTTAGATAACCAAAACTGAAAAATCATTAGTCTTTATTTCATACTGAACTTTGAGCCACAGCAAATATTTCCCTAGGAAAATATCGCCGTAACTTAATACCGATGGTTGATAAGTGTACGTCGAATGAGCGGAAGTTTTACTTGTGAATCTTTCCGATCTTATTGGGATCTCTGCCACACCAAATTTGGTGAAAAACTTCCGGATCACTCATCGCTCGCTTAATGGAAGACCGTTCTTGAATATGTGGCTCTCATCTTTCTTAATGATATGTCGGTATTGAAATATCATCACGAATTCAATCCAACCAATGATAACAAGTACCATAATATATGATATGTGTTATCGTAATGGGGATGAAGTTGGGGCTAAATCACCCTATTTTAAGTTATTAATGATAGAAGACATGAATGCTATATATATAAGTGAAAAATCTTTCCCAGAAGGTAATATATATTGTTCCTCAGCTTCTAATATATTGACTATAGATCCAAATAATCAACCTTAAAATCAACAATGTCAACTATTCAAACAGAAACATCAGGTACGGTCACAGCATCAACTACAATCGCAGATGTGGATGTCACTAAAGTCAAATATCCAGACTACTTGCCTCATGAAAACAGGCATTACTTAGAATGTCATAAAACTTTTTTTCAGACATTTGAAGACCCTGGGCACCGTGCCGATCCTACTTTTCCCAACCTTTTAAAGAAGGGAACAAATGCTAAGGCAAGAAGATTGACTCCAAGAATTGGTACCGAACTAACAGGTGTCCAGATTTCTCAACTAAATGACGCTGGGCTTGATGAATTGGCTTTATTAGTTGCAGAAAGAGGTGTATTGGTTTTCCGTGGTCAGGATTTCAAGGATATCGGTTTAGAGAGACAATATAATATTGCTGAACACTTTGGTCCATTACATCAACATCCATCAATGGGTGTTCCTAAAGGTGCTCAAAATACAATGCAGGCATTGTATGCAGATGAAAAGAACTCTATCAAGGCTAAATGGGGTCACAGAAACAGTTATGTCAAGTATCACATTGACCAAACTTGGGAACAAAAGTTACCAGGTGTGACATTTTTTTGGTGTTTGGAAGTTCCATTTCACGGTGGTGGTGACACACTCTTCTCATCTTTGACTAATTTGTATGATTCTTTATCACCTGAATTCAAGAAATTTTTGGATACTTTAGATACCCTTCATTCAGAGTATACAGAACAAGAATTAAAAAGACTAGAGGGTAAAACAGAAAGGGCAGAATCACAAGCTATTCATCCATTGGTGATTGTCCACCCTGTTACTAAACAAAAGTCCCTCCTATTCAATCCAATTCAAATCAGAAAAATCATTGGTTTAAAATTACAGGAAGATACATATTTAAGAGAGTTCCTAGAAAAACTAGTGGAATCAGAGGATTATCATTGTAGGGCTACTTTTGAGGAAGGTACAGTTGTCGTTTGGGATCAAAGAGTAGTTGCACATTCGGCTACATTTGATTATGATGATACTGATGTTAGACATTTAATCAGAACGGTTAGTTTGACAGATACTGAGATAGCTGCTCGTGATTATAAGTAATTTTTTGTATTTATGTCAGGCTTTGTTTGTTTAATTGATAAGGAATATTATTTTATTATTATTATTAAGATTATATAATAACCACAATATAAAGTAAGACAGGTATATATATAATTTTTATCATGCTATATTCCTCCAATTTCTATATCCAGCTAAGCCTTCGTTAAAACTCATCTCTTCGAGAGTATTTTGAAGTGAGTCGAAATCTGTTTCAGCATAACCAGTGAAGCCATTCACTGTAGTAACTAACTCATTTGACATGTAATAAGCTCTATTAACTAGCATGGTAATTATTCTAGATTGATACTCTATAATGTCATTTTGATCACTAAAATCAAGAATTGTAGTACCATTTTCTTCTTGTTCTTCAATTCCAAGTAAACCATGTCTAAAAATGTTACCATCATCGAGCTCATTCGTTAACTCAAATTCTGATGAAAAGCATTCATTACCAATCACTTCAGTATTACTTCTGTATGGATAAATAGGAACCTTCCTTATCCAATTCTCAACTTTCTCCACATGTGGCATATTGGCAGCTCCTCTTGGGTTGAAATCATTTGGAAAGCAGGTCTGGTTCTTTTGTAGATCTGAAATTGATCTCATTGTAGCCTCCACAGCTGGCCATGATGCGGCTGGGAATGTTTGCTGATCTTCAATAAATTTGGACTCTTTGGAATTCAAACAGTTGGATGCACTTGGTAACAAAGGCTTTGCCGATAATTCATTTGGTGTGTAGAAATATGTTCTTGGTGGTGCTGCAATAAAAGAAAACTGACCAGGAGGTAATACCATAGGTAGGTTGGTAGTGCAAGACCCTTGTGGAGATTTCAGTAGAATGTCTTGTTGAAGGTTTGTTTTGCATGAATCACTGATTGTTAAATGCTTGTCATTTGTGTTTCCTCTTCTAGGGTTTATTCTTTGATCAGATAGGTGTCTCGCAAGAGTCTTTGTGTGTATTTTGCCCTTTCTTCTTATTGATGCTTGTGTTGTTGTTGGTGTTGACTTAGCTAAGCATGGAGATAGTGGTTGTTGATGGGTGTCTAAGTGTATCTTCTTAGCTTTGGGAGTCTTTTTGAAATAACAAATATATTAGATTGTTAGAATTTTGAACTTTTAAGTTCGAATTTTTCTTAAATTTGTTGTAACTTTAAATTATAGGTTTTTTTTAAAAACACATACTTTGAAATCCGACATTAAAGAAATGCAAATCAATTATTTATGGAATTTATGTTGTAAAAGGAAAATAAAAGAATGAAAGAGCAATGAAATTAAAATACACAACGAACTTGACAAAAAGTTAAGATAATACAAGAGAAGCACTAGATATCGATGCTGCCAGACAGACAAAAGAGCTCTAAAAACTCTTCTCTCAACTGCGACGCGTCGATCGTCGTTCCATCGCGTCCTTTGATCATGTTATATCCGAAGGCATTTACAATAATTTATGGTGTAAGTAACATGTATTTCTTTTCAAACATTCAACATATCCAGTTTCACCATCTTTGCAAACCTTTATTCAATAATAACATGGGTGTTCACGGGCTTTGGGAAATCTTAGGACCCACTGCAAGGCCTGTGAGATTGGAGTCGTTAGGTAAAAAGAGACTTGCTGTTGATGCTTCAATTTGGATTTATCAGTTTTTAAAAGCGGTTAGAGACAAAGATGGTAACCAATTGAAGAATTCCCACATAGTTGGTTTTTTCAGAAGAATCTGCAAGTTGCTTTATTTTGGAATCCAGCCTGTGTTCATATTTGATGGAGGTGTACCAATCCTAAAAAGGCAAACTATTGTCAAGAGAAAAGAAAAAAGAGAGGGCAAAAAGGAAACCGTTAAACAAACAGCACAAAAACTATTGGCTCAACAATTACAGAAAAAAGCTGAATCAGATATAATAAAGGCAAATTCAAGACCAGTTAATTCAAAAGCCTCCAGAAATGAAGTCGCATTAGATGCATTGCAATTTGGTGAATATTATGAGGATAATAATTATTTCGATGGCAATAAAACATCCACAACATCCACTACACTCACAACAGGAACCACAGGCAACAACAACAAAGTTATCATTACCACTCCACATGATAAAGAAAGTCGGATGTTCAGAAGACAAGATGAATACGATCTACCGCATATGGATAATTTTAAGATCGAGAAGTCTGATAATAGAATGATCACCGATTATGAATATGAAAGGCTCACAAAGGACCTTCAGGATGAACTTCAAGGTATTGATTTAGACAATATTGACCCCCAATCAGCAGAATTTGATAGATTACCTCTATCCACTCAATACATTGTCTTATCCCACCTAAGGTTGCGGTCTAGATTGAGAATGGGATATACTAAAGATCAACTGGAAACCTTGTTTCCGAATTCTATGGACTTTAGTAAGTTTCAAATCCAGATGGTTCAGAAAAGAAACTATTTAACTCAAAGATTGATGAATGTTACGGGTATGGATTCAGATAATTCCGATGTGATTTCTAGAAGAATTGCAAACGACAGAGACAGAGCTTACACCTTACAAAGAAACGAGAATGGTTGGAGTTTATCAATCCCTCCTCAAGGTGAGGACAAAGAAAATCCTATTAAATTGGACAATGACCATGAAATAGGAAATTCTGATGAAAGTTCTGAGTTGGGGTGGGAGGATGTTAACGATGCTCTCACGGATTCAAAATCACCCCAAACTTACACTACCCAAACTAACCCCGTTAAGGTGATTATGGATCCACCCATCCATTCTCAGGATGGACAGTCAGACAACAATTCCCCAATACCAGTTCCAAGAGATAATAATACTGTGGGTGAAGGCTTATTTGTACAAAGTGAAGATCAATCAAGTGATGATGCTAATGCCTCCGGTTTGGAATTTGAGGATGTTATCAGTACAGAACCCCCTGTCCGAGGACAAGAGGGAGAGGAGCAAGATCTCGTGATGGCCAGAATAAAGTCATTATATGAATATGCTAAACAGAATAATTCCAAAGGTAAGAAACCAAATAACGAGAACGGGTCGGAACAGGACACCGAGCTAGCTGAAGAAGCAATGCTGAAACAGATTGAGGAGGATGAATTAAGGAGAGCAATTGAACAATCTAAACAGGATTATTTGAACCTTCGAATTAACCAATCTGATGGCTCCAAAATTCCAACTGCAAATGATGATATTCCAATTATTTTATCAAAAAAAGGAATGGATGAGAATAAAACTGCCTTTAAGTTTGATTTATCTAAGTCTTCATTATTTAAACCCAAAAAAAACACCACTCTCAATACTGTCAACAAAACACAGAAACAAGAAACATCACACAAAGAAGAGGAGTCTAACAACAAACCTAAGGTGAAACCGCTTCCGTCTTGGTTTTCCAATACCAGTCAAATCACGGACAGTATTCATTATACTAATAACTATGATAACCCTAATGGACAGGAAAGCCTAACAGAAGATCAAAAAGTTGGTTTATTTAAATATAGTGATATACATGAATTGGCAGAAGATGATAACGAAAATGATGAAGATGTGATTTTATACAGTGATGAAAACTCCGATGTAAATGATAACGAAATTGAAGAATTATCCTCAGAGAAACTACCATTGAACAATGCTGGTATTAATATTTTTGAAGAGGAACATACGAATTATAAGGTACCGTCCCAGAATGTTAATCAAATTCAAGATCACCCAGAGGTTCAGATGATTATTCAAAACAAGATTTCCGACTCTGGATTAAATCCATTCAATGAAAGAACAGAAAAGAGAAAACCTACTCAAGTCCAAGATATTCTTCAGTCATCTTCTGAGAGGCCTGTGGTTTTGCCTGAATATGAATTCTCCGAAAATGAATCCGAAGAACTTGGTGATAACTTAGAAAATGAAGAGAAAGCATATGAATCTTTTGTGTCGAAAATTTCTGACAAGGCAACAAAAAAATCTGATACCACTGGATCATTTTGGTCAATGGATGATGAACTTAAGCTTCAAGAACAACTTAAGAAACAAAAAAGAGATGCAGATGAGGTGTCCACATCGATGATTTTGGATGTTCAGGATTTATTATCTAGATTTGGGATCCCTTTCATGACTGCTCCAATGGAAGCTGAAGCACAATGTGCTCGATTGTTTGAATTGGGACTTGTTGACGGTATCATCACTGATGATTCGGATTGCTTCCTTTTTGGTGGTGATAAGATATATAAGAATATGTTTAATGAGAAAAACTTTGTTGAGTGTTATCAGCTAAATGATATTGAGCAGTACCTAGGTCTCAATCAGAAAAAATTTATTGAATTAGGTATTATGCTAGGCAGTGATTATACTGATGGATTGCATGGAATCGGTAAAGTCAATGCTATGGAGATTTTAGCTGAATTTGGATCTTTGAAGAAATTTGAGGAATGGTGGGTGGATTACCAACAGGGTAAGATCCATGAAAAAAGCCAGACAACAATTAGAAACAAATTGAGAAAGAAATTGAACAAATCCAAGTTTTACATTAATCCTAAAGAGATTTTCAACCAAAATGAAATCATCATGAATGCATACATTTCTCCACAAGTTGACAATGATAAAACTGAGTTCAAATGGGGATATCCAAATTTGGACAAATTGAGAACGTTTTTGATGTTGAATGTCAGGTGGCCACAATCTAAAATTGATGAAATTTTATTACCTATTTTGAAGAATTTGAACAAGACTACTGGCGTTAATGCACAAACTAAGATCGAAGAGTTTTTCCCAGTGGAGACTTTACAGCGTCGTAGGGAGATCATGATGGGTAAGAGAATGAAATATGCCAGCGAGAAAATTAGAAATGATGCCCACAAACGTCGTAAAAAGGAATAATGAAATAATATGAGAATATCTCATTTAGTGTTTAACTTTACTTAATAATACAACTATTGTAATAATGATATTTATATATATTTATATATCTAGGAAAATTATGTTGGTAAGGATGTAGAGAGAACACATCTGAAATTAAAAAAAAAAAAACAATCTGGATCACAATAATTGGTACAATCATTAAGTACCATAATTTAGTGACCGTATTTCCAAATATCTTCAGCATAATCTTCGGTGACAGTATCATCTGAACCATATAATTGTTGCCACTTGACGAAACCACCTTCAAGAACCAGCACATCAACTTGATTCTCCTTACCATCTGCTATGAGCCACCGTAAAAACTTCAAAGCTGACGATGGTCCACGTTGCTGTGATAGCATACAATGGAACACAACTGCAGGTTTACCATCCGTGGATGATGTTTGAGTCGATGACGGTGATTCAATGACCGCTTGATAAATATCGTTAAAGTTTGCCTGCGACAATCTATTGTACGGATAATGGAGACAAGATTTAATGTGGCCTCCCGGTATAATCAACGTCTCTGACGTCAACAACTTTGACCAATGAAGAAGGACCAGCCTTCAATAACGAGTATAAGGAATTTGGGTCAATGTATTTTAAAGAGGTAATTGAAGCCATTCTTGAACAAAGCAGTGTAATGGGTGTTTTTATAATAAAATAAACAAATAAATTATTTTAACAATTGAATTTGGTAATCTACAAAAGTTAGTTGAAAAAGAAGAAAGAAAAAGAGGAAATGGACACAGAACTGGAAACAGTTCACTGATTTAATTAATTTTAATTTTTTACTTTTTTTTAATTTTTGGCGTGTCCCTTTTTGGCAGTTTCGGTTCCTGCATATATTAGTTAAAAGCGCGTCTTCTATTTTGTCTTTACTTAAAACAAACAATAGGAATAAGTTGGTGGTGAAATGTAAAAACGAAAATGCAATAATATATGGGATATATTTGTCTAACATAATGGAGAGGAGAGGAGGAGATTAGAAACAGATAGAAATCAGTAAAATGATATAATACACAAATAATAATAATAATGATAATAAAAAGATATGATAAAGACATTAAAAAAAGGACACACACATTAAAAAGACAAAGAAAAAGCAATGGTACATAAGACTCAATTTAATTTAATTTAATTTTTCTTCTTTCTAGATGTTTTCTTTGGAGTAGTTGCCTTTGATTTATTTGTCACTTCAATTTTTTTCACTTTTTCATTCTCTAAATCGATGGATTCAGCAGTTGGAACCTTGGTGGAACTGCTTGCTCTTGAATTAGTTGGCGACACAACAGCTTCCGAATCATAGTATTCATCGAAATCGTTATCATCGGATGCAGTGTGGTTGTTACTACTGTTATTAGCACTGTCAATACCGACAAACTCTTTGAAATTGTCAAACAATGATTTCTTAGATGTGGTTCTGTGTAATCCATTACCATTGTACTTAGCAGCGAATCTATCCACTGGAGTGACGCTATCGTACCCACCACTAGTTTTTCTCTTGGTGCTGTTACCTCTTAATGACTCTCTCACTAAGAAATATAAATCCTTGGATTTATTACTCAATTGATCATTTGTCTTTTTCCAATTTGATCTGAAGTCATTGATCTGCTTCTTGAAATCCAATTCGTTTTTCTTCAACCAGGACACATTTAATTCCTTTCTAGTAGCACCCCTGGCGAAATTCCTCATTAGGTATTTGTCATAGTCTCTGATAATCTTGGTGATAATGTCACTTGTAGAGATACCTTCCGTTCTTTGAGTGGCCAGGAACATTCCAGCCTCCTTCATTGGTTTGTAAATATCATCTATACCATCTGCCACGTATGGTAAGTCATCATGAGCACAGTAATCAATATTGTGGTCTTTTAAAAATTTCATGTTTAAAATCCATGGAGCATCCTCTATAACTTCATCGACCCATTTGCAGTGTCTGACAGTTTCGTACCGTTGTTTATCGGTTAACACAGTTAACCCCTTTCTTGCATGGGTTTCCTTGTCATTTGGAATACCAACCACTAGTTCCACTCTTGGGAATGATTTCTTACATTGTTCCAATTGTCTCATATGCCCTAAATGAAATAAATCAAACACACCATCAGCATACACTCTCACTGGTCTATCAGTCGGCGGTAAATTGAATTTGAAACCCTTTGGCCTGTATTTTCTGTACTCTTCCGGTAACAATTCATCAAATTCCTTCTCTTGAGCTTGGAATTTCTCTTCTTCCTCAGTGGTTCTAGTCTTTTGTCTCTTGGAAGGTTGATCTTCGCCTTCATCATCACCATCCATGGAGTCAGATTCAGACTCAGGGGACCGTTGTCTTTTCTTGCTTTTATCTGCCTTTTTGAATAAACTTGTCAATGAATCAGTTCTTATTAGATTGTTCATACTCAGAGATCGTTTTTCAGATTTATTGGAATCAACTTTGGTTAACGTAGGTCTACTAGCAATGATCTTTGAAGATCCATTGCTAGTTGAAGAACTCTTTGATTTAACACTACTTGACGAACTCTTTGGCATTTCCGTAGCTGGTGCGATTCTCAATCAATGAGTTATAATCCTAATATAGCAATCAATCAATTGAAACGAATATACAATGGTTTAATAACATTTCAGGCAATAAGTTATTATACGTTAAATCAATTAAATCTCCCCGAGAGTTCATAAAAAAGGTCCAGGTCGTGTACTTATTAGAGGGAATTTTTTTAAAAAACGAAAGGGTGACATCTGGTGTATGGATGTCATTTCCTGGAAAACTGGCAAATTTCACATGCAACAAATTGTTGGGAAAACAATTGAATAATCGATGATGTGAGCATTCTATCAACAATTATGTAATCAAAAAGTAGGAGAACTTCTTTTATGAGAGCACAGCCTTAAGGCTCTTTTGAGGTTCTAAAGGTTTATATACAAATGAAAATATAAAGTCAGAACCCACACCTGCACTTTTGTTGTCTAACGAACAGTTCAGTACGATACTTAGTTTAACGTTTGTATTTACTTTGGAGATCAATATAAAAACAATCCTAAGCTGTTTCAACATTATATATATGTAAAGGAGAAGCGTTGTGAGTAAATGAAAACCGAAAGAAGAAAATATCAATATATAAGAAGATAGCCAACCTGAATAATAAGATGTCAGGTATATGGGACGATTTGGAGTCGATCGGCGCGTTTTCATTTTGTAATTTTTCCGTTAACGAGATCGAAACCGAAATAACCATTGAAGGACAGGACAACATCAGCTGTGACTAAAACTAAGTAAATGTATATTCCATACTCTCAAAGTCACAACTACGTCCACCCAACCAATTTGATACCATTAGTGAGACTCGATGGCGGATTCAATTATTGCCAAAAATCTTGGTACTTTTTTCGAAAATGCCACTAAAAATCTAACAACAAGTTTAGATAGTGCCAATGTGCCACCTAGTATATCCAGAATCATCAACAATTACAATTCATCTACAAACAACAATAACGTTTCGTTGACTAATAGACAAATCGTGGAAGGGTTGAATTCATCAAATGACAACGATAAATTGACTGTATTAAAATATCTTGTCAAATTAACATCAATGTCTACCTTAAATTCAAACATCACTAATGAGATTCTTCAATTTTTCCCAATGATCATTAATAACATCAATTCCAACGACTTGAAAATTAAAAGATATGTGTATATGATATTACTGAAGTACAACCATTTACAACAAGACGTGTCATTGTTATCAATCAATGCTATTCAAAAATCACTTATCAATAAAAATTGTATAAATAGATCATTATCCATCCGTTGTTTATCGGGTATCAAAATCCCTGCCATATTACCAATTTTAGTGTTGTCTCTAAAGAAAACCATTAAGGATTCATCTCCTCTAGTAAGATCTGCTAGTGCTATAGCCATTGCTAAATGTTTTGAACTGGATCAAAATTACAATAATACGAATGTATTGGACACAATTAAAAACAAAGATGAATCAGGTGTGGTGTACCAATTATACCAATTCTTAGATGTGTTATTAAGTGATTCAGATCCAAAGGTTTTATCTGAAGCTATTAATGTGTACCATTTAATTTTCCCTCAATATCTGGACTTAATTCATAATAAGGTCAACCATTTGATATCCAAATTGTCATTCTTAGATGACCATTCACAAAGTTTGTTGATTGATTTGTTAACTGACTATTCCAAATTGTATTTACCTGAAGCATCAAAATTAGTCATGTGTGATGAATTAGAATCATTATTATCTCAATTACAAGTGCTAATGTACTCACCGAGTCCAAATGTTGTGTTGTCGTTGACAAAATGTTTGACAAAGTTATTCCCTTTTAAATTACAAGATTTAAAATTAAATTACTTGTTAATTAAATTCATCAAAGGTGGAGATGATACCACAGTGTCATATTACATTTTAAATGAGATCAATTATCTTTTAAGCAACAATTCGGTTCAATTCAATCAAGAACAAATTATGATGTTCTGTCCCTTGACTGATGATGTTTACCATATTTCAAATGCAAAGATTCAGATTTTATTTCAATTAATCAATGAGAACAATTTTGATGTTATCTTCAAACAATTAAAGTTCTTAATTGATGATTCTTTGTTAAATTCAACAATAAAATCCAATATTGTTAAAAAATTAAATTCATTAAACATCAATCAAAATCAATTTAAAAAGATAATCAAATTCTTTTTAGTGAAATTACATTCCAAGGACAATGATCTATTGATGAATGAATATATTTTGAGTTTGAGACAATTAATTCAAGATGATTTAGTGAACCACATTGATATTTTATACAAATTAACAGGTAAAATAATTGACACATCAGACGGATCACAATTAACATCAATTGCCAAATCTTCTATCATTTGGTTACTAGGTGAATTTGCTATTAATTATTATAATTATACCGCCAGTTATGTTAATGAGAATAAAGTTGTCACACTTTTCAATTATTTGCCCGATTTATTCAGAATTTTAACACAATCATTCAAGGAAGAATCAGTCCAAGTTAAGTTAGACATTTTGACAGCATTGACTAAATTAGTGATTATTCAATTTTACAATATTAAGAAACAAGGTGGGGAAGTAGTGTTGCACGATAATACTCTTTGGAAATTATTTAATTATGTGTTACAACTGACTAAATATGACCACTCACTAGATGTCAGAGACAAATCCAGACTCATCGGTTCTATAATCAGTAATGTGACTTACTCATGTAATACCACTACACAACAAATAAACATTGATGGATTATTGTCGATTTCTCAAGATGCTTGTTATACCAAATTGAATGAGATTGAAGTTAGTATACTAATGTTTCAATTGAACAAACCGAAACCAACTAGTGGTTCCAACGAATTATCTGATTTAGACCTGGAAATTAATAAGTTCAATGAAATCACCAACGGCGTATTAGATTTAGACTTATTAGATTATTATAATGAATTAAGAACCAGTAATTTCCAACTGAGAGATTATGCTAAATACTCCAATTCTATCTCATCTACCTCAACACAGTTCCAACAATCCTTTGCATCATCGAGTATTGATCATGGGTTGAGATCATCTGGAACTCCTAGTAGTGGTGTGTCATCAGTGCCATTAGGTGGTAATGCTGGATTGAGAAATTCATCTAAGAGTGACAATGTAAAAAGGTATAGATTACAAACGTTGGATGACTTTTTAAGTGAATCTGGTAACAATAATGTGTTTGGTGGTGAACAAGAAGAAGATAACGACGAGGAAGAAGAAGAAGAAGAAGAAGAGGAAGAGGAAGAGGAAGAAGAAGAAGAAGAAGAAGAAGAAGAAGAAGAAGAAGAAGAAGAAGAAGAAGATGTTGATGTTGATGTTGATGTTGATGAATCTGAAATTTCTGATGAAAGGAGACTATTACCATAGAGTGCCTTTTATATAATATTATGTAATTCACACTGTTAGTCATATGTGTACCTTCCTTAATAAAAATGCATAAATTTATAAATACACGATATCAAACCGACATTAACCAATAGTTGGCAATGTAATGGAAGTTTTCACTTTTTCCACCTTTTTTTTTTCAATTATTATTTGTCTCTTGATATTATCTACATGGTATATATAGAATATAAAATAGTATAAACTTATTTAATGTATTGCAAAGTGAGTTAAAGTATGTGGATCAAGTAAAATATAAAATTGACCAAATGCAAGGGTGAGTAATGTTATTTGCAATTGTTGATCTGTTCAAATACAACAACAACGATAACTACAACAACTATGCCAAACGTTTTTTGAACCCGTAAATGTATGAAAAGAGGATATATACTGATAAAGATACTAAGAAGTAAACAAAAACACGCAACATCGAACAAACTAACCACTCACACCCACACCATACACACCATACAGTACAAACAATAAACAATACATTCAAACAATAGGCTCTTAGCTTAGTGGACTTACGTAGATGTTCACTCCCTGTAGCTGCGGGAGTAGAATTGTTTAACTGAATCTAATACTATTGTCATAATTGTTCACTTACATACCACATACATATTTTTTTTTAAAAAAAAGTACAATAGTCCAATTGTATCATTGAATAGGATACATGATGCTGGTGGATTACTTTTCATAATGAATTATGGGTGGACGGAAAAGAAGAAAATTTTAATTTTTGTTTGTAATGAATGATATAGATAAAATAAATAGATAAAATAAATAGGTATAAATAGGTACAGATTTCTTTTAAAATTTGTGATGCTTCATGTCATCTTTTTTTATCTTGTAATTTAAGTATTGATCTTTAGTTTTCTTTAATGGTGTTAATGAATAAATGATTGGGTGTTTGGAAGATAAAAAGATATGTCTTAGTTGATTATGTCTCTTGCTTTCACATCTGTGTCACCCTTTCATTTGATCTATTCATTTGATCCATTCATGTTTCTCTCTCTTCCCCATCTCTACTACGACTACCACTACACAGTTTTCTGATTTCGGTTACCACTGTGATGAATGATATAACGCTAATACTACCACTAATTCAATCAATCTCGGATACGACTATTTTATATTTGTTAATGATAACCACACCACACAAACCACACAAACTATATTAATAAAAGACAAATTCGTTTTCGTTTCAATTGTTTACTTGACCAGTATGACCATTTAATTCTTTATTCTTTTTTGCTTATCAATAATTGCTTCTAATTCTCTACTTGTGTTTTAATAGTGTCTTTCTTTTTTCTTACCTTTCTAACTCATTTTTGATATCACTAACTCTCCCCACTATATATATATCTCACATAAATTCTTGTTCAACATTCGAATTCGGGTGTACTTGAATACAATTCATTAAATTATTATCACATCGTTGTAGTATTTTTGTATTGTATTTTGTAGCATTGTTTCATATAGGATTAACATATAATCCCGGAAGAATAATTCCTTTTTTTTTTAGTTCTATCTTTTCAGGGTAATTCAAGAATCAATGTGCACAATAACTATTATGACACCTCTTTTTTTGGGTCTATTCTTTCAATAGCTCTAATAGAGATATTTTAGATGATGATGCCAAGGGGCTGTTATTGTTCTAAATTTGTGTGTTTAATTTACAAATGCACAATTACTTAATCTTTGAAGTTACACTTACTCTTAAGGACTCTATATATATTACTCGTGGGTACAAATTCAATTACATTCATCTCAACTATTATTAGTAAAATAAACATGACCCATTTGCTATTTTTGTAATAGTCTTTAACCAAATACTAAACCAGTTTACAGGAAAATTAAGGATATTAATTGGGAATAATGTAATAATCTTTATATTAGCTTTGCAAAACTTTTCTTTTTTTGATATAATTTTAGTGTAGAAATAAAGAAAAAAAACAACAAAATAGAGAAGCATTATAAAAATACAAGTGTTTTGTCTCTTTAGAAAATGTCTAATTTTAATTTGAATTCAATATCGCCATAACCAGGGTGAACAGGAACTTGTTTCCAACCAAATGGTCTTTGATTTGCAGTCCATCTGTAAATACCACCATACGTCAACACAGATTTTTCAGGGTCATAGGCAAATTGAGCTGCACGAACACCCTTACCACAACTTAAATCACCTTGTTTATCGATACCACAATATCCCTTTGATGAACGTAATTCATACCCTCCAAATTTAGCCTTGGATAAGAAGAATGTAGCACAAGTACCAGATGAATACCAATGACCATTGCTGATGATACAACCCTTTTCACCCTCTGGTTTCAAGTATCCACGGATAGATCCATCAGTTGGCTTTGGTTTATTAGGTTGTGTATGTGTTGGATCTGGAGATGGACCTGGCTTGAAATTCTTAGGGAACAATTTGATACCGTTCAATGGACATCTAGAGTTCAACATCGCTGGAATCGGCACGTAATCACCGTTGTTAATGGATCCTTTCAAATGATGGAAATACCAGATTTCTTGTAATCCATTGAATCTGTTACATTTGATATACACTGGTTGACCGAATCTTGCAGATAATGTGTCTTCGATTTGCTGTCTTGAATACGTTTGAGTCTCTGAAGCAACTATACCATTCTCTGAAAGCCATTTATACGTTGGTAAACTTTCAAACAATTCCATTGACTTTGTGAAGAAATCAACAACGTTTTGGTTTTGTTTGTACGTGGACTGATCATAACAGTGAGGTTTAATGGTGTTCATACAAGTACCGTGTTTATTGAATTCATGAATCCAAAGTTCTTCATCGTTACCATTGAAATTCTTCCAAACACGCTTCATCTTCTCTAACAATTCCAACTCATTAAACTCCTTCAACACAGTTTCAACACTGTCAATGTTCAATGAATCATCACAGAATTGTTCGTATTGACCATTACATAAATCGGGCCAAAGACCATGAAGTGTGAACATATCATCTGGACCAATTGGTGGGTAATAATCCCAAAATTGAGTTTGTAACAACACACCCCCGGGGTATTCAAAGCAGCAAGTGTCAACAACTTCGGTGTGATTGGTGCATGACAATGGTAAATCTATTGGACATTGGTCATTCTCATATAATGGTTTCAATTGTTGTTGTTGCTTTTCATCGGTTAACATCGGTGTCTTGAAAGCATTCTGAAATTGTGGCAAAACAAATCCATGTGATAATGGAATGGATAATGTCACAAATACACTATTGGATAGTCTCATTGTATCTATATATATGTATATCTATACGATTATATTTTTTAATGAGAACAGTGATATAAGAAAACAAAAAGCTGAAATTGGAAAGAAACCTCAGAAAAAGAAGAGTATAAGTAGAACTAAACCATGACGATGACTGCTTCATATTACCAACCCCATCTCAATTTGTTATCAGTAAATATTGGTGTCTCGGCCTCTTATCTATAATAAGGCAGTGTTAATAAACTATCGACGCGTCGAACAAATAGACACGCGTCGATGGTTTTTTTTTGGTTTTTTTTTTTTGTTTTTTTGAAGAGACTTCTTCATAAAAAAAAGTTGTATTAATTCATGAAGAATCTATTTCAACTATATAAAGTAACAGTAAAACATTAATCCTCTCCCACTTCCCTGTCATCCCTTACAATACAATAATCAAACATGGCATTCTTAGGTTTTGGATCCTCAGGATCAAATGCTCCAAGTATAGCACCAACAACTAATACCGGTTCCTCTGCTACACCAAGTAACCCATCATCCGAACAAATCAAGAATGCGTTAATCGCCAAAGTGTCCGAAGAAGTTGCCACTGCTAATGCCACTGCGTTAGTGAACTCATTGAGTGAGAACTGTTTCAAATTGTGTATTTTAAAACCATCTAATGCATTGTCTGCCACTGAAGCTAAATGCATTGATGATTGTTCTGCCAAATACATGAGAGCTTGGAATTCTATAAGTAAATCTTATATTTCCAGAATCAACCATCAAGGTTAATTGAAAACTGTTTATGATTGAATGATTTTAAGTTCTTATTCTTCTGTATATAGATTTACAAATTTTTTTGAAATACATGATAATATAATTATAAATATGATTATGAATATAATGAAATAGTAATTATTATTAAAAACCCAAAAGAAGTGAAAGCGATTAACCGATATCTATAAAAAGAAAGTGAAAAAGGATATTATGAAAATTAAAAATAATTTTTTGTTTGATAATTAAAAGAAGAATTGAAAACGGAAAATGAAAGCAACCAGTGCTTTATATGAGCGGGACAATAGTGTACAAGTAGAAACCAAGTGGTGTTGATAGTGAAGGGTTCAAGCATCTAATTCCACCACTTCAACTTTAATAGAATCAACATTCATCGAAGGAGAAGACGAAGAAGACGATGAAGATGTAGAGATGGAGGATGTCTTCACTTTAGACAACGACGAAGACGTGTTTGAAAATTGTTTGCCCGTCAATCTTTGATGGAATTTCTTGTTCAACTTCTCTTCAGTTTTCAAATTAATCAATGTATCGATCAATGAATCAAATACAGTAGCATGACAAGCCACTTTCAAAAGATTTAAATCACCATTGGTTGTTTCTAATTCCTTCGACAATTTAGTTCTAACCATTTCGGTCAACTTCATAGTGTCATTCATAGACAATCCTTGTAAATGAGGCATAATGTATATAACTTGTGCGCTTGTGTGTATGTGTATGTGTGTTTTAACTACGCAGGTATGTAGGTAGCAAGAGGTATGAGTGAACACCAATTATCGAACAAGTTTCTGTTCTTAATGGATTAACAATGATTCTTCCTTATTCTTTCAAAGAGAAAAGAGTAACAGAACCATCAAATACAAGTATCCCCATTACATTAACTAGAAACACTACTATTTAAAAGCAAATTTGAGGGAAAACCGTATCATTTTTATACAATGCCTGTATTATTATTATCATCAGGGTGTTTTAAAAATACCACCAGATAAACGAGCTTTTTCTTTGCAGAATTTTTTTTTTTTTTTTCGTTTCGTTTCGTTTCGTTTAGTTTAGTTTAGTACGTCAACTGGAACTGCGAACTTCGGAGATCTCTTTGCTTTGTCTTTGCTTTGTCTTTGTCGCCAGGCTATTTTTTATTGCCAGAGTATTTTAGTGGATTGCCCTACCGAGTGCGTTTCGTTCAGGTGCCAGCCATCAGGCGTAACGTAACTTTTCGGACTTGAGTGCCATAATAAATTCCAGGGTATCTTTTGTCTGTTTAGCCCTGGCAGGCTGGCTGTTTTTAATTTATTTTAAACGAGAGTTTTAAAGATTTTGAGTTATTTGAGTCATATCTACCCCTCTATTTTAGATGAAACCAAAACAAATAATTGTAAATTAAGGCAATTTACAGGATAACAAAGGATACATTTTAAAAGTTAGATAACACAGCTATTATGTGGCACAACTCCTCTTCCCTCCCCCCCCCAACAAATTAATTTATCGATACGAACCATTTCCAAACAAAAGGTGGGGATTCTCTCTCTATAAAACAATAACAAACAAACACACAAAAACAAACAAGAAAACAAAAAAAAAATTTTTTTTTTTTTTGAATCCCTTCGATTGACACGGGTTATTAAATTGGCAGAAGGTAAGTCTGTCCGCCCGGCGGTGAACGTTTTCTGTGTTTTCTGTGTATTGTATCGTATTCATCCGGAGCAGACAAGAGATTGCGAAAGACTGCAATCGGAAAAAAACATCTACTTGGTTCCGTTAGTTTTAATAATTATTGATTGTATAGTAAATAACATAACATTTGCTTTCTGGTGTCTAAAATTAATTGAGGGAGATCTAATAAAACAGATTTAAAGGTGTAAAGAAAAAAAAAAACTGAAAAAAAAAAAAAAAAAACAAAGAAGCAAAGATAATATACACACATACATATACGAACAAATCAGGACATAGATTAAGAGTTTGTCTTTCTCTTTAAAATTTCACTAGCTTCAATGAGTAACACTCTTTCCTTTGACGACAATGTAAATTCAGTTTCATCTTGTAGCAAAACCAACAAAAGATCGAATCCTTCAATTAACCCAGCCATACACAATTTAATAGCTAATGGATTATCGTATAAATTATTGTAATCCTCAGCCATTTTGTAAACCTTATCCAAACATTCACCAGTGGCCATAACATGTTTCTTAATCAAATTTAAATTGATCTTTCTATGCGCAATCTTGGCCCTGTTGTTACTGTGAAGGTCTAATCTCGTTCTGATTGTTTTGACGACACCTTTCAAAGTTTGCTGTGGATGCTCATCAAATTTAGTCTTTTCATCTGGTGTCAATTCAATGGACCGTCTCAATGTACTTTCAACGATTGCATTGGTGATGATGGCACCGTCATCGATGAACGATTTCAAATACGTCTCTGTGGCCGATGATGCCCTAGGGAATTTGTTGTAATCGGAGTTTCTTCTAGAACCCAATTCAAATATGTCAGCGTTTAAATACTTCTCGTAGATGGTAGACTTTGCCTTCCACCAATCACTGAACGTGGTTTTACTGATGTTGAATGGTTCATTACGGTCCTTCACTATTCTGACAAATTGAATCTGTGTGAAACTACCATTAGATTTCTCATGACGCTCTTCGAATTCTCTCAACAATGCATACTTCTCCTCCAATGTGGCACGTCTCTTGGTACTCATTACCCGTCTCTTCTTGGAGGAAGGTTCTAAGGACGGTTCCAAGGACGATTCCAATGATTCATTCTTAGGTTGGTCGATATTGACTTGTTGACCTCTCGATTGTAGTTGCTGATGTTGTTGTTGTTGTTGTTGTTGATGTTGCTGTTGTTGCTGCTGCTGTTGTTGTTGTTGTTGTTGTTGCTGTGATGGTGCTCCGCTTTGAACGGTGATCATCTCCACACCATTGGGGACGTGTAATGAATGATACATCTTTGCTGTTCTTTGTTCCAAATCACAGGGTCTTTGTTTCAGTTAATATTTGATGGAGTAAATAGTTTACCTTTTAAAAAAAAAGCCCCAAAAAAAACCAGGGAAAATCAAGAAATTCGGAATCAATCAATGAAATCAGGTGTGAAATCAGGAACACAAAGACATCAAAACAAGTAAAAAAGTGGAATTAATTAAACAAACCGAATGTTCGACACTTTGAATTGCTCTCAAGCTGTAATTTCCGGAAGAATTTATCGGCCAACAAATCCGAATTCGGAATTGAGCACTCCACAGAAATTTCGCTTTTTTTTTCGTCTTGAATTGATTAATCCATTTATCTATTTATTTATACACAATGGTCAAGTCAAACCATTAAATGTAATGTTCTAGTACTAGATCGTGATGAACTTTTATTTATCATCAAGACCATATTTAGCGTCTAAGTCAGCTAAACTGTATTTCTTTTTCCTGTTTCCTCTACCCCTGCCTCGACCATTGCCTCTATTGGAACTTGCTTGCTGTTTACCTTGTTTTTCATCAGTGCCGTTGACTTGTGTTGACTTGGTTTGTGTAGATTTGTTTTGTGTATACTCACTTGAGTATGATGGTCTATCTGAAGTTTTCTTACCAGAGATTGTAACTTCATTAAGATTAGATGTGATCTTTGAGACTTCAGATTCTGGATCGGTGTTTTCTTGTTTATTGCAGGATTCTTCATTCCCCACTGCCATCGGAACATCATCATGCACTGTACAAGTTTTGCCAGTTAATGGTGCATTGTTACTTAGTAGACTTACACCATGTATTTCAGATCTATTGCGTCTAGCTTGTATTCTATCATTGACATTGTATCTGGTCACATCTTCATCTCGTTGAAATCCTGGTCTTATTCTGACCACTCGTCTAACGGATCCATCTGCTCTGACAGATCCACCTTCGACTCTATCAGACATAAGCGTGATATTGTATCTTGTTAAATTGTCAATAAACTCCTAAAATTTAAAGGTCAGTTAAATGAACAACTTAACATGTTCTTTCGTCTCATCTGGTAACCTTCACTTCTTTTGTCCAACTCGCTTAACAAATTAAAACCGACCGGATAAAAAAAATTGTTAAAAAAAATTGTTTCTTCTTATCAATGGGTTGTTGTACAATTGATTCTTAAACACACATCAATAACTCATCTATCTATCGTACATAGCCACAATGGAATCTTTATCAAAGGAACAGCTCATTGAGAAAATACGAGCACTTGAAAGTGAAAACATCACTCTCAAATTACAAAACACCAGATTGAATCAAGTTCCACCAATATCACAACCCATCGATAATACCAACTTACCATTGACGGCAGAAGAATACAGACGATATGGAAGACAAATGCAAGTGCCCGAATTTGGATTACAATCACAGATAAAACTTAAACAATCTAAAGTCTTAGTCATCGGTGCTGGGAGGCCTCGGATGTCCTGCGTTATTGTACCTTGCAGGAGCAGGGATAGGTGCCATCGGTATCGTTGATGATGACACAGTTGACATTACCAATCTACACAGACAAGTGTTACACGATAACACCACAGTGGGACTTCTCAAATGTGAAAGTGCCAAGTTAAAGTTAACACAGCTGAACCCAAATGTCAGTATTCAAACTTTCCCCGAACAAATATCAAATTTAAATGCCTTTGACATAATTTCTCAGTATGATTTAGTGCTCGATTGTACAGATAATCCAGCTACTAGATACTTGATAAACGATGTTTCCGTGTTGTTAAATAAAACAATTGTCTCGGGGTCTGGATTGAAAACAGAAGGCCAGTTGTGTATTTTAAACTTTAACAATTCTGGACCTTGTTACAGATGTTTTTACCCTACTCCACCTCCGCCAAACTCAGTGACTTCTTGTTCTGACGGTGGTGTCATTGGTCCCTGTATCGGTCTTGTCGGGGTGATGATGGCATGTGAAGCATTGAAAGTGTTGTGTGGGTTTTACACAGATGACAATTTCAAACCATTTTTAACCGTGTATTCAGGTTACCCAGCATGTTCTCAAACGTTAAGAACGTTCAAGATGAGAGGTAGATCCAATAAATGTAAAGTGTGTCAAGTCAGCGATGATGATACAACAAGAGAAATAACTAGGGAACTAATTGAAACAGGGGAATTGGATTACCATGTTTGGTGTGGTTCGGTCAATTACAATGTGTTGAATGATGATGAAAGAATCACAGTTGAAGAGCTTCAAAAGACTTTCAATGATCAAACTAACGAAACACTTCTAATTGATGTTCGTCCAAAGGAACAATTCGAAATTGGTTCTATCCCTAATTCAATTAACATACCATACTCCAAACTCGCTAAGGTCAAAGAGCTTTCTGAGATATTGCCAAGTGATATAGCAAAGAAAAAAATATATGTCATTTGTAGGTTTGGAAAAGATTCACAATTGAGCGTTAAATTTCTGAAAGAATCATTTACTTTAGAAAATGTAAAGGATGTTAGAGGTGGACTCAATAAATGGACGTCTCAAATAGATCAGAATTTCCCCGTGTATTGGTGATATGTTTTTATAGAGCTAATGCATTTTTCATAAAAATAAACTATATAATAAGAAAGTAGAAAAAAATAGTATACAATATATATTATCGTTCAATTAGAAATTATATCCCTAGTTGTAGGAAGATTTTCAATAACAACTAATCCATTACCAAAACTACACGCCATTAATCCAGTTAATGTTGGTTCATTGTTCAAGCAAATCGATAATACATTGATGGAATTATCGAAAAGATTGCTGGATAGCTGGTCCTCCATATCAGTGGCAGTATCCTGCTTGTAATTCAAATTTAACTTAAACTTATTTTCAGCTTCTATTCCAACTCTAGTCATCTTCATTATTCTCATGGTATTGTAAGTGGTGTTCTTCGAATCCAGAAATCTTCTAAAGAAATTTGTAAGACGGATAGATCCATTTATATGTCCGGACACAGCTAAATGAGAAAAATCAGACACACCAACAGTAGTCACTGGTTCATCCATCATATGCATTAAAGTGTTCGGTAAGGCAGCTCTTGGTGTCACAAAGATTAACTTCTCTTGTTGATCAGCAACGTGGAACCCATCTAATAAAGCAGAATAGTCTGGTTTCACGACCATTCTAGTCTTTTCTGTTTCTGTTATAAGCTGGAAATTGTTTAAATCATACAATGAGGATGTTAATGCACTGCCGGTGATGGTTGCAAGTCTATTCATTGATGATTCGTTCTCATTCTCTGTAAATAACTTATTGGAATACGTTGTTGACACATGGTACACGTTACCTATATTCAAAGGGTGAATGTACAGTGGATTGGTGGGTTTGGTTATATCAACTTCAGCAATGAATCCATCATTCAATCCACACAAAAGAGTTGTATTGGATGCCCAATCCAATGAGTGTATTGTGAAATTAGGTATTTTAATCTCAACAGATACGCGAGTCAATTTAAAGTATAGTTGTTTGTCGTTTGGTCTTTTGATGAAGTCAGTATCCACTTTAATCACACCTGCTGTTCCATCTTGAAACAAGCATGCTAATAAGTTCTCTTTCGATTCTGAATCAGTGCACGGTAACCATCTCATTCTTATTATAGCACCTTTGTTGAAATAAAATTTCTTATTCAAGTTCAGAGTCTCCTTCAAAGTATCATACTCATACACAAATAAACCCGCATTGAATCCACTAATGTTGTTGATTGAAAGTCTTGTCAATTTAGCCATTGACAAATCACTGGGTTTGTTATGGTGAAGCCCATTGGAATACACAGACACAAATAAATACTTTTTATTATCGATTGTTTTGTCAAACCAACTCGTTATCAATGGCAATCCACCAGAATTAAAGACAAAACCATTTCTATTTGGCAATTTCTCTGAAGGGAATGGGACAGCTTTGAAATTACCCTGAAGTTTGATATCATCTTTATTGTTAAATCCTAACGACAAATTATTGATGAGGGGTAAATCAATTTCAAATTGTTGTTTACTGACTGGGATATATTGACTGTTTGTGATTCCATGAGGGATGGTATCCTTGTTGTTCAACACAACATTTTTGAAAGCATCGACATTAAAATTGTAGTAATCCGGGAACAATTGATTACAAAACAATCCAGCCTTTTTCTTGAATGATTTTGTTAAACCATGCATCTGTAAGAACCTAACCTCCTGAACATATCTGTTCTTCTTTTTAGTTGGATTTTGATCAAATGCAGCACTGGAAATGTACAATGGTGATGTCTCATATAAATAGTTGCTAAACAACAATTCTATACTAGTTGGATCCAAATCTTCAGCCTCCATTGCTTTCGCAACTTTAGTGGGTTTGGAGTTTTTACCACCCTTCTTTCGTCCCCGTTTTTTAGGTGTTGTAGATGGATCTGTAGACTCGCCTGTTGTGGTTGAAGGTTGTGTATTGGTGGTATTATCTTGACTCTCATTAGGGGTATCAGTAGTTGTAGTCTGTTTTTCACAAGGGTTAGTAGAGGAGTTTGGAGAATTAGCGCTTAATGTTTCATCCTGTGTATCATCTTTACGTTTCCCTCTTCCTGTTCCTCCGACTTTTGTTGTACCTTTTCCCTTGCCTCTTGCTCCTGCTCTTGCTCTTGCAGCTGGTCGTTCAGTTGTAGTCATGGAACGCGTTATTTATTGAGTATTGTATTATGTCTGATGTTCTTTTTTTAAAAAATAAACTAAGCAAAGTAAATAATTAATTGTAAGAATAAACACTATATATACAATGTTCTTTCTAATGGAGAGTAATTTACTGAAATTGTGTATATTGTTGATTCCCACTGAATAAATGAATCAATAAGATGTTTACTTGTAGATTACTGTAAATACAAAAATATTTTTTTTTGAATCTTTAGGGGAGATATCGTGCGGCTTTTTTCTCCAAATTTTATCTACTTTACTTGTCTTTTAATGAATGGTATTTTTACTAGTAAGTGTTCCTGTCAAATTGCTTAAATTTTTAAAATATCATTCATACAAGATTCGAAAAGGGCGGATAAAAAATTGGTAAAGTATTTATTATCTAGTAATCTTCTTGTTGGGTCTTTTCAAGGGCTTGCTTGAAATCATCGATCAAATCTTCAACATTCTCCACACCCACACTGACTCTTAACAGTGTTCTTCTTTCATGCTTATCACTCATTGGTCTCCACTCAATCAATGATTCCACACCACCTAATGATGTTGCATGGTCGAATAACTTCAATTTGGATGGGAATCTCTTTGATTGTTCTTCATTAGAGAACTCTAATGCAAACACTGGAGAATCACCTCCTTTCATTTGCTTCTTGACAAATTCTTCAGTTTGCAAGGAATTATGGTGGATCTTTGCCAATTTTGGATATTTCTCCTTGTTATCATTGATCCATTTAACCAACTTTGTGGCATTGGTGGACTGTCTCAGCAATCTCATCTCATATGTTCTCAATGATCTCAAGATTAAGAACGCTTCCAAGTTACCGATGTTAGAACCAAGGAAAATTCTATCCTCTACTAATTGGGTCTTGACATCCTTGTCCTTAGTTACTAACACACCAGCTAGTAAATCAGAGTGACCACCAAAATATTTAGTGGCAGAATGCATCACCATATCAACACCAAAGTCAAATGGATTACTCAATGGAGGTGGAGCAAAGGTAGAGTCAACCAAGATATGACAGCCCTTCTCTCTGGCGACTTTGACGTAATAACTTAAATCATGAACAAATGCGTATGGGTTCTGTGGAGTTTCAATGTGCACTAAATCACCCTTTTGCAATTTATCAACTTCGTCTAATTTCAATTGCACCAAACCATGGTTTCTAGTCCATAGATCTAAGATACCATGAACACCATGGTACCCATCACCGATCAAGACTTGTTTAGGGTTAAAATACGTCAAAGCGGCATTAAAGGCAGCTAACCCATTGTTGTAAACAACGGCTTCACCTTCTAACAAATCTCCCAACACAGCTTCAGTCTTAGACGAGTTTGGGTGAGATAAACGAGAATACCATGGTCTTCCAGTGGTGATATCTTCATTCTTGGTGTCAACAGCTAACACATAGTCATCTGGATTGTCTGGGTATCTGTAGGTAGTTGCGACATTGATTGGTTGAACGACGTCGATGGTTCTCTTATGAACTTCACCATCGGAGTGCATTAATCTTGTCGATAAACCTGTCATTGTGGTGTTTTTGTTATTGTTGATGTCGTTGTTGTTCCTTGGAATAATTGTTTGAAGTAAAAAAAGCATTGATATTATCGTACGGATCTGATTTTCAAAGAACTATCGAAAATAAAGATTGAAAATGTCAATGCTCCGGTACTGATTGGGAAGACAAAGAGAGTCCTGTATCGCTCTCACAGTAACCGTGCGAAAATAATGGCGTGAGGACACGTGACCAGCGGATAATCAAATTACAGTACTGAAATTAAATAGTATCTCGAAGCAAACAACGGATTCCTTGTCAAATGCATGAATAGATATCTAGTCATTGAAGAGTCCAGTCAATTGGGGGATGTGTTAAACTTCATGATTTGCCAGTGTTTCGGTGGTCTATGCATTTTCCTACAATGTTTCTGTTCATAATCAGAGAAGGTTTGCAAAATGGACTCAATTGCAATACACTGAGTAAGTAATAGAGAGGTTAAATAACCACAGATGGGTAAATCCTCATACGTTAAATTCATGGTGTCCCAATTTCCAGTACAAATATTCGTGATTTTTAGCTTGCAAAATATACAGGAAGTTAAAAAAAGTCCAACGTATGAAGTATTACTCCCCCAGATTTTAAGCAGTCAGTACTCAATCATTAGATCATTAACATATTTTGCTCTTCCATTTTTATTCTTCATACTAATTATTGTATTAAACTACGAGTTTAACACGATCAGATAATCGAAATTCTTGTAATTTCCACGTAACATCGTGAAATTATTCTCATAGAATGTGGTACACTGTGTAAAACATCGATCGACCATATCAAGATATCTTAATTTTAATCGACGCAACCCTAGTGACATGCACAGCCTTTAAAAACTTTTTTTTTTATTTTTTTAACATATTGAAAATTAATTGTACATTAAAACACTATTTTACTTTAAAATGTATAGCATCTGATAAAGCATCCATTTTGCAATAAGTTTCCATATATTTGATTGAACAATGGCAAGAAGATCAGGATTGAATCACAACGGTGAGAGACGGAAAAGAAACAAGACATCCAAGAAGAGGTCACAATCAAGAGTGCTTGATGCATTTCAATTAGCATCAAGAGAAGAGGATGGTGGTGAATCTGATGATGATACTAATACCAACACTTCACATGGAGGTATTCTCAATGTGAGAGATAAGATCGAAGGAAGTGGATTGGCATCCAAGAGATCTAAAAAGAAGCATGGATCCAATGGTAATGATTCGGATGATTTTGAAGACGAAGAATTGGATTCGGATGACGCATTAGGTTCTGATGACGATTATGATATATTAAACTCTAAATTTTCGCAAACATTGAGAGATAGAAGAAAAAGAGGTGATGATAGTGAAGACGAGGAGGAATATGATAGTATTGATGAAAGTGAATTTATTCCCTTATCTGAAGTGTGGGAGAGGGATGATGAGGATATCAAAAAGGCTAAAGCAATGGGATTAAATGCTTCTAATAATGATATTGTCTTAGATGATGATGATTCTGAGAGCGAAAGTGATAGTGATAGTGATAGTGATAGTGATATTGATATTGATAGTGAGAGTGGGGGTGATGATGAGGAAGAAGAAGAAGAAGAAGATGATGATGATGATGATCCATTTGCTGAGATGGAAGACTATGACCAAGAAACTAATGATTTGAGTAATGTCATGTCGACTATCAAATCCAAGATTACAAAGCCAACACAAAGTAAATCATTGATCAGTGATAAAACAGAGGAAAATTTATTTGGTTTATCAACCTCTGGAAAGAAATTGTCCATCGCTGATATGATGAAGGATATTGATGATGATGTCAATGAGGAGGCAATTCTACTTCCAAAGAAAAGTTCAGAGGTAGTTGACGGTGGTGATAGTGATGAAGAATCCAAGGCATTTAGTGTCCCATTACCACAACGTATCCAACAGCGTACTGAGAGACGTGCAGCATACGATATTCAAAAGCAAGAAGTTGAGAAATGGACTGATACGATCCAATCTAACAGACAAGCGGAAGTGTTAAAATTCTCTGAGACAAAAACTCTGCATAATGTTCCATCATCATTCAAACCAATAGACAAACCACTCAATGATTTAGACGCTAAATTAGATGATGTTATAAGTAAATCCAATATTGAAGCCAAGAAATCAGAGGATTTGTTTGAAGAAATTGAAAATGCTAAATTGTCAAAGGCCGAAATGATCAAAAGAACCAATGAATTAAGATTGATGAGAGAACTAATGTACCGTGGTCAAAAGGATTCAAAGAGACTAAAGAAGATTAAATCCAAGACATATAGACAAAAATTAAGAAAGGAAAGACTTAAAAACAAGCAATTGGTCAATGGTTCTGATAACGAGAATGAAGATGAAGACGCCGAGTATCATAGAGCCAAGGAAAGAATGTCCTTGAAACATAAGAACACATCTAAATGGGCAAAATCGATGATTAAATCTGGTATGATGAATGATAAAGACAACAGAGATGAAATGGAAGAGATGCTCAGACAGGGGGAAAGATTGAAATCCAAGCAGCTTGGTAAAAATGAAAATAATAGTGATGAAGATGACGATAGAAATATTTCTGACATTGAGAATAATAATTACACAGATGATGAAGATGAACAAGTTGACAGACAAAACTTAGGAAAAGGTGTGACGAACATGGACTTTATGAAGAATGCAGAAAAGAGAGAGAGATTACAAAATTTGAAGGACGCTCAAGAGTTAAGAGACTATAAGACTAATGCCAACCAATTAGATAGAAATGAATTTGCCGGAGTGGAAGACAGTGTTAATGTCAATTTGAATCAAGGTAGACGTGTGTACACACCTAGCGCTACTGTTGCATCTGAAACTTCTAATAAAGCCAATAGGGAAACTCTTGACGAAGCTGACATCGACGACTCAAAGAGTTTAGGTAACAGATTGAAGGGCAAGGTGTCCAAGATTTCTAACAAAGATAAAACTCAACCAATGAAGTCGGAAAATGCTAAGAATGAAAAGTCACAGGAAAATGCTGAAGAGGAAAATCCTTGGTTACTGGAGAATGAAAGTGATGAGGGGAACTCTGTTCACAAATCGAGAAAGGTCAGGGTCATTGATCAACATTCTTCTAAACTTGACAAGGCGGCTTCTAAGATTGATAAAAAAGCCAATAAGAAGAGATCTAGTTCCAAGGCTAAATTGGATGAAGATGAAGTCACAATTGATACAACCAAGACATTGGCTATCATCGATCCATTGAAACAGGGTGACGAATACGAAGGGGATGCCACCTCATCCAAGGATATTAAAATGTTCAAGCAAAAGGATTTAATCCGGGAAGCATTTGCCGGTGATGAAGATGTGATAATGGAAGAATTTGAACAAGAAAAGAAGGATGTGGAGAATGATGAGGGAGATCAGGAAGTTGATTTGACTTTACCTGGTTGGGGTTCCTGGTCATCGTCTGCTGGTGGTAAGAAGAAGAAGAAAATTGTCAAGACCATCCAAGGTGTTGTTGCCAAGGAAAAGAGAAAGGACAAAAATAAGAAGAATGTTATCATCAATGAGAGAGTCAATAAGAAGAATGTCAAGTACCAGGCTACTAATGTTCCATATCCATTTGAGACTAGAGAACAATACGAAAGATCGTTGAGAATGCCATTAGGACAAGAATGGGTCTCTAGGGAATCACATCAAAAACTAACGATGCCTAGAGTTGTGGTGAAACATGGTGAGGTGATTGATCCAATCAAGGCACCTTTCAAATAGGTTTATGCAATGTAATATAATATAATATAATATATATCTATAATATCAAGTAATAAACATTTTAAATTAAGGGGAAAAAAAAGAATAAGACGATCCAAAGGGTAAAGAATAAATATATATACAAAGTTGAGCAATGTTACCGGACATTTGTTCTACTTTAATAATTTTTCAATATCTGGAGCTATTTTACTAGGTGTTGTGATAGAACCATATCTTTGGTAAACTTTCCCGTCCTTATCCACAAGGAATTTCTCAAAGTTCCATTTTATCCCCTTGAAACCTAGAATACCACTTTTATTTTGTTTCAACCAATGGTACAGTGGATGTTCATTGGCACCGTTGACATCAATCTTCGACATTAATTGAAATTGAACATCGTATTTAGATGAGCAAAACTCTTCAATTTCTTCACCTGTACCTGGTTCTTGACCACCAAATTGATTACATGGGAATGCAATGACTTCAAAGTCTTGATCTCTGTATTTTTCATATAGTAACTCTAACTCCTTGTACTGTCTAGTGAACCCACATTTAGACGCTGTGTTGACGATTAACACCACTCTACCTTTCAATTGATCAAATGGGAATTCCTTTCCATGGATGTCCAGAGGTTTAAAATTGTAAAATTCAGATTCCATCGGTGTGTCTGTCATGGCCTTTCTATAAATATCTATCTATGTATCTATCTAAACCAATTGATTGACTTTTCAATTCACCAAATACGATTTTTATTTATATATATAAAAGGAAAACAAACAAAGTAATAATAGTCCTTTCCTTCATTTACTTTCTTATAAATAACCGAAACCTAAAACCAAAGACCACAATTTTTTTACTTTTTAAAGTTTGATCGGGAATTCAAAGAACAAAGAACAAAGCACCCAGGAACGCCGGCCGCGCCATCCAACCATTCAGACGAAGAAATTCAAGAAATAACCATTGTTTCCAGTCTCATTGGGTGGTGGTTTGAATACAAAGCTACATGGGGGGAATGGTTTTGCATCAATAGGATTCAATAGACTAGTATAGTGTGTTCAAATTTTCAATTATTTCGCCCATTATGTTGTCGTTGAATGGGATGATTGGTGAGCTGATCAAAGGGGAGAACAGGGTTCTAGGCTTACAACATTACTACAACTGAGTCAGTTCACACTTCATATACAACACCCAAATCCAATACAATTCAATGAGAAAGTACTTGAAGTAACATCACTATTTACCACTAACAACACACATACACATACACACACACACACACAAGTACAGTTGAATTTTATCGTTGAAAGTAATAGATGGTTTTATTATAATAAAATAAACCATAAACACTGATGGACTTCAGCTGTAGTATATATCAATTCTACCAGGTTTTAAGAATTCTCAAGTTTTATTTTCCGTCCAGCTTGCTGAATTCTGTCACAGCGGAAATGCGTGTCAATTACCATAAACAGACGCGTTCTGTTTTGTTTATATCAAAATAGACACAGATCATAGTTTTGAGGAATCCTTTCTTTTACCATCTTCTCATGGGTATTGACCTAAATAGGTTCTTTTCTTTGTATCTATCAACATGTCAAATGAGGTGTTTATTTCGTTCAACAATTTAAAAAACTTCTTAGAAGGTCAAATTAAGATTTTAAGAACTCCTCTAGTGTGGGACAAACATTTAACAAAAGTGTCTGAGAGATTGGAAAGAGCTCAATACATAGAAGAATACGATCAAGAGGATGATTTGAATTACCAACCGGGTAATGGAAAGAATTTGAATAGTCAATCGCCAAAGAGATCGAATGTGTTTAAATTGGATGACGTGCAAATCCGTCGGCTCATGAAGGAATTGAATAAAGTTGTGTCTAAAAAGTACGACGGGATTTACACAAACCAATCAATTTATCAAATAGTCAATCAAATCATCAACCATCAATCCTCATTGAGTCGTGTAAGAAAACTCAATTTGATCACTTTGAACGACTATCTTACAATATTCAATGCCTCTGACAATAAAAAGCTACCTGATTTACAAGGTAATTTAAATCGGAGAAAGAGGATTACCACTGAAGAAGAGCACGGTGGTGATGATTATGAGGAGGAAGATGATGCTGATGAGGGAAATAACATATTCATGAATGCCGCCGTTAATATTAAAAAGGAGCAAATACTAGAATTGATACAGGAGTTACCTGATTCCAACAAGATCCAAAGCAACAACGTTAATTTAATCACAGATTACGATGAAACTGTCAAACAATTGAAAAACAACAAGCTCAGATTGTTAAAACAAAGACAAAAATTGCACTATTACAAAACTTTAAAGAAAAAGTTACAAACTGGATTAAGCAATATCCAGAAAAACATTGTGATTAGTTCAAACACCGCTTTAACTGATGAGATATCTAATGCAAGAATACTCCTCCCAGTTATTTTGTCCAAACTAAATGACACACAAGATCCTGAAAGGAAAAAAGTCAAAGATCAGTTGACCGACAAGTTGAAGGAAAGTATCAGCAAATCATTACAATCCTAAGTTGGACTCTAAGCTGAAACTTCGCCTACCTTGTGTACGTTATGTCTGACTGTATAATTATATATACTGTATATTATCAAAATGAGTTAACTTCCAACATGTATTACTTAATATCCAACCAGCACTACAGTGACTACACAACGTATATGCTACGAGTAACACATTAACTTTATCGGATTCATTAACCAAATTGCAACAGAAACTATGAACACTACTTATACAATGTGAAATGAGTGTAAATCTTTGTAACATCAATCGAAGACCTGCTTCAAAATGATGCAACTTCTACTTGTTTAGCAAATCTAAACTAATGTAATCCTGATAAATATGTTCTGTTCTACTTTTGGAGCTTTAAAAATGAGTTTTGTAAAAATAAACTAATGTATTTGATTTTATATTTTCCGAATTAAATTAAAGTATGTTCAATGTATATATAATAAATCATTGCTTTTCATGATCGTATTCCCTGAATGGCAAAATAAAATATTAAAAAGAATAATTAAAACAAACTGACTTCAGTATATTGAAATTGAATTGGTCTTTAATATTTGATGTCCAAAAATTGGTTGTATGATTGTATTGAATGGTAAAATGAATATGATATAAAACAACTAATTTAATCGAATAAACCGAAACCCATATCGTCATCAGATTCTTCCTTAGCTTCTTCAGCTTCTTCTTCAGCAGCTTCTTCAGCAGCAGCACCAGAGGCAGCGGCACCAGAGGAGGCGACAGCAGCACCACCAGATGGTAATGAAGCTAACTTGGTAGAACCTTCAGCGATTAATTCTTCAGTGGTCTTACCGTCTAAGGAGGCAAATAACAAATCTAATTTGGTTTGTTCAACTTCAACACCAACTGATTCCAATAAAGTGGAAATGTCAGAGGCAGATGGAGAAGCGTTACCACCTTGTTGTAATAATAAGTATGCAGCTAAGTACTTCATTGTAAATGGAATCTATAGAATAATCACGTTTAAGCCGTTGAAAAAATAGTAAATTAGCAGACTATCCTTTGTAGTTGAAAAAGAGAAAGAGAAAGAGCCTTTTTTTCTATCTATGTATGGTGAAAGTAACTAACGTACCTGAACAATTTTTGATAAATTTTTGTTGAAGAGAAACAGTGGAATGGTTTACCACACAAACGACTGACTATCCCAATCCTTCCACCTACTATTCCGCACGAAAAGTTGTCGATTTTCGTAACGGCTCAAAAAAAAATTTCAAAATTGAAAAGTTGTGTGTCAACCAATTCGCGTTAACTATGGGAAGGAAGCAGGGTTGGATTTACACCTAGTATTATCACGTGGGACTCATGTGACTTGATTTCTCTCCGTTTACGGTAATTCGTCTAATCGACGCGTCTGGGCGGTTAATAGTGAAAAAACAGTTATTGTATATATATATATATATCTACCGTATTAATGAAATGACTCAGCAACAAGAATATAGCTATGTTGTTTATTTTTTTTCAAAAATAGAAACCATTGCAAATAACAAGAGCCGGAATGACTGCTTCAGAGATTAGTCTTAAGGAGTTAGAAAACATATTAGAGGACGATCAACAACATTTCACGCAATCAACGTTTGTCAAGGATGCCATCATCGAGATTGGAGTCGGATCCATAGCTGGTGCCATTGCTAAAGTGGTTGAATATCCATTCGACACCATTAAGGTTAGACTACAATACTCACAATCATTGCCCAAGCCGATTTTCACATCTACATTTGATTGTATACGAAAGACACTTCACGCTGAGGGATTTTACAACGGTTTTTACAAAGGTTTGTTATCACCTATGGTTGGGTCATCATTAGAGATTGCATCGTTGTTTTTCAGTTATAAATTAGCCCAGGATTCTGTAAACCTGGTAAAGGGAAATAGAATAGGAGATGAAATCACAATGAATGAAAAGCTATTGTGTGGTGGATTAAGTGGTATTTCCACTAGTTTTGTTTTGACTCCAGTGGAGTTGATCAAAGTTAAATATCAAGTGGAAAATTTGAAAACCACTAGTGGTTCGGGCTCTTCAATGTCGATACCACAATTGGTGAAACAAATATATCAAAATGAAGGAATCAAAGGACTGTGGAAGGGGCAGACGACCACATTAGTCAGAGAATTTGGTGGATCTGCTGCATGGTTTGGAGCATATGAAATGACCTTGGAGTATTTCAAGTCCAAACATTTGGCAAAGCAAAAGATTGGCCCATATTATGATTCATCGGAATTCCCTGACCATAACAAGAACTGTAAACCTGTTGTTGAGTATGCAGCATATGAATTAATGATTGCAGGTGGTATGGCTGGTATAGGGTATAACTGTTTACTTTATCCAGTTGATACTGTTAAATCAATCATTCAATCAAAGGACAGTGAATTACAAGTGAAAATTTGGGATGTTGCCAAAGACGTTTATAAGAAGCATGGAATCAAGGGGTTTTATTCTGGTCTAGGAATCACTGTATTTAAAACAGTGCCTGCGACTAGTATCATGTTTTACAGTTACGAAACAATTAAGAAGGAGATAAACTTCTAATTGAATGGATTTATAGATTTTATGGGTTTATTAATTTATTGATTTTAGTTCATGTGTTAATATTTTATCAATTACATGGTGGAAGATGTGTGCTATCATTTTCTTCCCTTTAATCTCTTCACTAGCAAATCGGTTTTCAACACAAATTCTTCTTTAAAGTAAAACAAGAATGCTGCACTTAAGATACTTTGTAATAGTTTCATGTTCAATCCACTGTAGAAACTTAAAAACCCTTCATTTTTGAAAATGTTTAAAATTATGTCCAACATTGACGATTTGTTCCCTGACTTATTCAAATGCATTCTAGATCTGACAGTGATGTATGGGTAGGTGATGATGGTAGCTATCAATTTCCCGAATGCACCAAGGTACAACGCATCCAATGGAGTCATTTTCCGTCTTTTCACATTGACTATAAAATTCTTCAATTGTTCAAAGATTGTGTACTGAATCACGGGATTCATCACTAATGCTAACGCAGGAGACAATCCGTTGAATAATTTAGTCCAACCTTCATTTTTCACTATAGACAAGATCATACCAATGGTATTTAGCTTAGAGGTTGAAGAAGATGATTTACTTTGAATAGTCATTCTAGTGTTAGCTATCCAGATTGGGTTAGTGACCACCCTAGAGATGATACCTGCAATGGTACCACATAATAAACTCTGCCTCACTGAGAGACCCTTTTTACCATTACCACCAGTGGTGGTTCGTTTGATTCTTGATATTGTCAATTCATAGAAGTAATAATAAGAGAAATTGGTAGCTATTATACCGATCAGAGCACTCTCCAAACCAGAATACAACGATTTGAATGCTTCTAACTTTTTTAGAAGAGTCTTCATTTCGCCATCGTTGCCGTTATCATCATCGTGATTCTTCTTATATGTCGTAACAGTAGAATCGTCCCTTGATACGATGTGTTTAGTTTGAGCCTTTGTTGACAATCTCACTAATGGATACGTCAAAGTCATGGACACAAGTCCACTTAATCCACCTGCTATCCCATGAGATAGAGAATCAATATCCTTAGACATAATTACTGTGTGGAACTTAGATGTTTATGATGTAAGTGTGGAGATTTATTTGTGTGTTATGGTATGTAAGATGTTAATGTAAAAAGTACTATATTATATGATATTATATAATACACCTAACAGAAATAATTAAATTAAAACACCGAGTTGAACCTGTTGATCTGACGCCAACCAACCGGAACTTCTGGTGGATAACGGAGTGTCAAAATTTGTCACTAATACCCGTTCCAGGATTTCTGGTTGGCCAGTTGAGATATCAGTCGCTGGAGACCGTGAAACTATTTCCTAATCGGGAAGCTAAATTCAAACTACACAAAACTCCACTGTTACAAGTAGAAACAGCCCCGACTGTTAGCAAGTAAACAAATCAAACTAAATGACGTTTGGAAAAGGGGAGAAAGGAGAGACAAGAAGATACAAAACAGTGAAACCAAACTCATTAACTGTTGTAAACTTGTTTTTTTTTTTATAAATAATCTATGATCCTTCTTTGTGTGTGTGTATCTGTTTCTTAATATTTTACGCCATACAAACCAACGACCTGCTAGTACAGTACAGCTATCTTATTGACCCGCGATGCAAGACTGGCAGAAGCAAAAATTGACGAAATTTAAACAAGTTTTACTTACCAATATAAAGAGACATTCAAAGGCATCACTGAACGTTACTTTATTCACATCATTATTCAAGAAACCTATCACGTAGATTGAAAGGTAAATCATAATATCAAATAATTAAATCATGTCAGGATTAGGTGTTGGTTCATTACCACCTATTAAAACTTTTTGGAAACAAGCGTTGTTTTTAACTGGTATAGGTATCACATCAGCTTATTTTGTCAAATCTAAAGTCACCATTAGAAGAAGACAACAATATATTCAGGAATCGTCATCATTTGATTCACTTCAACAAGAGAGAACTGAGCAAAAGAAAAGATACGAGGCCAAATACGGTATAGCTGGTGTCAAGCCTGGTTTCCCGATAAAGGATGAAAACTCCACTGTGTATGAAAGAAAATCAGAGTTCGAAGGTGCTGGTAATTCATATATGAGTAGAAAGAAGGGTGAAAAGTTTAGTTTATGGAATATATTCAAATAGATTTCATTAAAGGGAGATGTCCTGAAACTACACAAACTACAATGCTCTTTTTATTTATTTATTTGGTGTCGGGTTTTGATCTGTATATAGTATAGTATGTATTTAACTTTAATTTAACGAATCATTTTAATGTGTTACTCTGGTTGTTTATTTTTTTTTTTTTTTGGAACGATAGTAAAAAATGAAACTAATATTTTGGAAGATAATGGAAAAATAAAACACACATTTCAAGTCAGTACCTGAATTGCTTATTTTGAAAAGAAAAACTATAAAAATACAAATTCGAAGAGAAGAGAAGAGAACTTAACAGGAATAACTGAATTTAAATCAAATTATTTATCGTTGGTTTGAAAGTAATCAGCCATTTCTTGATCTAATTGTTCTAAAGTCTTCTTCTTTGGCTTGTTATTTGGCTTCTTATTGTTGTTGGTGCCCTTTCTTTCTCTACCAGTGTTAGAGTTACCAGTTCTTCTGCTCTTAGCCTTTTGTTGTAATTTAGCTTTCAAACCTTGTTGTTGAGAAGCACCTCTCTTACCTGGGGCAGTCTTAGTTGGAACAACATTTGGTTGAATTCTGTCAGCCAATGGTCTTAAGTTTGGATCGACAACTAATTCCAATCTTAATCTAGATCTACCGTTATCAATTGGAGAATTGTTGAACTTAGTGACAGCATTTTGAGCAGACTTTGCTTGCTTGAAAATAACAGTGGCAATACCAGTTGGTTGACCTCTAGAGTTGTATGACAAAGCAACTGATTGAACACCACCAACTTGAGATTGGAAAAATTCCTGTTAAAAAAAATGAGGTTATCCATTAAAACATGGAAAGTTAGTATAGTTAGTAAAGATTGTAATAAAAATTAGGGAGGAACACAAGACGATGTGAAAATATCAATATTGAGATTAAGACACCATCCCAATTGTTGTTTTTTTAGTTCTTTTGTTTCTTCGGTCTTTAAGAATAGTCATAGTCATTATGGTTGTAGAGTGAAAGTATGGCAACTGGGTTCAGGGTCAATGTTTAAGTGGGTCCTAGAAATAGGTCCCTGGCTTGAAAAGTTATAGGTTTAGTTAGATGCAATCATTGTTTCTTGTAACAAGAAATAAATCTTTATAGTGTAGTATTATCCTGGTCGATTCAAATTTCCACAAACTGAATCTAGACATTTAGGAAAAGTCTGCAATTTAGGCTGAAATGACAGAGACGCATATCCAGTATTTAAGCCTTTCTTTGAACAATCATTAAAACCATATAACTAATCAAGCACATAGAGCATGTGAATCAAATTTCAATTGCTCATGTTATAGTTAGAAATAGCCCTTTGTTCAACCCAATAAAGGGGACAAATGTAATCTAACATGACAATTAGTTCCTCGATAAACCAAGAGATGAGTAAAGTCTTTTCACCCTTGAAGGAAATATTGGAAGATAAATCTATAATAGATGAATTGATGATGAAACCCACGTTTGAACATCAAGATATTCCAATCCAATTGTTTAATTTCTGATGGTCCATACTATCAGTGTATTAGTTCTTTTTTTAGGAAAAAGAGAAGAAACCTTTAAAAAAACCATTGAATTCCAATAAACCATACCCACTGATATCCCATTATACCAAAACAGAATAGAACACCAGAACCAAACCCGAAAAAAAAACCACATGACAAAAAAATGACAAAATGATACAAGAAAAAACAAGAAAAAAAACACAAATGGAAATGGTAATTGATAGACTTATCAATTATCAGGTGATTAAATAAATGAATGAATAAACAATTGTAAAAATTTATTATTCTTTCAAAATATAGTATAGTGATGAAGTACAACTAAACCAAAGAAGTTGTATTCATTCTTTACATTCAATATTGTTTTTATATCACAGAGTAAATTGGCAAGTGTGTGATTAATACAACATGAAACATACCTTGACAGAGTCAGTTTTAATATCTCTTGGTAAACCAGTAACGACAACTTTTTGAGCGTAATTGACAGCTGAAGCAGACACGACTGGAGTGATTGGAGTAGAAGTTGAAGCAGATGATGATTTAGCTTGCTTCTTTCTTAAAGCATTGGAAGCAGCAGTTTGTAGTCTTCTCTTGTTGACAGCTGGAGTTGAAGAAGCTCTACCTCTAGCACCGACAGCTTTACCAACTCTAGTTCTAGAACTGACAGCTCTCTTACCAGCGTTAGTAGCCTTTCTGACAGGTCTCTTCTTTTGACTGGAAGAAGAGGCAATGATTGCATCTAATGATTGTTCTAAAGCAGACATGATGAATTATTATTGAGTGACTAATCTAGTTCTAGTTATATTAATTGGTGTAATTCAATTTAATATACCTTGTTAAAAACTAAAATAAACGAAGCTTACTAGTAATGAATTTCTAAAGGGGGGTTGGTTTAAATTCAATGTCTCTTTTTTTTTGCCATCGATCGATATCCATTTCGTCCAATTTTGGCAAAAAAAAAAAGTGGCAGGAAATAATAGTTTAATGGCACGTACCATGATAATGGCAGATAGGTGAACAAAATCGACTAATCGACATCACCCGCCTCAAAAAATCGACGCAGTAATGCCAAAGGTACATAGAAATTACAATAAATGTATACAATGTAGACAAAGAAACTGTTGTTGTGTTTCCCATGTCATTGACCTAGTTCCTTCTCCATCATTTATATTTATTTACCTTCATCAACAACAATTGTTATTTGAGTTTGAGTTCCTTTAAATTTTCTTTTTGTTTGTTTTTAAGAAGAAAAACAGGAAAAACTTTTAGTTACTGTTTTAAAACCTTTGGAAAGGGCAAGCAGATCATCGATTTTATTTTTGTGGTTTTGCATAATTTAAGTGGTGCATAAAACCCTTTTCATAAAAGAGTGAATTTTGTATAAATTAAAAACATAGTGACTATTTTTTCCCCATAATTCAATCCAAAATCATTTTAGTTTATCATTTCATTTTTAGTTTACTTTACAAACTTGTCCTCTTATCCCTTTATATTTTTCCTATTCAGTGTTTATTATTATTTTTTTTCCACAATTTGGCGTTTTATATACGAGTACTCAGCACTCCGAAACCCCGACTTGTCTCAGGTACTACTTTTTTTTTGAATTTTTGTACTCATTCCAATCTGTATCAAAATTTAATCAACATCAAAAAGGTACAATTAAATTAAAAATTAGGAACCCCATTCATATAGAAAATAGGAAACAGAAATACACATTAAAACAATCTTTTATCCTCCATTTCCATATACACACCCTCATACATTCCATACCTTAACTAGTTCATATATTCTCTTTATTCCTTGAAATTTTATCTCTCATTAGGTTTAAGTTATAAATTTGGAAATTTGTGAAGGTTGTCTTTTTTTTTTGCCTGCTCAATAAACGCCAATCATACACATAGTTACAGATCTTTATTGTTTAAATTTATAAATATACTGTACCTATCAGTGTTTTGTTGTTCTTGAGACAAAGGATTTTAACCCATTCAAACAAAATCTGATTCAAATCCTGCACAATTGGTAAAAAAAAAATCCAATTGATCTTTTTTTTGTTCAGTTGTCCCTTGTTTCACATCTCTTTTAAAGCAACTAGTGTGAGGATTTGATTCAGTTTCAACTTTAAAGTTGAATAATTGATACTGTTCTTTTTTTGTATTTTTTAATTTTTTTCAAAACCGTTATCTTTGATTCCTACCTTTCCTTTAAGTTGACTCTACCCTGCCCATAAAAACCCACATCGTCACCAAGCACAAACCGTCATTACCATGTTGAACGTTGTCGATTACATTGCATGTTCAGAGTTTGACAAATTTCAAGGGATTGTTATTAACAAGCAATATCCATTGAATATGCCCCTGGTGTCTAATCAATTGGATAATTTAACTGATCTTATAATGCCATCTAATTTACACAAGTTTTTAAATAAAGAACATTACACCGTGGTGCCATTGTACATTCATGCCAAAACAGGATTATTGTCCTACTCAAAGGATTCAAATCACACAGAACATTGTTACCTATATTCAATATCGTATTTTAAAAACGATGACTCCTATAGAAATGGTACTGCCAGAGCTATCTCAATTATAACTACGTTGCCGTTTTTTCATGTGTTTAAACCGTTATTAACGTATATCTTACATGATTCATTCCATGGTACATCAAATGCCATGTTGGAATTAACGTACCAGCAATTAAATTCATTACCATTGGCTAATCTACGATTGAAATTGACTGATGCTACAAGATTTTTGTTAACCCGAACAAATCTTTGTGAAAGCCAACTGAATAACATGTTTCCTGACATTCAATTACCTAGTGCAAATAAAAACGGTGGAAAAAGTGGAGTGCAAATTGATTTGATAAAATTATCGATAGATTTGACGACATTTAAATTCCCCATTCAGGTTCCATTGATGTCTTGCATTTCATCTACCCATTGTCAATTTGGTTTAGATTTGGTGAAGGATTCATATTATAGAAATTTCATACAAACGATGGATAAAATGGAATTGATTTTACCAGAATCGTATAGAACGTGCTCACTGTTACCGTATTTAGACATCAAACCAATTCAAATATTGTTCAATGCAATGCTATTGAAGAAAAAAGTGTTGATTTACTGTTATGATTCTTGTTATAACACTTTAATGGATTTCATTTTGGTGTTGTATTTGTTATTTGAAGACATTGACACTGATGATTCTCCATTGACTTTTTACCCAGTGCTGGATTTAGCCACTCTTCATTTGATTGAAAAGACTGATAATTTCTTGAATAATTCATATTTGGTTGGTACTTCTAATTTACTATTTAAGGAAAAGTTGGATTGGGATCTTTATTTAGATTTGGATTTAAATGAATTACATCTAAGAAATGCACAATTTGGCTCTGATTCAGAAACATTGAACTCAGAAGAGTATTTAGATGATGAAAAACGATTATCTGTGTTAAATAATGCCGAACTGAAATTGAAGCAATTTTTCAAGAGACGATCCACATCAATAACAAACGTCAATACATTAACTGTGGTTGACGATAACAATGCTAATATTATAGACGATGATGATGTCAATAATCTAGCCACTTGGTCACCTAACAATTTCCCTCAGATAAATCCTACGAAAGTTAATGAATTTTTAAAATCGAATAGAGATTCCAATTTCTTCCAATTTGGCTTCAATTTTAAGTTTCCAAATTTATCCAATTTAAAAACACCAAAAATTGATTCACAGTTATCTATTGATTTACAATATTTACTAGAAAACAAACATGAAGATGATAAGACTATTTTCATTATCTTGACGAATTACCTTGTCAGACTGAGATATTATATCGTCCCTTCATTGAACCATTTCATCAATCAACTAAAATTAAGTAATTACAAGACTTTTGTGTCTCTGAAATTGGAAGAGGATGAGTACAGTACTACTACTTCTCTTGCTATTGAATTGAAAAACTTCATCAAACAACAACGATTGATTCAATCACTGCCATTAGCATTCAAATATGAACACGATGTGACGTCTATAAATGATAGCAATATGGTTAACTACTACAAGAGAATTATCGCTGACAATGGACAGTTAATGAAATTTGTTAGGGTTTACAATGAAAAATACCATACTTTGTCCAATCAATTTTTATTTGAGTACAATGATTTTGTGTTTAGTCTGGATCCGTTCTACTTGTCACAGGTTGTCGATGGTTTGTTAAATGTTAAATTCAGTTGGCAATTGAACAAGTTCAAGGCGTATCAATTATTTAAAATCTTCAATCTTCTGTTGAAACAATCAAAGGATAACTTACAGGTGCTATTAATGTATTTCCAATTGGCGTTCAAATCTTCAACATCTAGCACGTCCACATCTGTTACATTACCATTGGGTTCAGGTCCATCCACTGCAACAAGTAATGATTCAAATAATTTAGAACGCCGTACTTCACCTGGTAGTAATGGTACAATCACTGCTATTATCAACACTGGTACTAATGCATCAACATCAAACTCCCTGTCTACGAGTATCAGCAATCTCAGCTTGGTGTCTGGTTCATCCAGAGAAATCGAATTGAATTTAGATAATTTCAACAAGTTGTTGATTATCAGTTCAACTTATTTATCGTTGAGTAACGATGAATTGTTAAGCTATGAATTTAAGAAATTTTTAAGTTTGATTGTCAATTATGAGTTCTTTAGAAAAGTTTTGATTTTTGAAATTAATGATTTTGTCAAATTGAGCATTAATGATTATATTGATTTCCATATGTGAAATTGATTGGTCTTTGTTTGCGTTCTGTTTCTTTATTTTTTGCTATTTTGTTTACTTTACTTTTTACTTCCTCTTACGTTCACTTCGATTTGGGTTTAACTTTTCTTTACTTTTACTTTACTATTAAAAACTCTTGAAACTAAAATTTTTCCAGCCCACTTCATTCCGATTTATAATTAATTTGTTATTTTATTACTATTCTGGGCTTTTATATTTTTACTTTTCATTCGTGTCTTTTGAGTTCTTTGTACATTGGTTGTCTCTTATTATATATGTATTTTAATGTTTGACAGTTATATTTGTCTCCTTTTCCTACAATAAACAAATAATAATGAATAATACCCGTAAGCCCGTATGTGTATTAAAAAAGTTTATGTTATAAAATGTTATAAAAAAGAGGGAGTTGATCTAAGCACACATAAACTTTAATCTTTTTGGCACATCCAAAGGATCCAATTCCACCTCAATCAATCTTGCGACATCACCATCTTTGAACTCATCCAATGCCTTGTCAAGTTCTTCGGGCTCCCTGACCTTCTTGCATTTTGCGTCCTCGTACCCAAATGTATCAAAGATCTTGGTCCATTTCCAGTTTGGCATTATATCATTGTAGTCTCTGTTTGGACCTTTAATTATTCTTTCTACAGTGTAACCATTGTTGTTCAATAAGATGACTAATGGGTTATATTGGTGTCTGTTAAAGTTAGCCAATTCTTGCACAGTCATTTGAGCTGATCCATCACCTTCAATCAAGATCAATCTTGAATTACTGCATATCTCCTTCAATGCTACGCTGACACCAAATGAGCATGGTAAAGCCATACCGATTGAAAGATAAAACTGTTGGCCAATCATCTTCACATCCTTTGGTAAACGAACCTCCTGGAAACCAAACATCATGGAACAAGTATCCACCACAATGGTGTCACCTTCCCTGATAAAACTTTGTAATTTGTTCAATAAAGTGGTCTGCGAAATTGGCATTGATGATGGGTTTTCCTCAATTTCAACCTTAACTTCTGAGCAATCTGGGTATTTGATTTTCAAGTTACATCCATTCAATGATGAAATCATACATGGTAAAATATCTTCAAATGATTCTTGATACACCTTACCTCCGATTTTAATGTACTCTGGATTCAAAATGATCAAATTGTCATCATCGATACCGTCATACAAAGAGTAATGACCAGAGTTGATCTCATTGTAATAATCACCAACATGCAAAACCAAGTCACTCGATCTGACAAACTGTGACACTTGTTCGTGTGATTCATCACCGATGTAATCACCAATATATGACTTATCTGATTCATCCAAGATTGATTTACCCATTGCCGTGGAACAGTTTGGAATATTAGTCAATTTAATAAATTCTTGCAGTTGTTTGGTTAAACCGAATCTGTCTGTTAAGATATCAGCTAAAATGACAGGTTTATTAGCTTGGTAGATTTTGTTCAAGATAATGTCTGTGATGCTTTGTTTCACTGAATCATTAATTGTTGACTTTCTAACAAAAAATTCTTCACCAGGATAACTCATCAAGTTAGCAACGTCAACCAACTGATCCACCAAATTGCATGGTAGAAACAAATACCCTGGTCTCTTTGTGGCAAGAATCTCTCTGATTAAACTGTCGATTTTATCTGTTGCACCGTGTAAACTTTTCAAGCTCTCCACTTTACAACTGATGTTAGCAACCATTTGTTCGTACACTTTGTGGTTACTTTGTTTCATAGTAGATACATTGGTCACTAAATGATGGGTGTGTAAACCCTTCTCTTGAACGTGTAATGGAGTGGTACCAACAATGTGCAACAAAGGAACCGACTCTGCGAATGCTCCAGAGACACCATTCATGGCACTCAATTCACCAACACCAAATGTAGTAATCAACACACCTAGTTTATTCGTCATTCTAGAGTATCCATCACTTGCATATGCGGCATTCAATTCGTTACAGCAACCAAACCACTTCACATTTGTCTTGTATAAATGTTCTAACAATTGTAAGTTAAAGTCACCAGGAACACCAAATATAGATTTAATGCCTAATGATTCTATTCTTTGGAAAATGTATTCCCCTAACGGTAACTTATTACCTGACTCTTCTAAAGAGGATAATGATGTAGAAGAATTGGATAATAAATCTGATATAGCAATTGGGGCCATTGTTGTTGTTGAGTTGTTGTTGTTTAGAATTTCCGTTAATAGTTTTTTCCTTGTTGACAAAAGATGGTTTGAATAAAACTAACACCAAACAAAATGGAAAAGTGGATATATTGATGTGTTTAAATACTGATTCGTGCTTTGCAGTTTAATATGAGAACAGTGTGGTACACTTACAAGTGTAACAAAACATCAACCACACAAAAGGGCTAAAAGTCAGTTATCCGCAAACAAATTGGTTCATACAAAATTGATGCTACCGCTCGGTTACTAACGCATTTTTTCTGGTTTGCTTTCCCGTTCATATCCGCACTTTTTTTTGTTGTCGTCTTATTTAACTTAACCGAAAATTGTTAATGCCCATAAAATAGTAAATACAGCTACCGGTAATTAGGGTGTAATTATGTATGTTTTTATGATAGATATAATTTAATTGTTCATTAACAGCGGCAATTGATATCTGAGTGTATAGGGAACAATCCAAGGTACTTGTCACCTATTCTTCGTTGTATAGTTAATACGATAGCCTCTAATAAGTGTAAAATTGGCAGAAAAATTCAAAACTTCAAATGGTCAGAATTTTGGTTTATGTGTACAGCATGATGTAAGTGATTAATTTTCAGTAAAGCAATCAGAGGGGTAATTTTCAGTTCATACAATAGTTTAATATTGTTCTTATCAATTAAAAGTGAACGTATATATATACCTATTCTTATTTACTAGCAAGTTCTGTTAACTAGTAAATATACACAGCCTTGATATTATTGGAAGTGCACCACTCAAAAAAAATTTTAGAAAAAAAATTTAGTCTCTGTAACTCTCTCTAACAATTCAGATCTTTTCCCCTTTTTCAAGTAAGAATAATGATAATCTAATTCCTAATACTTGCTGATTTCCAGTTAATTGTGTATACCAATCTATCAAATATCAATTTGGTTGCGAAGTGAATCAAAAATTATCGAAAATGGATTTACCCAAATTGAATTTATCCTCGATCAAGGATAAAGTTGCAAGTTCATTAGCTTCAACTAAAAAGGCACAAAACGATAAGAAGAAATCATCAGATTTAAAGGATAAACACACCAAGGACCATCAAAAGAAGAGCAACGGAAATGAAACTAAATCGAATAAACACAGAGATCACAAGGGTAATAATGGATTCAAAAAGGAACATAAAGACCCCAAGAAGATCTCCTCCAAGCATTCCAAGAAGTCTCACCAAGTTGAAGAAGGCACTGAATCAGAGAAAGAAGTGTTGAGACGTGAGGCTCTAGAGTTAGGAGCCACAGAGGATGATATCAAGTTATTAGAAGGATTAGAATCTGACGGTGAACAAAGTGAAGAAGAATTTGGTGAAGACAATGGAAAAGTTGATCCAAAGTTGTCCAACGATTTGTCTAAATTAATGATGGATATCGGTTTAGGCAAAGGAGGTGAAGTTACCTTAAACGATATAGACGATGATGATGATGATGAGATTCCTGAACTAGAAGAAGAAGAAGAAGAAGAAGAAGAAGAAGAAGAAGAAGAAGAAGAAGAAGAAGAAGAAGAAGAAGAAGAAGAAGAAGAAGAGGATGAACCATCTGAAGTAGAATCCAAAGAAGAAGAAGAAGAACAAGAAGAAAAAAAGCAAACACAGCAAAAGGAGTCCAACAAGGATAAACTAGCCAACCTTCAAACAGTCACATCCAATAGACTTTTAGTGCCTGCTATTAACGAATGGTATAACATCCCATTAAAGGTCAAGACCAGCAGATCAGAAAAGTTATCACAACAACAAATAGATGAACTTTACCAACAAGCCAAGAGTATTGTTGACAAGGAAAATGAAGTGTATTACGAAGAATTCAATAAATCATCATCTCAAAAGCGTTTCTTGTCTCAAATTTTAACAAGTGGTACCTTGAGTGATAAAATTTCAGCATTGACATTGTTAATTCAAGAAGCACCATTACACAATTTGAAAGCATTGGATAACCTATTTGGTATGTGTGAAAAGAAATCAAGAACTGCCGCTTTACAGTGTATCAATGCACTGACTGATTTATTTGTCAATGGTATGTTACCAACTGATAGAAAATTGAAATACTTTAAAAAGCAACCTTTGAGTTCCAATTCCACTCCTACTCAACTGGCAGTGTACTATTTTGAAGATCATTTGAAGAAGTTATATTTCAAATTTGTCGGTGTGTTGGAAAAATTGTCTCATGATTCCATTGTTCATGTGAGAACAAAAGTCTGTGGGTACATTTTTGATTTATTGAAGGCTGTTCCTGAACAGGAAGCCAATTTGTTAAGATTGGGTGTCAATAAGTTAGGTGACATTGATAACAAGGTGTCATCCAAGTGCTCATATCAAATTTTACAATTAGAACAACAGCATCCTGCCATGAAACTCATCGTGGTGGAACAAGTGATAGATTTCTTATTTAGAAGTAACAACGATCATAATGCCATTTATTACTCTGTGTTGGCATTGAATCAGACCATCTTAACTAGAAGAGAGGAGAAATTGGCCAACAAATTAGTTGATGCATACTTCAAATTATTTGAAAAACAGTTAATTGAGACAGATTCCTCAAATGTGTCAACATTGAAAGCATCTGAGCATCAAAAGGATGGTAGAAGAAAGAGAAACTTTAAGAAGGGAAAGAAAGGTGGTAAATCTGTGAAGAATGACAAAACTGAACAAGAAGTCATTGAAGAGAAGCATTCTAAATTATTTGCTGCTATTTTGACAGGTTTAAACCGTGCTTATCCATTCTCAAACTTACCATCTGACATTTTCAATTCACATTTGAACACTTTATACAAGATCACCCATTCCACCAACTTTAACACATCTGTGCAAGCATTGTTGTTGATTCATAACATTTCTGTGACGGATAAGACCAACGATGAATCTAACAAGGATAGATACTATAGAACATTGTACGAATCATTATTAGATTCAAGATTATTGACATCGTCCAAGCAGGGTATTTACTTGAATTTATTATTCAAATCATTGAAGGAAGATGAAAACAAGGAGAGGGTGTTGGCGTTTGTTAAGAGAATGGTGCAAATTTGTCTAGGATGGTTAAACATAGGTACCATTTCAGGTATGCTTTATTTATTAATTGAATTAGAGAAGAGTGTCCCCGAATTGAGAAATTTGTTTTACAATACACCAATGGATGACATCTTGAACGCTAAACAAGAAGCAGAGGAGAATGATGATGATGAGGATAAAGAAACAACCGAACAAGTTGTGTACGATCCAAGAAAGAGAGATCCTAAATACTCACACGCCGACAAGGCATCTCTTTGGGAATTGACCCATTTCATAAACCATTACCATCCTACAGTGTCATTGTACGCCGAATCATTGCTAGAAGGAGATAAGAAGGACAAAGAGAACAAGGTTACCAAACCTGATTTAGGCTTGTTTACGTTGTCTCATTTCTTGGATAGATTTGTGTATAAGAGTTTGAAAAAGACTGCAACTACAAGAGGTACATCTATTATGCAACCATTAGGCGGATTACAAACTGGATCGTTGTTAGTGAAGGCCACTGGTGAAGTGACCGCTGATGGAGAGATTCCAGCCAACACTGAGGATTGGATTTCTAAAAAGACGAGTGACATCAAACCTGAAGATAGATTCTTTTACCAATATTTCTCTACAAAGCAAGAAAAAGTTGCCAGATCCAATTTCGATAAAGATGTTGAAAATAAGGCTAATGAAGATGATGATGACAATGCATCTGACTTAGACGATGATACCGTTTGGAATGCCTTAGTGAAGTCTAATCCAGAAGTTGAAGCTGATGAGGATGACTTTGACGAGGAATTATCAGACTTTGACATGGAAGATTTCTCTGATGACGAAGAAGAAGAAGAAGAAGGAGAAGAAGGAGAAGAAGGAGAAGAAGAAGAAGGAGAAGAAGAAGAAGGAGAAGAAGAAGAAGGATTGGTCAGATTAACCACTGTGGATGATTTAGTTGGTGAGGAAGAAGAAGAAGAAGAAGAAGAAAGAAAGGCTGTGGATGGAGATGAGGAAGAAGAAAGTTCTGATGAAGACGATATAAATGACTTGTTAGGCGATGAAGACGCTGAATACGACAGTGACGAAGTGTTTGAAGATGCACAAGAGAGTTTTGATGAAGCTGAAGAGGAAGAAGAGGACTCCAAGTCAAAGAAGAGAGTAAAGATATCCACCGATGGTAAATCTAACAAGAAACAAAAATTGAGTTCATTACCTACATTTGCATCTGCTGAAGATTACGCTGAGTATTTGAGTTCATCCGATGAAGAGTAACCCCTTCGTGTATTGTATTAATCTGCTATCACATATCACATATCACATATCACATATCATAATGTATGTTTATAGAAAATTTAATTTAATTTAATTTATTGTTGTTTGTATTTTAATTTTTTTTAAAAAAAACAGCCATCACTGCTTTATACATCGTTACGATAGCAATCAATCAATCCATAAACTCAAGAGATTAGGTTGCTATATCTATATCTATATCTATATCTATATCTATATCTATATATAACTATAACAATAACCATAGCCGTAACTGTATCTCGTTAAAAATGTGACATTACAAGCAACAATGTTACTTTCCCCTGTACCAATTTTATGAAATGATGTCAAAGTTTGCAAAACAACACAAGCAAGCAAAAGCACATAGTACCTTGCTTGATAAACGAGAACAAAGCCAATTTAGGATAAAGAAAAAGAAAAATAAAAAAATAAAATAAAAAAAAAAAAAAAAAAAATAAAAAAAACTCAATCCAAACCAACCGAATCCAACTCAATCCAATCTGGCATAATTCGGGTAGAATTGTATCAAACATCTATGTGATCGTTTAAAAAGACGATGAGGATGGGTCTAGGCCCTAAAAGTTTATTTTCTTTTTTTTATGTATGTATCTATATATAATGTGGTACCTGATCAGCCACTAGCCACACGCGCCACAAATAAATGAAAACAAAGACAATCAATAACAATAACAATAATAATAATAAAAAGAAAAGAAAAGAAAAGAAAAAGAAAAAGAAATTTAATCCCCAAATGGACCGACAGACTAGCCAGGAGTAAAAATAAAATAGAAGATTTCCGCATTGGGATGAAAAGTGGCTGCATTTGGTTGGCTAGATGAACCGAAGGGATTCAGTAACAGGTGAAAGGTAAAAAAATTTACGCAGCAAGCAGTTGATGTATTTTTTTCCCCTCTGGTTGGTGAATAATGGATCAATCTAGAAGTTCTGGACTCTTTTTTTCCATGCAACTAACATTGTTGTTGTTGTTGTTATTTTTACGAAATAATTAATTAATTTTGAATTATCATGTCATTTTTTTTTTACTTCCTTCTACACATCAATTTGTACGTGTGTACCTGGGTGCAGCCCCTTGTACCTTATACCTTATTCCAGACTTTAAATTTTAATTTCCACTTTTATAACCTTTCCAATCTTATTTCCCTTCTTCTCTTTTTTTTTAACTAGATTTGGAAACTCTTACTGTTTTCAAAATAATTTTATTTTATTTTTTCTGTTGCTTTATGGTTTTGGTTTTGGTTTTGGTTTTGGTTTTGGTTTGTTTTTTTTTTTTTTAATTTTGTTTTGTATGTGTGTACATGTATTTGTCTTTGTGTAAGTATCCTTTCATTAACTTATACACTCTCTTCTTTTTAATTCTCTTGTAATCCCCATTAATCATATGTCAATCGAAAATCAATTATGGATCAATTACAAAAGGAATAAAAGGAACAAAACCAAAAAAAAAAAATACAACCGTTTTTTTTTTTTCTGATTTCCTTCTCTGTGTGTTAAATTTTTGTGTGTGAATCTGTGTCTGTCTGTTGTATATTTTAAAGATCTACGCAATTGTATTAATGTAACAGTAGTGTATTTTTTAAACTGACAAAAATTACGACACAGGAAATATAAAAAGATACACATAGTCACATAGTTGGTTACATAGTTGGTTACATAGTTACATAGTTACATAGTTTAGTTACCCCTGTTATAACACTTTGCATTGTGTTTTACTTCAGAAATAATTTTTTAGAGAGGGTACAAGGTATCATAGGTTACAACTAGACTACGATAACCCATGTTCTAGTTCCTTCTTTACGTAGAACAGTTTAATTATACCCACATTATAACACAATTAAATAAAAATAAAAAAACAAGGGGTAATAATATTTTTATTTCTTTTTTTCAAATCTTGTACCTGAACTGGATTCGGTAATAAATTAAAAAAAAACAACACAAAGAAAGAAAGAAAAAACTGTAATTTTATTTTTACGTTGTACTGTAATTAAATGGGCGGGTCGATTTTTGAGTTATAAATTAAGGCTTTCATCGGTTCTAGTCGATTCTATAATGTGTTGCTGTTTGTTGTTGCTGTTTGTTGTTGCTGTTGCTGTCTTTTTTTTTCTTTTCTTTTCTATTTTAGTTTGGATTGGTCAATCAATACCTTGACAATACAGTGTGTACACTTTAACTTTAATATAATTGATTAATTGATACATTTATTGATTGATCATCGATATCACATCTTTATGGTTTTATACACAATACGATACATCATTAAACAACTTTTGATGACGATACCAATTGGTTCAATTGATGGTGTACCTTTAAAATAAGAGTAAATAAAATAAAATAAACGTATTGTATACAATAACGACAACAATAACGAAAAAGCAATTGTTTAATTGTTCATTTCACTAATAAAAACAAAAAAACAAAAAAAAAAAACGAAAAAAAAAGAAAAACAAATTTCTTCCCGCCTCAACAAAATTTAAAATTTACATGACAGGATGGACTAGAGATATATCATACAATTTTTTTTCTTCTTCGTATTATTATTATTATTATTATTATTATTATTATTATATTATTATTTTATCGATAAATCCACCAATGTCATATGTCATGTAATCTTTTCTCTTCCATGTTGCTTCTCACACCCCCCCCCACTTACACTCAGTAACACATCTACGTACAATCTCCGTAATCATCTAATAAATCCATTACAACAGATGACAACAACAACAAAAAACAAAACAAAAACAAAACACAACGAAAGTAAACAAGTGCGAAAAAGAAAAGAAGCCCGCCCAAATCAGGTACTGCACAGCCATAATTAGAGAGAAAGAGAGAGAGAGAGAGAGAGAGAGAGAAAAAAAAAAGGCGCACCACACAAATTTAACCACAACAAAGTAAACAAAACAAAACAAAACAAAAGGACAAGATACAATAATCAACAATTACAACAATTACCATTACAATTACCCATTGTATACTGTATAATCCCACTATTGTATCTCTCGTATTACCAATCATTATTAAAGAATACTATAATTGAGTATTAGTAAAAAAAAACCTAAAGAGGAGAGGGGAAAGTAATGTATGATCATGATTATTGATCATACTTTTCAGTTCTTTTAGTTTGGGTTTTACCCATTACTTTAGCATAAGTTTAACTTCCCACAACCGAACCATTTGAATAAGTCCAAAGGAAAAAGAAATATATAATTTTATTTGTTCTATCGGTTAGTAGTAAGTTAATAATAATAATGTCCGATTTCTGTTTGGTGTTTATTATTATTATTATTATTATTATTCTGTTTATTTTCTTCCCCCCCCTTACCTTTCACTTTCTTTTTTAAAAGAAATTTAGGTCAGGTACCAAAACCTAGTAGTTATTTTTCTGTCATAAATTGATTCATAAAAGAAAAGATTTAAGGGGGAGGGGAGGGGAGAGTGGATGGGATGGGATGGGATGGGATGGGATGGCAATGGTAATCGTAATGGTAATTGTAAATGATAATGGTAATTATAATGACATTGCATTGAACTACGTTTCTTTCCTTTTTTTTTTCTTCTTCTTCTTTTTCTTTTGTATTTGTATTTGTTTCTGTTTCAAATAATTTAAATTTTATCTCCACCGTTATCAAGTGTGTATGTTGGTTTTTTATGGTATCCAAACCAACTTATTACACCACTCATGCAATAGGGTCAAACAACAACCAAATCCAAACATATAATAGAAAACGATAAAATAGAACCGCCTGGTTTTCCTTAAAATGTACTATGGAATATTATTTTTTGTTTGTTTGTTTGTTTGTTTGTTTCTTCTCCCCCACCCGCAATCGGCAATTCGTGCCCACAATAGCGAGAAGCAGGAACAGGAAAATGCAAGGGAACAGGGAACAGGGGACACACTCAGGGGGGACTGCGAGAGAGGAGAACAGAAAAAAAAAAGGAAGAGCAATGTGGCGCAGTGCAGGTTACGTATGCGGGAAGATCGTCAGGGGGACAGAGAAAGTTTATTTGCGAAACAATTTTTTGGAAAATCTTTTTTTTCTTTCTTTTTATTATTATTTATGTAATTGTTGTAAAATTTGATTGTATTGCATTTAGGTATTGTACCTTTTTTTTTTTATTTCTAATTTCTAATTTTTATTTTATTTTATTTTATTTTAATTTATTTTAATTTAATTTTATTTTTTTTTGTTTTGTTTTAGGATAGTTGACTTATATAAATACAACATATGTTCTCCAAGTTTGTAAATTGGTAGTACCATTATGTGTTAATCACATCATTTCCAAATTGCTTGATTGGTTTCCTTGATGTTTCTTTGTTTTTTCCTTCCCTTACCCACTTTATTCAAAAAAACTCATCTCATAATTTAATTCCATTATCTTCCATCCATTAACCATTTATTACGATAAATTAACTCACTCATTTCCATTGTACTTTCGCTTTTTATTTCTTTATTTCTTTCTTTCTTTCTTTAATTTTTCTTCAATTGAACTTTAGTCATTCATTTATTTCACCATCTAATCTACCAATACAATTGACAACTGACAATTGACAATCACACAAATCCACAGTTTACAATTTACTCCTACTTTTTTGTTTTTTTTTTTATCTCTATAAAATGATTGACCCAAAGTTACATGAAAGATCCAAAAGAAGGTCCAATTCCTCAGTACACTCATCGGAACCTCCGATGATCATTGATGTCTCTCTAGATTCGTCTGGTAATCAAGTGTATGCATTGAACACCATTGAAAGACATGGTTACAGTTCCAGTAACAATGCTAATGGAGGTAACGGTAAGAAAAGATATCCAAATTTGGACACTGCCGCTGAGGAAAACTCCAAAAAGAGAATAAAGGCTACAATGCAACAACAGCAACAGCAAATACAGCAGCAACAACAACAGCAGCAGCAACAACAACAACAACAGAATGGTTCTCCGACAAGTAGTACTGACGGTGATAACTTGAAGGAAAACGATGATCCAGTGAACGTTTGGTCTAAAGACGTTGAAACAGCCTTCAGAGAAGCATTGGAGATTATTCCTAAACAGGGTCTACATAAAATCAAGATCAGTGGTAGAGCCTGTGGAAGAAACGAATTAATCTCCGATTACATTTTAACAAACACTGGTAAATACAGATCTAGAAAGCAAGTGTCATCGCATATTCAAGTGTTGAAAAACTTGGACAAGGATAAAACCTTGATTGACTTGATAGTCAATGGACCATCTCAAAATGAAACCACAACCAAACGGTTCAATGAAGTGTTTTCCAAAATATCGTTCAACAGATCCATCGGCAAGGTTGTTGATCACTCTCAAGACCAAAAAGCTGTCGAGAAGTCAATTAACTACAAGTTAAGACAATCAACTCACCAACAACAACAACAACAACAACAACAGCCAATTGTTCCCCTTCCTCACCCTCAACTGGCGTTACAAGAACTATGGGAGATTAACATTGATTTACACAACTTCATAATGAGACAAAGAATAGATGGCATCGATGTGACAATCTCATCAATCCCTGAATCTGATTTCTTCAAGACTCCATTAAGAATCAGAAGCAATGCTAATTTGTCTCATAGATTTCCAAAATTATTCTCGCTGATTGACTCCATCAAAGAAAGTGCAATTCCTCCAAGTGCAAAGTTTAACATGAACGCTTCTATTCCACCGGTGCCTATATTACATGGTATGATCAAATTAGTGCCACCTTCTTTGAATTCAGACTTCACTGATTCTCAATTCGATGTTAAGTCAACACTGTCACTGGCTGGGTTACCAAAGACGGATCAACCTTACTATTGTTGCTTGACCATTGTGTATTCCTTCGGTAAACCAATGCTAAGTACCTACGAGAAGATTGAAACTAGATTGAACAATCTCACAGATGTCTTAGAATGTGATCTACGCTTAGGTTCTGATTATTGGCAAGATTTCTTCACGGGATTACAAGACTTACATAAGAAGTTTAATAAAGATGAAGCATCTCTCTTGTACAAGGCCATTAAGGGTATAACGATGAAACAGATCATATTCAACGTTGATTCCAATGATTATAACTCGCCAATTCCTGATCAATTCACCATTGATGACATTCCAAAGAACAATGTCAGAAGTGTTCTTCTCTGGGAATTCTTGAAAGTCGATAAGTTTGAAGATGCATTGACAACTCTGAGAAGAATCCACATGCCTGTTCCAATTACATCTACCCCGACAAATGTTAATAGCATGAATAGCTCTACTAACTCTGTGGTGTCAAACAGTCTTCCTAGTACAGATAATTCTGCCACATCATCTGTACCAGAATTCCCAAACTCTCGTCTTTCGACATCTTCCACCATCTCTATCTCTGATGCTTCATTCCACACAAATTCATCAACTTCTTCTGGATCATGCAACACAAATACATTACAGGAACTGTCTCCACCACCAGAGGATACTGTTGACAATATCCACTTTTCTGAACTGGATATGATCGACAACGGTGTTCAAAATAGACAAATATTCCCAGATTCAAACGGAAATTATGAGAACCCAGCCCTGGCTTTCAATAACTTTGCTAACCCAGTGGCACAATTAAATACTTTGAATTCAGGCATTGGAAATGGAGCTAATGATCAAATGAATACATTCATTGATTCGACAACCCCACAGCAAGACGGTATTTATGATGAATACCAAACACTGGCATGTGCTGGTCCTCAAACTGTTACCTACCCTACTGCAAACCAAAGTATTTTTCCAACTCCTGTTACCAGTAACAATACACCAATGTACTCACATCAGCCAACCAGTGCCCCAGTTGGCAACAATGCAAACGTCAGAAGTTATTATAATAATAATAGTATGGCAACTCCTGCTAGTGTAACTGGAACCAACTCTATTACCGATATTTCTACATCTTGCTTTGGTGACGAAGAATTAGTTGATGTTGATCAAACAGCATACACTAGTATGGATCTTGATTCTGTGATGGTGTCTGCTACTAATGATCAACATTATATACAACAACAACAACATCAGCAGCAGCAAATGTTACCACAACACCCTGATTACAATGTTTATACTCCTGTTGTTCCAAATAATGATAAGTTCCAATTATTTGATAATGATGTCAATGGTGCTTATGTTGGTAACAACGGTGCTTGGTTTAACCCTATGACCTAGATACGTTTCCTTCCAGTTATTTATTAAATTACTCTTTTATGCCTTGTTTTTTTTTAATTTGTTTTTCATTTGTTGCTTTTTCTCTCCTCTTTGCTTTTACATTTACAACTAGGTTGCTTTTTTCTTTATTTCGATGCTTTTCATTTTGTCTGTACGCTTTATTAGTTTGGAAATTTTTGCTTTGTTTTTTCTTTTGCTATGCTATCAAATGACTAATCATCCCCCCCTTTCTCTCCATTTATTTTGTTCTTCTTACCTTAATGTTATAAACCGCTAGAACTCCAACTATCGTCACTCCTTTCATATTACTCTTTTCTTTACACACAACAGACTGAAACAAAAACATCCAACTATTCTCCGTTCCTTTGATAATGTTTATTTTTCTTGTTTCTTTTTTGCCACTATCCTATATTATCTATTATTCGAATCAATCATAAATATATTTAGAAAAATACCAATTTAATAGTAAAACATGCCATTCCTTATGTAGATTGTGTTTTATAGTTTTCTACAAAAAAAACATGCAACAAGTTTACTTTTGTTAGTAATCTATGTTCAACGTAACTCGGCAATTTGCTTTTAATAATGGGCTAGAACGGTTATGCCGTTAATGTCTTTCTACTTGAACATGTTCTAGATTGAACTGTTTCTATACTTACCTTGATAAGCAAACTTTAAGAATTAAAAAGAAAACCTTCTCTTGTTCTAATTGTTGATGTCGGGTTTCTTAATGGAGTCAAAATGGGAGACATCTTTGCTGTGTACCTTCTAAACATGACGGGTGTTTCAAAATCCAAATAATATGTAACAGTTCTTTAAAACCATCAATAATACTGATTGCTTTAAGAGTTATAGTCATATATGCAATTAAATAAATATATATTAAACCGGAACCTTCTAGAAGAACATTTGTAATTAGTATTCAAAAACTTAGAATTACAGCTATTTATGAAAACTTTAAGTAAAATTAACAAATATTTAAATTTATTAACTAATACTGTATAGTAACATCTGATACAGTTCCACTTTATAAGTATAGTTCAAATAAGTAAAGGTGGTGGTATAATCAATTTTTTTACATAAAACATGGAAGCTCAAGCCATACACAAGGAATCCAGAGAAATCCCTAAAAGTTAATTGCGAAGAGACTACGAATACTCATCCTTACACCAGGAAAATTTAAACACTTACTGCATACACAAGAATATGCTATAAACTACTAAAGTTATAGAACTAGATATATATTTGTAAATTTTTGTTAAAGATTATACAAAAACAAAACGGTTTGAGTGGGGGAGGTTAAAAGATGATTAAAACTGATTTTTTTCTTGATAAAGACAAAAAACAACTATACAAAAATGATAATTATAGTATATTAAAAGAAAAGTTGAAAAATAATAAGTGGTTTATGCTAAAAGTAAATTAAAATGTTAAACTTTTGTTGAAACCGCTTATTCGTCCTTTAATAAAGCTTCTCTCTTTTCAGCTAATCTTTGTTGTCTTCTTTCTCTAGCAGCTCTGTTTCTTAATCTTCTAGCTTCAGCTTCTTCCTTCAAAGCCTTTTCTCTAGCAGCTTCAGCCTTAGCTTGAATAACGTGTTCAACTAAAGATCTCTTGTGCTTGAAGGTGTTACCCTTAGCAGACTTGTATAAAGAGTGGTATAAGTGTCTGTCAATCTTACCAGAGTCTCTGTACTTGACCAAAAGTCTTCTTAAAACTCTCAATCTTCTCATCCATAAAACTTGAGTTGGCATTCTAGCTTCGGCAGTACCCTTTCTCTTACCGTAACCCATGTGTCTACCACCTCTTCTGGATTCAGCTAAAGCTCTAGCGTGAGATCTAGAGTGGACAGTAGCTGGCTTCTTAACGATGGTACCGTTCTTGAACAACTTTCTGATAGCTTGTCTGGAGTTAGCTTGAGCAATTTCAGAGGTTTCGTTTGGATCTAACCAAACCTTTCTCTTACCACAACCTAAAACGGAAGCTGCTAATCTCTTTTGAGTACGTAGGTTAGCCCTATAATATATTTCAATCATCGATAATGATGAAAGGAAAAATGTTAGTATATTTGAGTTAAAAGGGAATTGTATTCTGTTGAAAAGTAGTTTATAGCAGAAAAGTACTGGAATAGTTTAGATGGTACACCCACCGAAGCTAAAAGGACCCATGATTTAGTGCTTTGATGTTATACGGTAATGATACACAAGTTTGAGTTAATGACACTGAAAAAGTTCCCCTAGACATACATTTTGATTGATTTTAATATAAATTATTTTTGTCCCTGTATTGCTAATGATATCCCAAGATATAATACTGAAGCAAATCCAATTACACTTAAGAAAAGGAATATGATGTCTAATGAAATTGGGAAATTAGTATTTGCTAATTGAATTTTTTTCAGTTCTCATTGTGGAAGAGAGAAAAAAAGTTAAGAAAAATTTGTGTGGGTTAAATCAACTCCTTGTTAATGTTGTGAAACTCTTTAACTGTGTGTATCATTCGTCATGATCCAGTTCATTGTAATAAAATGTCTGAAGACATCTTGTGCCTACATCTTATCAGTGGTAAAACTTATATAAAATTCCAACTATGAATCCATCCGAATGTATTCATTTGTTCAAGCACTAGTAATCAATACAAATTCAATGTAGTTAGACCCTGGGTAGTATTCATATGTGTGTTTGTTTCTTGTTTCAAGTTGTTTTAAATCGAATAAAGTCGGTTTCTTCTGCTTTGAATCCAGTTGTGATTCTGTTGTAACTTTTTTTTAGTTTGGGTCGAACTTGTTTTCAACGTTGGCACTTTCTGCTATAACACTATGGTATTGACATTGACATACATTTTGATGATATATAATTAGACGATTCCTAAGAAGACAATATAAGTAAATGTGTTTATATTGCAAAAAGGTTTTCTTTTACGTTTTTCAGTTATATGGAATGTACTTCAATCAGGATTACACACAGAACAGAGTGGATAGTAAGTCAAACTGTCCTACAGTGTTCCTCACTCACTCACACTCACACTCACACTCACACTCACTGAGTCTCACACATTCGAGCATTCAGAGCAGGTTTTTGCGGGAAAACTTTTTTTCAGGTATTGACACGGATTGAGGAGATGGCAGATTGCCTTGCAAATTACAATTTTTCACAGTCTCAATTTGGAATCGAGGGAGTTGGAAATTTTGTACAGACACCCGCGCACCAAATGAGGGTTTAAAGACCATGAGGGAATCACGTGTATAAAACGTGACCCCTTTTATCTTCTGTTTGTGCAAGGATGTTTTAATTTGTTTAAATTTTTGTTGAGCCGCATACGAAAAAAATAATTTTTTTTTTGATTTTAAAAATTTAAAATTTTATTAAGGGAAAAAAAACTGAACTCTTGATACTTAAATTACAGATATATAGGGTCATAATTTGATCTGTGATACGTGTTACCCCTCAACAAAACATCAATCATGGCTCATTCTGCAAGATCCAAGTCCAAGTTAAGATCCAAGGCTGTCAAAGTGGGCTCTCATACCTCTGATTATGCTAAGACTGCAGAAGCTAGAAGACAAAGATTAGCTGAAAAGGCGAAGGAGGAATTAGAAAAGCAAAAGAAGAAGGACAATGAAGATTCCATTGATGAGGATTCAAAAGAGGAGAAGATGGATGAGGACGTTAAGAAAATCAGTACTACTGGCTGGAGAAAATCAAGAAACAGTGCCTATAAGAAGCATAAGGTTTCAAAGAAGAAGAACAAGACGATGAAGTTTTAGACATTTTATTGTACTGCACTGTGATTTTACTACATCAATTATTACAATTATAATGACATGGCTTGATCAATTTATTCTTCAATGATTAAGAACAACAATTGAAAATTAACCATATATTTTTATGTTTCACTTCTCGTGTACGGTAAGTTGACCGTGGAATATGTTACTATATTCAACTTAATAATCTTGCACTGTTTCCTGCATTATTTTTTTTTCCATTTATAATTGTCATTTGTATATTAATATAGATTTTTTTGGGTTTCATGTATTTAAAAAGAAAGCGTGTGTCCTTTAGTCCTTTATCTCTCACCACTTATCTCTCTGTACGTCTTATCTAAGTAGCAATGTTACAAGTTACAAATAAAGTCATTGTCGGAGATACAAATGGCATACTGCCACCGTTGAAGCGCGTGTAAATAATGCAGATAAATGGGTGCGTCACAATGTCAATGCTGTGTTTACATTAAGATCAAGTTTAGTAGGTCAGTTAGTTACTGTGAAATCACCGAACTATGTTCCTTGGCTTTGCATCACTGGTGGCTGGTCAAAAGTTTTCATTTTGAATACCATTGGTTAACTTCAAAACATAACCCTACTCCACACTGGTCTCTGATTAAGTTTACTCCCGTGATACACAATTGTCAGTGACAGAGAATATGAGGATCCCACTGTTAAGCAAGACTTTGGCTAAGGCCTTCATATCTGATCTTGATCATGATTTTCTAAAAGCACATTTGGACTCCAGCAACAATTCAACAGGGAATAACAACATAAATACATTTGCGAGTACTATAAATGAGGGATTCAACACTATTGTCAGCAGTAACCCCATTCAACATGACATTGATTCATCATTGAAGGAGAATGATCTGTTACAGTCGATCTCTAAAAGACGGTTATACTTTGGGTTCATCGACCAATTCGATGACTTGATCCCGGGTCGGTTGGAAAACTATCATTTGAAGATAATCGGCTATTCCAAGGGTTTAGTGATATCGTTCAACGAAAAACTGTGCATATATGAAATCAATGATGACTCCAATCTACTTCGATGTGTGATTAATTTATCTCCAAAGACCCCAGAAACAGTATCGGTGCTCCACATGGAGATCTGCATGTGTAAGGTGAGAGAGTACCTTTACTGTTTGTTAAGCACAAATGAGCTGGTACTCATAAACTTAGACACCTCCACTGTGATTGACAGAATCAAATTATCGGTGAATTACATGGAACGGTTCACTATAATCCCATCCGATGATTACCAACTTTTGGTATTGCACGGTACATCATCGATTTCATCGATCATCACACATACAAAGCTAAACACACTGACTGAATCAGCACCTATCAATTTTTTCTTTTGGCCCGTGGGGGCGATTAGATTGAACAGAATGTATATATACCTTTTCGGTCCTCAGGGCCAATTTGATGTTTACAAATATTCACAAGCCACTGGTGATTTATACCCAACAAATAAGAATCAAGTGTTGAGTATTCACAATGGTAGACTAGGCGATCCATCGTTTGGTAATATACAAGAGATCAGAACGTTGCAATTGCAGATTTGGGTGGTGATTCAAGAATACGGTTGGACAATATACGAACATACTGGGAGTTCATTAAGCTATGTGATCAATTCTCCATTGAGCTCAGCTTTTAGAAAGTTTTTAATGGGGGATGCTGTTAAGGGGAAATTCTCCATTCTGATGAGTAGCGGTGATATAATGCTTGTGAATGGTCACAATGTCAACATTTTAAAAGCTGAAAGTACCACCATTACAGACGCTTTTGCATTCGATGACACTATTATGGGATGTTTCAGAGATTTTTCCGGTGATCTAGAGTTAGGAAGAATGAACACAGAACTAATTCAATGGGAAGGTGACACACATGAATTGTGCAAGTTCAGCAACACTTTAGCTAACAACAATTACTGTAAAGAGTTTGATGAATTCACTGTCGAATACCATGACGAGTTGGTGATCAAGTTAAACAAAAATGGTAAGATTTTGACATCTCTCGGTCAATTCCCTAATCTTCATGATATATTGGACATCACACCATTGATCATTAACTCAATGTTCCATACTTTAGTGGTGATTGATGACTCGGGGATAGTGCTGTTCCAATTAAATGGAGAGATGACAAGAATCTTGAGGAAATTGTCCTTCCAGAACGTCGAAGACATGTCCAGTTATACTTTATCCTTATCGGAGATTCAAAATTATCTGATTTTACACACAAATACCGATACTTTGATCAGCCTGGAGACTCTTGATGTGAATACATCTGCTCCTGAGGGAATCACCCGTGCACATAAGTTGCTTGTATACGACAATAAACCAGGATTTAGCATAGATGATTTTGTCAAGACCGATTATGAGTTTGCATTCAACAATAAAAGTGTCATTGTTCCCTTTGAATACTTATGCAATGATAAAGATATGACACAGAGATTAATGGCAACAGTTCTATCTGCAGAACCTTCCGACAGTGAAACAGATACCATCAATGATGTGAGCCCAGCTTCTGAAGGCTGTAAAAAGAAGTATTCATTTATTTGTGCTGATAATACAACTAGTCATTTAGTGTTTGTGAATACCACAGATCTGCCTCTTTATAAATATCCATTCTGGGTTCCGTTTATTATATCGCTTCTTGATTTAGATGAGGACAATGAATCCCTGGTCACATACCATTTAGAGAACTATGGTTGTTACGAACTATTTAGAAAAATGTGTGAGAATTGCTTTTCATATCATCCTACCATTAGAAACAAGGCATTTGACATTTTGATCAGATTAGTTGAGTTAGGTACCGAGGAGGCAAACACACTCATTGATAAGGCACAGGAGAAAGTGTTGATGGATTTAGATTACCATGCATCATCCATTGAACTGCAGTTGTTCTTCTCTACCATGGTCGTTGGTGTTGGTTGCTTATGTGATAAGACCTTGCTGAGTAAAGCATTGATTTTAAAGATCATTGAGTTCATACGATCCAATAACGCCACTGCCAGTTCGATCATGTTAAAGATTCTGGCCAGAATCACTATTGTGTTGATGAAACAACACAGGGTGAATATTGCTAGTTTGTTCTCAATAGTGTTTTCTGTGAGAGATCAGTTCATGAGAAAGGACCCACAACTGGATATGTTCATTTCGTTCAATGATTATCTAAATGATATTATGAGACAAGACTCTGCCATGGTCAGTGTTATTCTGGGGTATTTACTGACTCATGACACGACGAGTTTGGACCTTCAAAGCTACATTTTAGATTATATCAATTACTTTCTCATTGAGTTACCGTTTAAGATAAATTCTAATGATTTATTCATCATCATTGTATCATTGATTTCGTATTTCTCCACATTGAAGGACCAACATGAACACAACAAGAAACTTTGGGATACATTAAATCTGACAAGTAACATATTAACTACTAACTTCCATGACTGTATAGGATCATATTTTAATATGAATGGATTGTCCGAGAATCAATTACACCACACTCAGAGGTTAGCTGCCGACGGTCATGAGGGGAAAGTGTGTGTGACGCTTAACAATGATGAATTGAAGATTGGATATGGTGGAGTGGTTTTAATCAGGGACGATAAGAGACATCCAAAGCACCATCAGAAGAATTGGCACATTAAGTACTTGAAGAAATTGGCACGTAAGGACAGTTCCGCAGTAAATCCAAAGCATTTAAAGGCATTGCAACAGCAACTTGGTATAGATGACAATTTTTACAAACCAATTTTTTCATGGGATGGTACTAAACTAGCGTGTTTCTCGTTCAGTGATTACAGCATAGTCGTTTACGATTTGACTCGGTTCAGGGAGGATTACTTGTTACCCGAGGTGCTTAACAATGAAAACGTTTCATTGATGATACCTAATTTCGGTCCATTGTTTATTCAATCGTATTGGAGAACCAATAATTTCACTGAAAAATACCAAACGGTGCAATTGAGTGCAATCATGCAGTCGGTCACGGCGGAGAAATTAGAATTCAAAGAAGAAGAACAGCAATCAGAGTACAATGATCGTGAATGTTGCTGCCAAATGATCAAGGAAATATCCATGGTGGAACTAATTTACAAGTACTTATCTGTGTTCCCACATATTAAACGAACACATTTAAACATGAATTGGATGTCCGATGGTAAGATAGAATTAACTTTACAAAACAAGACGATCTTTATATTTGATGTGTAAACGTAATTTTTAACTTATTTTATTTTTCTATTATCTTTTTAAATATACTTATATATGTGTATGTATCTCATGCTGTTAAACAATGGATGTCAGGCAATCAAAGCCAATTAAAAGATAAACTCTGTTCGTCTGTCTGTCTATCAATACATCACATCACGGAACATCCCCAGATACTTTGCTAAAAGCAGACCGAGCCGCACAAATTCTTTTTTTTGTTTAATTGCGGTTGTGTTCTTTTTTTGCTTTTCTTTGCTTGTTTTGCTGTTTTCGCCCTTTAATATATAAATAATTGCAAATACAGGGAACAGGAAAAAAAAGGAAGGACGGGAAAATACCTAAACAAGGTGTATCCAATTGTTCTTTTGTATCAGGTTGCTGTCGTTCATTACTTTGTTCCATTGGTGATTTATCTATCCGTGTCAACTCAACTCAACTCAACTCAATTGAATTAATTGAATTAATTGAATTGACCCCCCGTCTTACTACAAACAAACAAAGAAAGGGAAGAAGACATAAGACCTTTCCCATTTGTCCTTTCTTTTTTTTAAAAAAGTTGTACATACACATAAAAACATAACATTAACCAATTAATTAGAATTAGAATTAGAATTATACAATCAATCAATATCATACATATTGTTGACTCAATTGCATTTCTCAATCGTTTATCTTGTTTTCTTGTTGTTTAATACCCTCATTTTAAATTCTGAAATCTACAGATAACAATACCATGACAAGGACTGTATTATTAAGAGTCAACGACACTGGTGAACCAATTGTTGGTAACAACAGAGGTGTGCTGACACTTCCTCATTCTCCGCCAGATCCAAACGCTAAACCAGGTGATCCATTGTTCATTTTGAGATTCTACATCATTGCTGGGTCTCAGATAACCAATGGTGGTACCATTTGGACCGATGCCCCTCCTTCATTCGATAAACCTTACAAGAGAAACAAATACTACGGCCATAGAATTGCATCGTCGTTTTACAAGGACACGGAGATTGACATTAAAATTTACAGACCTGGTTCCTACTGCTACTACTTGGGTTACAATGTCCTTCAACCTGGTCAACACAAGGAGACATTTAACACCACTAGAAAGTTTTACTTTGTCGTGCCACCGGCACTTTCCATCAACAACAAATATTTACCAATGAACTCTGTCAGCATGCAATCATTAGTGTCTAAATGGGTCGGTAATGATCGGAAGGATTGGCACAATATCTTCACTGAAATTTCTAAAAAATCCTACAATATGATTCATTTTATCCCATTGCAACACAGAGGTGAATCCAATTCTCCATACTCAATTTACGATCAACTGGAATTTGACCCTGAGATCTTCAAGAATGGCATTGACGACGTCAAGGAGATGATTTCCACCTTGGAGACAAAATATGGTATTTTGTCAATGACCGATGTTGTGTTCAACCACACCGCTAACAACTCTGCATGGATCAGAGAACACCCAGATGCTGGTTACAATAAGGAAACTGCCCCTCATTTAACATCGGCGATAGAGTTAGACAAGGCCTTGCTGCATTTCTCTGCACACATGAAATGGCATGGCTACCCAACTAAGATTAATAACGTCTCTGATTTGTTGAAAGTCATGGATGGTATCAAGATTCATGTGTTGGGAGATTTGAAATTATGGCAATACTACGTTGTCGATGTCTTGGGACATATTGAAGCACTGGAGGAGCTTTGGATAAAGTCCAAGGGGAAGCTAACCGGATTTGACGGCATTCCAGATGATTTGGATTCAAATTTGACAAAGATAGCTGACTACGTGAAGAATAACTGCGCCGTGGAGCAATTTAAACTAGGTACCAGATTCCAGAACAGATTGGACACTTTGAAATTCGCCAATGTGTTATTCTCCGTGTATGGTGATGTGCCATTTGCTGACATCAAGGACCAAGCTCGTAGAATTTTGGATGAGATCAATTTACCTTTGTACAAGGCTTACGATGAGGATAACAATGAAATCTTGGAACAAATTTACAATAGAATAAAATACCAAAGATTGGAGGAACATGGTCCAAAGATGGGTGAAGTGACCTTGTCATCCCCATTGACTGAACCGTACTTCACTAGATTTACCGACAAGGACGGCAAGGAATGGGCATTAGCTAACAATGGTTGGATCTGGGGTGGTAACCCATTAGTGGATTTTGCATCTGACCAATCTAAATGTTATCTTCGTAGAGAAGTTATCGTTTGGGGTGATTGTGTGAAATTACGGTACGGTAACGGTCCTGAAGATTCTCCATACTTGTGGTCAAGAATGATTGAATACGCCAAATTGTCTGCGTCCATTTTCCATGGTTTCAGAATCGATAACTGCCATTCCACTCCAATCCATGTTGGTGAAGCTTTACTAGATGCTGCTAGATCCGTTAATCCTAACTTGTATATTGTTGCTGAACTATTTACCGGTAGTGAAGACATTGATATCCTGTTTGTGGAAAGATTGGGTATTTCTTCGTTGATCAGAGAAGCTATGCAAGCATACTCTGTGGGAGAGTTGTCTAGATTAGTTCACAGACACGGCGGTAGACCAATTGGTTCCTTCAGATGGCTTCCGTTGGATGAAATGTCATACCCTGCTAGATTAGAAGACTACCAAAGGAAATGTAACGAAGACATTACCAAGAAATCTGAAGTTCCAATTCCAGAAATTATCATTTCACAAGCACCACATGCTTTGTTCATGGATTGTACTCATGATAATGAAACACCTGCAGACAAGAGAACGGTGGAGGACACATTACCAAATGCAGCATTGGTGGCATTCTGTTCATGTGCCACTGGTACTACCTTTGGTTATGATGAGTGTTATCCACATTTATTGGATGTCGTGAATGAAAAGAGAAAATACAGCTACGGTGATAATGGTATCGGAGAAGTGAAGAAGAAATTAAACACCATAAGACAACATCTCGCAGAAGAATGTATTGATGATGCTGAATCCAGTGAAATGCATGTTCACCACGAGGGTCAATACATCACCCTTCATAGAACTAATGCCAAGACAGGAAAGGGATACTTTTTGATCGCTAGAACTAAGTTTTATCAAGACGGTGACCAAACTCTAATGCCTATTACTCTACATGGTACAGAAGCCAAGTTTGAATTTGCCTACAGTCTGTCTAGATCTTCTACTCCGTTTGAAGAAAACGAAGTCGCCCCTGATGATACTTTGATGAGGGCCATCCCAGTGGAATTAACTAAATTACCGCATGGTTACATTGAATTTGATCCAGAGACTAACAACTCAACCATTCACTTGCCTGATGAATTTCCTCAAGGTTCCATTCTGGTTTTGTCTACGTCTGTCAATGGCTGTGACGAAGAGCTTGATGAATTTGTCAGAACTGGTGCCTTCGATGCCACAGCTAACTTGAACTTGATTGATATTAATGCTATATTATACAAATGTGAAAGTGAAGAACGCGATGCAAGTTATGGTATTGATGGTGATTATAACATTCCAAACTATGGTCATCTGGTTTACGCCGGTATTCAAGGTTTCATTTCTGTTCTTAAGGATGTTATCACAAACAATGATCTAGCTCATCCAATCGCCAACCATTTAAGAGACGGTACATGGGCACTGGATTTCATTTCAAATAGATTAACTAAATTTGAAAATGGTAATGAAGGTGTTACTGAATTTAAACAATGGTTAGAGTCCAGATTTGCAAGAGTTAAAACTGTTCCATACTTTTTAGTGCCAAGATACTTTGCGCTGGTTGTTGGTGTTGCATATGAAGCCTTAAGATTTAAAGCTTTGTCACTAATGTCTCCACAGATTCAAAAGAGTACTCTATTTGTGCAAAGTTTGGCTCTGTGTTCCGTGCAGATGGTTGGTTTAACTAAAACTGCATCTATCAGTCCTTTCGAGCTTGTGCCATCTATGTCTGCAGGTTTACCACACTTTAGTTATGATTTTATGAGATGTTGGGGTAGAGATGTCTTTATTTCATTCAGAGGTTTATTGCTTTCCACCCATCGTTATGAAGACGCCAAAAGTCATATCTTAAACTGTGCCATGACTACGAAGCATGGTTTGATTCCAAACTTGTTAGGGTCAGGTAAGGAGCCAAGATACAACGCTAGAGATGCTGTGTGGTTCTTCTTACAAGCCTTACAAGATTATATCAAGCTTGCTCCTAATGGTAGGGATATCTTGGATTGTAAAGTTAAGAGAAGATTCCCTCTTGATGATACCTATGTGAAGTTTGACGATCCAAGAGCGTTTTCAGTGGAGACCTCAATCAGGGACATACTGTATGAGATTTTGAAGAGACATGCTGGTGGTATCAGTTTCAGAGAAGCTAATGCTGGTCTGCAGATTGATTCTCAGATGAAGGATGAGGGATTTAATGTTAACATTAAGGTTGATTGGACTACTGGTTTTGTTCATGGTGGTAACCAATTCAACTGTGGTACATGGATGGATAAGATGGGTGAGAGTACCACTGCTGGTAACAAGGGTTTCCCTGGTACTCCAAGAGATGGTGCTGATGTGGAAATCATTGGTATTTTGAAGTCTACTTTGAGATTTGTCATCGAATTGAACAAGGAAGGTTTGTTCCCATACACTGAAGTTGTCAATCAAGACGGTGATACCATTACATTTAAACAATGGAACCAATTACTGTTGGATAACTTTGAGAGATGCTTCTACATCCCAGTGGATCCAAAGGATGACTCTAAATACGATGTTGATCCTAACATCATTAACAGAAGAGGTATCTACAAGGACATCTACCACTCTGGTAAACCATACGAGGATTATCAATTGAGACCTAACTTCCCCATAGCCATCACTGTGGCACCCGAATTGTTTGTTCCTGAACATGCTATGATTGCCATCACCAATGCTGATCAGATCATCAGGGGTCCAATTGGTATGAAGACCTTAGATCCATCTGATTTGAATTACAGACCATACTATCTAAACTCTGTTGACAATGATGACTTTGCCACTTCCAAGGGTCGTAACTACCATCAAGGTCCAGAATGGTGTTGGTGTTTAGGCTACTTTATGAGAGCTTTCAGACAAGTGTACTTCAGTAACCATCCATCGTGTTGTTCAGCAGATGGTGAACCAACTGACCATTTACATCAAATGATCTCTAGTAGATTATCAGCACACAAGCAATGGATTAAAAACAGTCCATGGGCTGGTTTAACTGAATTGACTCAAAAGGATGGTGAAATCTGTAACGATTCCAGTCCTACACAGGCATGGAGTGCCAGTTGTTTGCTTGATCTTTACTTGGATTGTTGGATTGGTGAAGGCCATAGTGATAGCGGTTAGTTTTCGTTTCGGTTCTAGGCCCGCTTTGTCATTCTTTACTCTACTACTCTATTACCCCCTCTAACGCACGTCATATCACTTTAACTTGTCTGTTTTTTTTTTTTAATTCTTTGTTATGTGTTTTTTTTTTCTTATCTTGTTTTTACCGTTTCATCCTTTTGTTTTAATTTTTTTTATTTATTACCGTCGTTTTTAACTGTACGCCCCCATACCATATCATACCATACCATACCATACCATTACATATTTAACTCTAATTTTTTTTGTCAATAATAATAATTATTTAATCGCATTTCTAAGAGTGTTTTATTATCTTTAAATCAGTAACAGGGTAAGCCACAACAAAAAATGTAGTGGGTAGTGTTACCTTGCATGGCTGAACTTGATTTATTCTTTTATTTTTAAACTTATTACATTTTGACATATCGGAAACAACAAAGAAAAACTAAACAATGACAATTTTCTGAATGTAGTATAATAAATTGAAACAAAATTTCAATAAGTGAATAAACTGCTCATCGATAGCCACCTGCAAATCGTTACCGAAAATTGAGCAAATAAGCGCTTCCAAGTTCAAATTCTGTTCAGTTAATGTATTTTGTGTTTGTGTTTATTAGCTCGTTTTTTTTTCTTTCATTAATTCTTTATTCTTTGTTTCTGTTCTGTAATTACACGAGACCACCATTTGAGATCTTCCTTTTAGATAGGATATGAGAGTTTGATTAAGTGGTGGTGCTGTAAACTCATTGTATTAAATCGTATTGGTGTGGAACGTAACGTAAAGGCCCCCAACTGGTGTAGAGAAGTGGAATGGAGTTTCCTCATTGGGCAATTTTGTTGATACTCTTAAACGACTTTACAAAACACTTTAATCATAGATGCAAATGGATTTCGGGGAGGGGGTGGGAGACCAGGATATGGAAGTCATTACTACGATTACAATTACGATAAAATGCCACTGTTTAAAAATGCTCACTTGGGTGGATAAATGAACAAAATAGTAATAAAGAGTTAATTATTTAGCACAAGTAGAAATTTGCTCTTGTTTACGATTACCAATTTTCATTCACTTGAATTTTGCTCATGTTGTTTAAACCCATTACTTATATATATTGGGTTAGATTTCAATTTTTTTTGTTAATCAACCATGATCAGTTAAATGGCTATTAATGGACCAATACGGTTCATTTGCAATACCAGTTCTCCATTCATAATTAAAACAGCAATTCACCATGCTTTCTAATCTATTAAACCCAATACCTCCAGTCGAAATTTTAAAGAAAGAGTTAGAATCTGTGTCACATACCACATTGTATAAGAAGGACACTTGCATCCACTCTGCAAAGATTGAAAAGTCTCCAGAGGCTTCATCATCGTCTAGAAAGGGTAGACGTCACTCTGCTAAATTCCGTAGAAATACCTCTGGTTGTATGACTTGTCGGAGAAAGAAGAAGAAATGCGACGGGTTGAAACCTGTGTGTTCAAGATGTCTCAAGGCTGGTCATGAGTGTATACCACCTCCAATCAAGTTTGTTCGGTGTCAGATGACGGGTGCAAAACCTGTGTACTCTGAAATTAAGGAGAAGGCTCTTCCCTCCGTTGCTGGCAACGTGAAAATCATTCCAAAGCCAACCCCAATTCCTACACCTTGTTGTGTAGGAATGGCTTCAACCACTGATATGAAATCTATCAATGTGATTAAAACCCATAGATCGTGCTCTATTTCCTCCTCATCTGATGAATCCCTTTCATCATCGTCTTCCACTCCAAATTCTGGTGCCAGTTCACCTAGAAGTTCCATCACCTCAATTTGTTCATCGAATGATCTACAACGGTACCATTACACGCCAATTTTACCAAAGGACAAACAAATAAATTCTACTCCTTCTCCTCCAACACTATCTGCTGCTGCTGCTGTGTTAAAGCCGATTAAATCCAATACTGCTCAACAACTGAAGATTTCACATTTGATCAATGTCGCCAATAGTTCAACGTTCAATACCAACATCAGCACTAATGACAAGATACCATTACCATATATTAAAGAAGTTCTAGCTTGTCAACAGTTAGTGCCAACTAATGTCATCCATTCCATTCATTCAATTTTATTGAATGATAAAAATGGATTGATGTTGATTGATTGTTGGTGTTGCCATTTGATCAGCACCAACAAGGAATTAAAATCAAAGTTCGCTTACATTGATTTCAAGACTAAGGCAACTGATTTAGATAAGTCAATTATTTCCTTAACTGATGTTCTCAATTTGAATGACAATGCCTTGAAACTAGCCATGGTGTGCATACTTGTGTTGATTGACAACATTAAAACTAAAGGGTTTAATTCATTCATGAAGTACTTACCACATATAAAAACGATTCTGTCCACATTCAAGGGTGATTCGAATCCAAGACATTTACAAATCGTTGACTTTCTTCATTACTTTGAATTGACCACTACGTTTTCATTCGCCAGTGAAACTGAATCTTTCATCACTAACCCATTCAACACCGAGTTCTCACATTGTGAACTGCAACTCCTCTCTCCAGTGTTGAATGTGTACTGCAACATTTTACAATTGTCAAAGTCATTGGCAAAGGCTAAGCAACCTCATGTGTTCGATGGTATTCTCTTAGAAGCTGGCTTCTTGGAGAGAAAATTGGATTCATTGCAGTGTACTCCTCATTGTTCTAAAGTGCAAAAGGATTTATTCAAGTTGTATGTGCTTGTCGGGAAATCATACGTCAATCAATTGATTTACAAGATCCAATCCACATCTACTAAGTGCAAGTTATTGACCAGTCAATTGAAATCATTACTTCCTGAATTGATCAACCATAAGCAGGGAAACAATGAAAGCGCATCGTGGAAATGCTTATTGGTGTATCCAATGTTTATTACTGGTGTCGATGTGTTTGGTGACTCGGATAGACAATGGTACATGGAACAATTTCAAACTTTACTAAACAAAACACTCCAAACTCCTTCCACAACCACAATCACTGTGATTTTGAAGGAGATTTGGAAACTTAATCCCAATGGAACTACATTCGTCGATTGGTTTAACACTAAAAGTGATTACTACTTCGCTATTAATTAATACTGTGTATATCTTATATATATTTATTTATTTAATTTTAAATTAAAAAAACGAAAAAAAAAACGATAAAAATTTAATAAAAAAGTGTATATATATCTAAGATTATTTCGTTTCGTTGTCTAATGGGTACACCGTTGGATCCCAACCTGTGATGAATTGGTCGTCTTTCTTCTCCAATGAGGCCAGGTCTTCAGCGTCTAACGTGAAATCAAACACATCCAAATTGGACACCAATCTATCCTCGTGAATGGTCTTAGGTAGAACAATGTAACCTTTACTCAACGACCAATTGATTAAGATTTGTCCTGCATTCTTATTGTGTTTCTTTGCCACTTTGATCAAATCTGGATCATCGAATTTCCGTCCCTTGGCCAATGGAGAATAAGCCTCCACAGCGATGTCATTCTTCTGACAGAACTCAGCCAATTCAGTTCTTAACAACCATGGATGGATTTCAATTTGGTTGATCACTGGTTTAACCTTCAAATTAGGGTATGCTAACAATTCCTTAATGTGTTTAATACCATAGTTAGACACACCAATGTTTTTCACTGTGCCATTGGCAACAGCTTCTTGCAATGCCAACCAGGACCCATGTCTCTTTTCATAATTTGATTGTGGTGAATGCATTAACACAAGGTCAATGTAACCAATGTCCTTAGCCTTTGTCAATGCTGTTTCAATGGCCTTCTTTGTAGCATCGTACCCATGATCTGTGTCCCAGATCTTGGTGGTGTACCAAATGTCACTTCTCTTGTGTGTACTTGGATCCTCTTGAACCCATTGATGGATAGCCTCTGAGACTTCATGTTCATTCTTGTACAAAGCGGCAGAGTCGACGTGTCTGTAACCCTTAACCAGGGCCTTGTAAACAATGGTTCTAGCGACATCAGGTGGAGTCAAGTAAACACCCAATCCAATCTTTGGAATCTCTGCACCTGAATTTAATGTAATCGTATCTTGGTATGGTTTTGACATAATTATTTAGTTTATTGATACTTAAGTGATCAATGTGTATTTGGTAATTGGAAATTAATGAGAGATGAGAAGAAAAAGCAATAGTAAAACTTGTAAAAGAGAACATCGAAAACATCAAGTGATAGGTGATATTTATACTAATAAAAACCATCAAGGTGATGTGGTCGGGATTACCGAATCGGACAATTCCCAAAAGGGAAAGAGTTTCTCAGCAACAGAAATTTTACTTTCCTAATTAGTGGCCATTAAGCCTAAAGGAATGTTCGACGCGTCTATCGACTTACTGAATGATGAAAATCAGTGGATCACGTGATTCTCTTTTATATAGATATTTATACTCTACTGTATAAAATAATGGTGGAGAGGTGTCAAATCGATGAAATAGATCAAATTGATCAAATTCATGTACAAAGCATCTGATCTTGACCATATTTGAAGTTTTCAAATACCGGGTAACAATGCCCACCACAGATTTCAGGCGGAATTTCAACTAATTTAACTTAATATCGATGTTTCGACCCTTAAAATTCATTTGATAGCCACAGTGGCAGTTGGTACGACTACAGAAAAAAAATCACACTTTCCCACATGATCTTTCAGCAATTTGGTACCATTTATTCATTAATTTCATTCCAATTATAGTTATGGATAAGGTAAAAGCAAAATGGGTATTATCCAATGAGAGTACCGTATCGGTATTCTCTTTGGATTTTGAATTCTAAGGGTTCCAATATAATATGCCATTCAAAATTTGTATGCCACAGCTTTTCGTAAATCATGCACAAGAACATTGTCTACTTTAATCAGATAAAAATTTCACTAAATCTTTATAACTAGTTCATTTTTTTCTTTTCTTAGAAGTAGTATTACTCTAATCATCTATTATCTACTATCTTCAGAAAATATCTTTTCTGTATCATAATTGATTCAAAATAAGTGGTTCTTTTGTTTGTACTGTGAAAGAGTTTACATTACATCATCGGGACTGAAAAAAATTATTCAATTTTTATTTTACTTCCTAACCATGACAGAGGAGAAGACTTCTTCATTTGAACAGCATGAAACTACAGAATTTGCTCATGACATTCATCCACAGTACTCCGAGCATCCATACCATCAGAATGATCATGGTGATCAATTTGTGGAGAGTGGGTTGAAGGCGGGTTTGAAAAACAGAATGATCAATTTGATTGCATTGTGTGGTATCATCGGTCCTGGTTGTTTGATCGGTATGGGTACTTCCTTGGCTAAAGGTGGACCAGTGGGGTTAGTTGTTGGTTATGCTATTGTCGGTATCCCAGTGTTGGGGATGATGTGTTCCATCGGTGAAATGAATGCTGTCTTGGATCAAAATTTCTGTGTGTTGGGATCCAGATTCATCTCCAAGGGATTTGGTGCTGCATTGTCTGTGTTCTACGTTATCATTTGGATCACAGTGATGATATCCGAATACACTGCGTTGAGTCAAAGTATGAGAGCGTACACTGATAACGTCCCCATTTGGGCATGGGTTATCATTCTTTGGGCATTTTTCACTGTGTTTGCTTCATTAGGAGTGGAAACGTACGGTGAAACTGAATATGTGTTGGGAATGTTCAAATTAGCGTTTCTAGGTGGGTTTTACATCTTTGCCATCATTTACGCCGCTGGTGGTATCAAGCATCACAAACCAGATAACCCTTTCGGTAATTACCCATTGAAATCTGGGTTTAGAGGTATCGTTAGTTCATTTGTTTACGCTGGTACTTTCTACTCTGGTGTGGAATCAGTGTCTGTGATTGCAGCAGAGGCAAGAAACCCTGCCAAGGCTATTCCAACAGCCGTGAAGAACACTGTGATTAGAATCTTTTTCGTGTATTTCGGTTTATCAATTGCATATGGTATCACTGTTCCATACAATGATCCTAGATTAGCTGGTGACTCCAAGGTGTTGAAGGCTCCAATGACCATTGCATTGACTAATGCAGGTTGGGAAAACTCAAAATACTTTATCGCTACAATGATTCTAATGACTTGTATTTCTGCCATCAATTCAGCGATTTATCTAGCCAGTAGAACCATTTTCCATTGGTCAAAGGATGGATACGGTCCTAAGTTTTTCTCTAAGGTCGATAAACGTGGTGTTCCATACGTTGCCATTCATTTTGCCCATGCATTTTGTTTCATCTCTGTGATGAGTTATAAATCTGGTTCCGCAAATGCTTATAACTACATTGTCAATTTATCTGGTATCGCTGCATTTATCGTTTGGACTTCAATCTCCATCGTGCATTTGAGATTCCGGAAAGGTTGGATCAAAAAGGGTTACAGTCTGGATGAATTACCATTCAAGTCCCCATTTTTCCCATACTTTAATTACATTTGTATCAGTGTTGGTATCTTGTTGACGTTAGTGCAAGGATGGACTGTGTTTAAACCCTTCACCGCCGGCCAATTTGTTGATTCGTACATTTTGTTGCCATTGTTTTTCATTGTGTGGTTTTCGTATGATTTGTACTTTAGAACATGGATAGTGAAATACGAAGACATGGATTTTGTGTCTGGTAGAAGACCGGATTTGGACTCCATCATTGGAAAAGAATTGGACCAATACAACTCTTCCGATGAGGTAGTGGATGGTAAAATCCATTCGTCTTAATATGATGACTAATTGAGATTATTTTGTACACTTTACTATCTCGTTAATAATAAACATTTACCTTTATTGAAACAACCTGATTAAATAGTAAACATACACACTTTTTAATCGAGTGTAAACTTTCACGGCTGTGTACATTTTAAAATTTCTGTGGCGTTATCTCAAGTACGGTTGATCTTGATTATAAATACAGGTACCATTTCTCTTGAAATTCAATTTTACACAATTCCTTTAGTGGTTATACTACATTTTTTGATAAAACTCGATCAATTGATATTATATAAACATTGCAAATATGTCTACGTATGTCTTCTGTCACTCACAATAACTCAATGCCATTGAATTGAACTAGTATTACTAACGAGTCTAGATAATTTTTCAGTTACTCCGAAACTCCAACTTTAAAACTTAACAACTCAGCATCTATTCCACAAGTTGGTTTAGGTACTTGGCAATCCACTGATGAAGATGCTTACAATGCAGTCTTGTCTGCCATTAAAGCTGGTTACACTCACATTGATACTGCTGCAATTTACTTAAACGAAGAAATTGTCGGTAAGGCCATCAAGGACTCTGGAATTGCCAGAGACAAGTTGTTCATCACAACCAAGCTATGGAACACCAAGCAACAAGACCCAGAAGCTGCATTGACTGAATCATTGAAGAAATTGGGCTTGGATTACGTTGATCTTTACTTGATCCACTGGCCAGTTCCATTTAACCCTAAGGGTACTCCAGAGTTATTCCCAACGAAGGAAGATGGATCCACTGATGTTGTTCCAGAATCCGAATGGGATTATGTCAAGACTTACAAAAAAGTTCAAAAATTAGTTGCCACTGGTAAAACCAAGGCTGTTGGTGTCTCCAATTTCACCAAGGACAAAATTGAAACTTTATTGAATGATAAGGAAGTCACTGTTGTTCCATCTGCATTACAAGTTGAATTACATCCATTATTACCACAACAAGAATTAGTTGACTATGCTCAATCAAAGGGTATTGTTGTTGAGGCATACTCTCCATTTGGATCCACTGGTGCCCCAATTTTGACCAATGAAACCTTGAAGAAGATTGGTGAGAAGCATGGTGTGTCTGCTGCCACTGTGGCTATCTCATGGGCTGTCTGGAGAAAGACTGTTGTCTTGCCAAAGTCTACTCACCCTGAAAGAGTCAAGGCTAACTTGCAAGTTATCAAGTTAACCGATGAAGAAGGTAAGGAAATTGATAACATCCATAAGGTTGAAGGTATCAAGAGAATTGTTGATCCAAAATGGGGTGTCAAGATTTTTGATTAGATATGATATTACATGAATAAGCTGGTAATGACTACTGCTTGCTTGCGAAGCGGAGTATTTAGTTGAAGTTTTTTTTGATTTCAATTTTTTATTTATGTTAGTTGTTTTGAAGTTTCTTATTATAGATTCTTTATATATATATATATTTATATGTAATCAAATTCTGTTTTGTTCTTTTCAAAGTGAATGTTGCAACACTTTTAATGAAAATTGTCCTTCTAGAAATGGGAACCAATCATTTAATTTCACCTGGCATAGTTGTAATTGATCAACCACTCTATCAATGCTCATAGCTGTTTGATCTTCGAAATCATTGCCACAATTTTTGTGTAGTTTCACTTTGATCGCTTTTGCAACGTGAACGATGATTCTATCAAATTCGTAAAAAATCAATGGGGACAACTTAATCGTCCGTTCATTGGGTATTGTTGGTGAATCTGTGGATCCAAAGCAGGCACATATTATATCGGTGGAGATTTTAATGATATCCACCACATTTTCAAGTGCACACAATGGTAAGTCGTTATTTAAAAACCGTCTGATGGATAGAATAATGGACCTTAGTGTCTTGTTTTCTTGCTTCGTTATAGCCACCATTGGCCATTGCAGACCTGGCGTTTGTACTTGTTGCTGTTGTTGTTGTTCTTGCCTTTTAGCTCTGTGAGCAAGAAGAGCATCGGTGAATTTATTGTACTTAATAGATGTTTGTGTTTGTGAGTGTTCCATTTTTGCTAATTGAGTATAGTATGTATATGAAGATGATAATGTGATAGAGTGATGAATGAGAAGAACATCAATATTTTCTTTTTTGGGGAGGTTAATGGAATATTTATAAAGCCAATGGGGATGCATAGACTACTGGTTTTGTGAATGGTACTAATAAATCATCAGATAACTACATTTATGTTTCAAACCATCACATTAAATTAAGTTAAACCATTATACTTCATTTTAATCGTCGCCCCTTATTCGTGATCATGTGTAAATTACTTTGGTACATTTTATAGATGTTTCAAAACTCTATTTTACTATTGAAGACATAAGATAGGAGATAGAAATTACCATATAGAGAAATTACCATGATACTTGTCTTGTGTAATGAAATACAGTAGGGTGTCGGGAAACATCATATAAGGACATCGCTGGGATTTTTTTTTTTTTTTGGTGGTAGCATAACAAAAGGACAAAAAAGAAGATAATTCGAACAAAAGGAGAACTAACACAAAATGAACTCTTTTGTATTTTACTATTGTTTTTTTTTTAAACTGCATTACATACATACTTATATTGTTTTTTGTTTTTGTTTTGCAACTGTTTTCTTCTTCTTCTTCTTCTTCTTTAATACCAGTTTGGCAAGACCACATTCCAAGAGGAAAATCAAGTTCAATTATTTTAACACGACAAACATGAGATTGGTTTATTCAATTATTTATTTGGTTCTTTTACAGTTACAGTTGATTCTGTGTAAGGCTCCAGTGACACTGAATGACAAACAATTTGAAGAACAATTAGACAACACTGACACTGGTGATGACAATGCTGGTGCTGGTGGTACAGGTGGTGCAGGTTCAGGAAAGACCCTGTTTACATTTGATTTATTGGATGATGGTGCCATGGATGATACCAATAGAAGAAACCCTGGGGTGTTTGGCACAGAGCAAGATGATGATGATTTTACAGAAGGTAATTCAGTTGATTTAGATGAGATGGTCAATGTTGTGTATGTTACCTTAGAACCATCAATTGTCACAGTGACCGTCACTGAGATCGTTCAAACAGTGACAACCACCACCACTGTGACATCAAGGGTCAAACCAACAATCACATTGACATTACCACATGAAGCTAGTACCATCACCACGACCGATGTGTCCACTGAGACCCAAGTGGAAACTGTGGAGACGGAGGTTCCCAGTGATGAATACACCACGGAGACAGTTGATGATGAGGGACACACCTTAACGTCTTCTGTTGCTCAGAATGATTCCAATACTTGGACTGGTGTTACCGCTACTACCATGACTGGTACTGGTACTAGTAATGGGAGTGTTACAATCACTTCAAGTGATTACTTCACAGAGTCAACAAGTGCTACAGCTACTAAAAGTTTAAACGCACCATCGTTAGAATTCATCATCACCAATGATGAAGATTACAAAGTCAATTCCAGTGGTTTTAACAATGGGTCCATCATCAGTGGAAGTACCAGTGGATACATTAAACCAAATACCACCACTTCAAAGATCAATGGTGATGAAGACGATGAGAAATTCACAGGTTTCCCATCATTCTCAGATTTACCCACTGAAGAGTTCACTTTCATCAATGACTGTGGCAAATTAGAAAGTGTCAAATTATTGACTACTATAATTGCCACTGGTATTCTTCTGTTCTGTTTAATGGTTTAATATTTTTATTTTATTAGTTTTTTAAAAAAAGAAATACATGTATAGTTTTTACTACTACTTCCCTTTTCCCATTTTTTTTTTTACTTTTTACTTATTACTTTACACAATGTTTTAATTCGTTATAATTTTTCTTTGCCTTTCTTTATTGTTTTAAAATCGACAATCATCACCATTAACCAAATACCAACGATTAACAATAACGTAACACATTGTAATTTGTATCATAAGGGATGGATGGTTTTCACTCACTACAAGGAAGATCAAGTAATCGTATAAAATTTAAAATTTTGATCGTTCATCGTTTAACCCAACAGATTTAACCAATCACAGTACCATTAGTTGAAATTTCTTTTTTTGTTGGTTTTTTTTTTTTCTAACCATTAAGAGAACCATGATATATATATATGTATATGTATGTACATTAACTCGTGATATACAAGACACATACATATACAGTAACGATATATAGTACCATATGTATATGTATATGTATATGTATATGTATATGTATATGTATATATCTATATGTATATATATTCGATACTTTGATGGTATTCTCCTATGATAATAACCAATGACTGTTTGTAAACAGTAATTAATATGGGTAAGTGGAAATACCTTATATACTCTTATTAACTCATCATGTTCCATGTGTTAAAAAAATAATTTTTTTTTTTTTTTTTTTTTGGAAATTTTTCACTTTCTTTACTTACTTAAGATTATTATTATTGTATATTATTATTGTAAATTATTATTGTAATTATTATTAGGTATTGTTATAGTGGGTTTTAATAGTAGTTAGTTTTATTACCAATGTATGATATTATTATATATTGGAAGTGTATGATACGTTAGAATCAAAGACAATTTTGAAGTTTTTTTTTTTCCTTTCTGTCTTTTCATTTATACATACATATACATATATTCATTTTTTTAATCCATTTTTTTCCTTCTTCCTCTTCTTTTTCTTTTTCTTCTTTGTTCTTTCTTCTCTCTTGGTATCATTCATTTGAGTTTTACAACCAACTACATACAAATCTCAAATCACAATGACAACTGTTGGATCCACTTCTGGTTCTGCCGCTTCAACCACTGGTGTCGCCGGTACCGGTTCCAAGACCACTATCAAGAGAACCAAGAACGTTTCCACTTTACAAACCGAATCTACAAAGACTGCCATCAATACTAATGGTGATGTGTTCAATGTGCCAGATTATTCATTTAAACAAATCTTGGATGCTATTCCAAAGCATTGTTTCGAGAGAAAGACTTTTTACTCGTTACATTTCATTGTGAGGGACATCACTGCCATGTTTATCATTGGATACATTGGTACTAATTACATTCCATTAGTCGATAACAAGTTTGCCAGAATCGTTCTTTACTCCTTGCAATCGTATTTGATTGGATTGTTTGCATTTGGTGAATGGATCATTGCCCATGAATGTGGTCATGGTGCATTTTCCCCATATGAAAAATTGAATGATTTCTTGGGTTGGATCATCCATTCATATTTGATGGTTCCATATTTTTCATGGAAGTTTTCCCATGCAAAGCACCATCAACAAACTGGTAACATGAAAAGAGACACTGTGTTTGTTCCATACACCAAGGATGAATTGTTGGAATTGTCCAACACTACAAACATCTATGAGGCTGTTCATGATACTCCAATTTGGTCATTGACCAAATTGATTGGTCAACAAATTGGTGGGTTACAATTGTACTTGGCCACTAATGCCACTGGTCAACCACATCCAGGTTGGTCCAAGTTTGGTAAATCCCATTACAATCCATCGTCTCCAGTGTTTGATCCTCACCAATATTGGTACATTGTGTTAAGTGATATTGGTATCATCTTAAACATCACCATGGTGTATTTTTGGTACAAGAATTTCGGTTTACTAAACATGGTTGTGAATTGGTTTGTGCCATGGTTATGGGTCAACCATTGGTTAGTGTTTATCACTTTCTTACAACACACTGATCCAACATTACCACATTATGAACCAGACCAATGGAACTTTGCCAAGGGTGCCGCTGCCACCATTGATAGAGAATTTGGATTTGTCGGTCAACACATTTTCCATGATATCATTGAAACCCATGTGTTGCACCATTATGTGTCAAGAATTCCATTTTACAATGCTAGAGAAGCCACTGATGCCATTAAAAAAGTCATGGGTGAACATTACAGATACACTGATGAAAACATGTGGGTGTCATTGTGGAAATGTATGAGATCATGTCAATTTGTCGATGGTGAAAATGGTGTGTTGATGTTTAGAAACACTAATGGTATCGGTGTTGATCCAAAATAGATTGATTGAAAAGTTAAAGTTAAGGAACAGTCAACACCTGTTCCAATCTGATTGAAGTCTTTTTTTGCTATTCTGTTATTATTATTATTATTATTATTTGTTATTCTTATCTTCTTCTTGTCTTGCTTATTTGGTTTATTCTATTTTTTTTTTTTGTCATTTTATTTAGAAGTTAATCCTAGTGATTTGTATGTATTGGTATTTGTTATATATATATATATGTAAAAAAAAAACGTAAAACCAAAACTACGCGTCGATCGACTTCTTAAATAAAAAAATTCGTCGGCATCTTTTTCCCTTCATTTTGCTCGACTTTTTCTGGCGACTTTCTCTCTCCTCTCCCCTCCCCCTTTGTAATCTTTTTAACCATTGCCGTTTTCCGTTCAATTACACCGGGCGAAAAAATTTTTTTTTTCCTTCTCCCTATGACATTGCGGTGCAATATTCTCCCCCCCCCATCCCCCCTGTCCCGCTGTTGTCCATCCACCCACCTACTCTTCTCCTGCCTTTCGTTTTATTTCCTATTTTGGCAATGCCAGAAGTCGATGGTGCAAAAAAAAATTCATTTTTTCAGTGTGAGAGAGTGAGAGTGTGAGAGTGTCAGTAAATTGGTCCAAAGTTGGTTCAGTTTTTACTGTTAAATTACAGTTAACGTTCAATGGTTGGTAAAATTTAGTTAATTATATTGGGTGTAAGGTAGAAGTTCCATCGGAGTTGATGAATGTATAATTATATAAATGATCCATTAAACATCAGATTGATTACAAATGTTTATATTGGATACGTTGGTGATACACCATACTATTATTCTCTCCAACATGGATTGCAATTAAAATACACACAACCCACACAAGCGTAATTGCATGTTTGAAAGCAGTTACGTACGGACCACATACACTCTCACTCTCTCATTCACACAAAGCAATTTTATAATCTGATTGTGAAACATTGAGTTATAATTTCCTGTTTGTAAGATGTATCAAGTAATTGTAAATTGTAATATATATATATATATATGAATATATAATATATATATATATATTGATAATTGGTAAAGTACTGAAAAAAAAAAAAAGAGAGCTCCACCACCACCACCACACACAATAGTGTTAAACCTCAAAACATCCAATAATCCAATAGGGCCTGACAATTGAATTCCCATTCTTTAAAACGTTAACTAACTCTTGACTTGTCTTGCTGTTTTCATTTTCGTCTTGTTTCAATATAACTCCTTCAATTAAACCAATCACTTTTCCCTGTTTCATATATATTTCTTTCTTTCTTTTTTTTCTAAATTTTCATATTTCTTCCTGATACATAAATTGATATTCATTGGTTTCGATCCATTCAATTCAATTCGATTACACGTATCTCCCAATAATTCATATAATTTTTTTTTTCTTAATTAAAGGACAAGGAAAATAGGTTGACACCACACAACATTATACAAACATATATACATATATACATATACATATACGTATACATATACAAACCAGATAATTCCATAAAATGGTTGAAGTTAAAAGAACAGTCAGAGTGACCACTGAACAACACATTCTACCAGACATTCCTGCTGTGCAAGAGGGTTTCCCAATTAGAAAATGGAAAATCACCATTACTTTACTAGATGAAAAGGGAGTTGAACAACCAGCCACTATATTTGACAAAGTGACGTACCATTTACATCCAACGTTTAACAACCCAGTGAGAGCGTTCAAAAAACCCCCATTCGCCATTGAAGAACAAGGTTGGGGTGGATTTGACATTCCCATTTCATTGACGTTAATTGAAAAGGGTGGTGAACGGAAGATCAACCATGATTTGAATTTCATGAAGGAAAAATATGTTATAGATCAAACCATCACCATCAATACCACCAAGATTAATTTATTGAAAGAACTTTACAAATCAGGACCAGTGCCAAACTTTAACGGTACGGAGTTAGAACCAGCAGCTACACAATCAAACAAAAGAAAGGCTGGCTCGGCCACTGCAGGTGCCAGTAACGGAGCCTCCAACAGTACTGCCAGTCAAACAGCTGATGGTAAATCAGCTAAGAAGATCAAATTAAATGCCACTAAGGGTCCTGTGGATTTGGAGAGAATGGCTGACTCCTTGACGAAGTTATCAGAGGAAGATTTGTTAGGTGTTGTGCAAATGGTCAATGACAATAAAACGCCAGAGATGCACATTAAAAACGATGAAGAAAATGGGGAATTCACAATGGATTTGTACACTTTACCTGACACATTACTCAAAAGTTTATGGGATTACGTTAAAAAGAGAGTTGAAAAGGCTTAATTTTACTTAATTATACTAATAATAACTCTTTCTGTTACTTTCTTTTTTCCCTTACGTTAATGATCTACTAGTTAAATTTCTGTTTCTACATTTTTCCCCTTCTTTGTGTTTTTTTGTATACTTCTAAGTTTGCTTTTTCCTACTCTTTTTTTTCTTCACTCTTCTATACTGTTGTTTTGTTAATTATTTTTTTTCTTTACCTTATCCCCTCCCTACTCAACATCTTCTTCTTTTTTTATTATTATCTTTTTATTGTACATTCTAATCAAATGTAAATGTTTTTTGTTATAATTAAGATTATATATAGTGACAATAATAAAAAGTATTTTAAATAGTTGACCAAATTTTTGTAGTATGGTCTCTTGAACCTGTAGCGATACCAAACCCATCTTTGCTAACACTTAATTGACTGATGATATCCTTGTGTCCATCTAAATTATTAACAATCTCACCAGTGATGGTGTCCCAAATTATCACTGAATTATAATCAGCGTATGACACAAACATCAATCTACCACTTTTACTGAAATCAATCGACACCACACCTGGATTATCAATGGATGCAATGATCGACGATCTCATTGATGTAGTAGGAGTGGTGGAATTCTTAGATTCCAATTCAGCTCCACTGGTCGATGAACTGTAATGATCAATCAATTCAAATCCATTGTTCAAGATGTTTTTATTTCTCATATATGACCGTACTCTCTTTGGCTGATAAATCGATATCTCACAATCTGATCTGATGTCACACAGTCTAATAGTACCATCGTCGGATCCGACACTGAAACTGTGCCCATCGGGGAAGAACTTAACCACTGATGAATCTGCTCTTGGTGAATTCTTAAAATGACGAACTTTCCCTGGTTGTCTGAGATCCCACAACTGTGATGATCTATCGGATGAACAACTGACAAACACATTGTCATCATTGGCACTGCAATCTATCGATAACACATCACCTAAATGGCCGAAAAACTGTTTGATCATACCTCCCTTGTTTAAATCCCACAGTACTATTGACCGGTCTCCTGATGATGTGAGCAACTGAGTGGAATTTTGGAGAAATTTTAAATCGGATATGTACTCTCTGTGGTGTTTAAACAACGATAATAATGGGTTCTTCTTCGTCATTGGGTTTTGAGTTTGTCGTTGGCCATCGTTCATTGTGGTGGAAGATAGTGGTTCTAGTAACACATTATTATCCAACTTGTACACAGAACAACAGTTGTTCAATCCTCCACTGGCAATGAATCGGCCATTGTTGGATATATCGGTAGCAGTGACATATGGATCGTCCAATTGAATGAATGACTTCTTCATAGATGTAGTGGTGTCCCAGATAAGCATGAACCCATCCTGTGATGCAGTAAGTAAATGTTTGGAGTCTGGATGCCAACTCAGTGAAAGCACTTTGTTAAAGTGTCCTTTTAATGTTTGGTAATTTTTCAAATTTAAATTACTCTTCACCATTGGTGTCTCAAATTGAATGTTATTTCTACCCATCATAGCTAAGTCAGAATCTTGGTTTTGTTGTTTGAGTTTGTTCAATTGAATATTCAATTGTTTGGTACCTCTCTGAGCCATATCTATTCGATTAGTTAACACTGTAGAGATATCTCGCTGTCTTTGAATGGGGTAGGCACCTATAGTAGCCATCATTTTATCGTTGCGTTTTTCTTTTTTATGTATAATAATGTTGTTGTATTGTATTAATCACACTGTTAAACGGTGATAATTATAACTGTAAGTATTTAATAATAATAAATACAACAAAAATATAAACACACAGGTGTAGTTAGTGATAAGGTGGGGAGAAAATAAGTTGATTGAAATTCATGGCTATTTTCTTAAAGTTTGGTTGATCATAAAAAGTTGACCCAGTGAATGCCTCCCGTGTGACCAACAACAACCATGTTTTAGAATGATACAAGTAAAACCGTTTAAAACTTGTGGAGTGTGTTTGAGGAGCGTTGCGGCGACACATCAAATGTGTTTCAGGCGGTGTTTCAAGTTAAGCGGCGTGACACGATTTATTAAAATTTATTAAAATTTATTATTTATTGACAATACTGTACACAAAAAAATACACGTTTACACCCATATATCTAATTCACAAACACCATAATCTGTCTTGTCCAGGCACAGCTTTGGAGTATCTGCTTTGATCTCATCACCAATGGCCTCAAATCTAGGATAATATGGAACAAGAGAGTAACTGCTGTTAACGTAGATGATGTTGAACAACTTCCAATACACAGTTCTCACCTTTCTAGCTGGATGGAATAGACCAGCTAGAATGTAATTGATCAGGTACCCACTTCCAATAACCACACGTAAACTTTCAATACAATCCATTATCCTATTAATCACATGAGGTGACGTTTCAAAAATATTAGGCCAGAGTAAATTTAAAAGATGGATAAACGCGTCATCGTATCCTAACCCATAGGATCCCAACGCCATGTGTTTAACAACAGTGGCAGCGGTTTGTCTATGAACTAGATCTCTATCGGTCAATGCATCTTGTACCAAGGGAATCACGGAGTAAATGTAATCAGCACCCATGTCTCCAATGTATTCAAACATGAACCCCATGGATTTTAAAACACCATTTTGAATGTTCTTATCGGGGTATCTGTATTCATTCATTAATGCAGGAATAACAGTGTAAGGTGAACATGTATCTGCCACTATACCAATGGCCACTGCAGTACACACTCTCAACTGTCTCTCTTGAACTTTCAAATTGTTCAATAATGTCACCAACACATCAGCTGGACCGATGGCGCTGGCAATGAGGCCAAATGTGTTATTGGCACATTTTCGTATTTGCTTCTTATGTGCCTTCAACATCTCCAATAATTCAAACGAAATTCTCATCCACTCCCTATGGTTGATGTATTCCTTTGCCTTTTCGGCAATGTCACCAATTAACGTAATGACAGCTTCTTGAACTTTCTCATGCCTGTTTCTTAAGATAGGGGTCAAAGTAGCCAAAACTTGAGACACCGGTGGATTCAACAACTCCACAGAGCTTAAATTCTCAATAATAGCCCTCAATGCATTTAACAATGACCCTAAAACGTCAGGGTATGCTTCACCCAACCCTTCGTAGAGGATGGTACCTAGTTTCATCAACATTTCATCCTCTCCGCATATCTTCAACACAGGTGCCACTTTAGCGATCAAATCAGCCGCTTGCTCTCTAACGTCAGATGATTTATTCTTTAATCTGTACAACAAAGCACTAACTATCTGCATTAAATGTGGTTGCACTCTAATACCCAAAGAGTTCATAATATTACCAAATCCATTTAAGAATATTGGATCATTACCATTTTGAAACGAATACAATAAACCATCTAACAACCTTTCAACTGCTCTATCATCCAAGTCAAAACTTCCTAGGTTGGTGATGATTTTATTAGCTGTCTCCACAGACATTTTCCTGTAAGGAATAGATTCTTCTCTCATTGAAATTAATATCTTATCAATGATGATACTTGAACCGACTTTTAATGATAAAGCATAGCATGCATCCACACACATCCTGCTAATCTTAGGGTCCAATGCCACTTTTCTACTCCAGAAATTTTCAAAGAAAAGAGTAATGATGTCATTGTCTAACAAAAATGACTTATCAATAACATCCATTGAACAACATTGCTGTATAATAGACAAAATAGACTTTTGCATTTCATCAACAGGGGTAGAAAATTCTCTGGATAGCAACTTAAAGATTTCTTTTGTGTAAAAATTTGAATATTCCTCATCCATAAGAGGGATTAAACTACCCAATGCTTTCACAAATGCAGCTAATGATTTACCCCTGTGTCTTTTCAAACTCTTCCATAATGGTTCGATGATAGTTTCGAAAATTTCATAACCATATGGTGAACAAGCTTCTGCTAATGCAGTGACGGCATTTGCAGCTATTGTCCTAACTTGTAAATTCTCATCTTCAATCGTTTTAGAAATACAACTAATCAAGCCGTGTAAATATGGCAAAACACCTGAGCCCATCACCAATGCAATCTGTTGAATTGTTTTCACACCAGTATGCCTAGCCAACCAACTTTTCTTAGAGTTACACACAGCTTTCAAAAACGGTAACATAGATTGAATACCTAATGATGAAGTAGTCACAGCTAATGTTCTAGCCACCAAGTTTCTAACATAGTCATCAGAATGGTCAATGTCAGGACGCAGAGTGGAAATCATCGTGGCCAACCCTGAAGCCTTTGCCAAGTTGGATATAATCTCCCTACCCTCCAACTTAACGTACAAGCTATTATCTATAAGCAATGGCATGATAACGACTAAAATCTTATTTGTATATGGTCTAACAGAATCGTTCAACTTGAACAGCACTCTTCCAATCACTTTCACCATCAAATGGCGTTCCTGTTCTTCCAGTGTTTTATCCACGATTAATGGTAAAATGATGTTGAATATGATGTCAGGACCAAATGATCTTGAAGAATCTGTCAATTGTCTCAAAGCTGCCTTTCTACTAGTTGGTGATCCATTTTTGATTCGAAGAATCAATTTCATGCATTTTATTTCTTTGAATTCGGTGGGAGATAAATCAGAGGGTTTGATGTTTTTGGTAGCTATCAATTTACCAAATACCCTCATGTCGGATTCTTTAAAGAATTGTAAATCTCTTAATCCAGGTACTTCATGAATCATCTGAGGGTTGCCGAATTTTATATCCTTGGTGATAGCATTATTAGATTCAGGGATCATATAAGAATCTACATTAGTCTGTGGGTTAAATTGTGATTTATCTGCTGGTTTCTTGGTGTCCAATGGAATGTAAGATGCAGGCATGGGAAGAACCTTATGGAATTCAGGTGGTAATAATAACTTTAAATTTTCATCTGTCAACTTAATACCATCAATTACTGGAATATCATTCAGGTAATCATTTCTCGTCTTTGCAATTTGTTCCTTCTCTTCCTTTTCATTCTCCTTTTGCCATCTTGATTGTCTTTTCACTTTTGTACCATCATTGGCATCATCCTGTTGGTCATCGGTGTCTCTGACGTCCCATCTTCTTTTCCGTTCTCTTCTGACAACAGGAGTTCTATCAGTGGCCTTGCTATCATCTGTTTGTTTCTGTTCCTTTTGCTCATCTTTCCTCTCTTGTAATTGCGTCTCCAGCTCTTGTTCCATTTTTCTTCTCTCCATAGCATCCTTATAACTGTAAATCTTATCATCTGACACCAAACGGTCATTTAAACTGGTGTGTTTCCGCTTTTGATAATCGGATTCCTTCGATTGAATAGATCTCTTATCAGCGATTGTACTTAATTCATCTTCTTGATACAATTCCGCCTCTTCCTTTAAATCGTCTTGAAATGATTTAGGCATTGTAAAAGATCCAGTCAATTTGTTTGACTTAGTTGCATCCGAACCATCTTCATCTTGATCCCTGGAATAGGGGATAACACCATTATCAGATTGTGACGGCATATGGACTTGATAATAACTGAATTATTTAGACTAACCCTAGATCAAAATGATACAATGACATCCGTATATCAATTAAACATATCTCTACAGATATACATCTCTGGTGTTTCCCCTTTTAAAAAAATTAAAATATACGAGGTGGTCGTGTGAAACTCATGAGAGTCGATCGACGAATCGGCGTCATTTTGTTTTAATTTCTCTCGTTTTCTAAATATAAATCAAATGAATTCTCACCTCCTCCCCTGTCAAATACGAACAAAACAGACAATTTCAATTATTTACTGCTAAAAGGTTCCTTCCATTTGTTTGTTTAAGGTACAACACTCGTTTGGTTGATCATTACAACGGCATCTACGAATTATCAGTTGATAGTTGAATCATTTATTTGTGTTTAACTACTGATTAACATACTAAACGTGCAAGAAAAACACGGATTCATTTCAATTTCTCAACACGTTAATTTAACACAATTTAACACACAACAAAAAAACCAAGCCTATATAAAAACAAGTGGACAGGATTTTTCTCAACATTAGTGTACACATAGAAGTTGATACTTATTATACACACACATATATATATATTGGAATTACCTTTACTTGATATTTTGAAATAAAAATCTCTGTCTAATCTATTAGAGTTACTGGTTTTATTATACACATTCAAAGTTCATTATGCGTTTCCACACACTAGTATTACCACTCTTATACGTCTCTTTAGCTATAGGTGCTGTGGACCCAGCTGATACAACAACTACAACTGCTGCTGCTGCTGCTGCTGCCGATACAACTACCACCACCCCAGCTGCTGCTGCTGCTGCTGCTAAGACCACAACCACCAATACTGCTGACACAACCACAACAACTCCTGCTGCTGCTGATACTGACACTGATACTACAAGTGCTACTACTACTGCTGCTGCTGCCGCCGCTGCCGCCGCCGCTGATACTGACACTGATACTACAAGTTCTACTACAACTGCTGCTGCTGCTGCTAAGACCACCACTACAACTCCCGCTGCTGCTGCCGCCGCCGTTGACACCGATACAGATACTGATACCGATACCGATACATCAACCACTACTACTGCTGCCGCTGCTGCTGTTGCAGCTGCCGCTGATACAGCTACAGACTCTGATACAAGTACTGATGTTTCATCCAGTACTTCAAGTGAAGACGCCTCAGCTACTTCCGGATCATCAGATTCAACTGATGCCGATAGTTCTGGGGATTGGAACACTATTGTAGGTACCTGGAACTCCAAATCCAACACAGTCTTGACTGGTCCCTCATTTTATGACCCAGTTGATGAATTATTGATTGAACCATCTTTACCAGGTATTTCGTATTCATTCACTGAGGATGGTTACTGGGAAGAAGCACTTTATCAAGTCACTTCAAATCCAAAGAATCATTCATGTGCTATAGCTTCATTGAATTTCCAACATGGTACTTACACAACTAACGGTTCTTCATTGATCTTGACTCCATTTGAAGTGGATGGTAGACAATTACTAAGTGATCCATGTAATGACAATGGTGTGTCTCAATATTCAAAATACTCACAGAAGGAGGTTTTTTCCAAGTATCAAGTCAGTTTGAACACATACCATGGTAGATACATGTTACAATTGTATAAGTCTGATGGTTCTCCATTGCAACCATTGTACTTGGCTTACAGACCACCTGAAATGTTACCAACTAGTACGATGAACCCTATGGCTACTGCTGTTACTGATCATAATAGTGGTGAATCTGAATCCAGTGCTAGTTCGTCAACTACTGGATTATCAAAAAGAGTCAAGAGATCATTGCAGAACAGATACAAGACTAATGCTGTGAGACAATCCACTGACTTAACGCCATTTTGGTTCTTATCATTTGGTTTGATCATTGGTGGTACTTTATTAGTCTGGAAGAGTTAAGCGTTTGCCGTTTGATTAATTCTTACATACATACAGTCAGCCATCATCATAATTCATAATTGTCTGATGTGTTCACATCATACACACGTAGCATATTAAGTTAAATGTCTTTTTTCTTTTTTGTTCTTACTATTCTTTTCTTTTATCTGTCTTATAGTATATATATCCATTCCTTCATATTCATTTGTATTTTTTCCTTGATTTGTTTTTTTTATCAACTTTTTTTCACTGCTCATATCTTTAGATCTCTTAGCGATTATACAGTTTGGAGTGCCTGCTTTTCTATAGTTTAATCTTATATTCTGTTTACATATATATACAATTACCAGTACATTAATACAATAGAATAATAATAAATAAAATTAAATAAAGAGATACTAAACAAATGAAACAGAATGAAATTAAACTATAAAATGATCTGAAGAGAGGATGGGGGAATATTGTAAAGCAATAGAAATAATGAATGAAAATAGTACTAGCAGAAATTTTTGTTTTAATTTCATTTTTAACAAGAAAAGATAGCGATAATACACTTTTGCAGGGAGACAGGTGATGAAGATTAAGAATGAGAATAATAATAATTTAATTAAGTATTAATGATCATGTATGTGGATCACAGTTTTTATTTCTTAACTTCATAGAATCTTCTGTACTTGTCATCAATTTCAGTCAAGTAGTAAGTACCAGTTGGGATGTAGTCGATGGAACCAGTTGGCTTGAATGATTTTTGTAAATGAGCCTTTTCTCTTAATGCGATAGCTTCTTCGTATTCCTTTGGAGATTTCTTCGTTCTAGAGGCTAATTTACTTTCAACGTCCAACACCTTGATGATCTTGGACAAATCACCCTTCACATGAACAGAGTACAAGGAAGCAGCTAAACCTGAACCGTAAGAGAACAAAGCGATTCTCTTACCTTGTAATTCTTCGTTCCCGACATAAGTCAATAATGAAGCCAATGAACCATACACGGAACCTGTGTACATGTTACCAACGTTTGTTGGTAAGGTCAAACATGGGTCAACCTTCTTGGCGGAATCGGCCTTAGCTAAGCCCATGAAGGTCTTTTCAATGGTTTTATCAACCAAAGATTTTTCGTAATCAACATCCAACAATGATTTGTCAACGTCTGGGAATCTTGAAGGGTCAGCCTTGAAATCATCAAACAACAATCTAGCATAGGATTTCTTCACCAATTTACAAGTTGGCACGTGGAAACAGTGGTAATCAAAGAAATCTAAACCGACAGCTTCCTTAGACAATGGCTTTGTAGCAATGTGTTTCTTGGCAGCCTTTTCAGAGTAATGCTTGTAACAGTAATCGACGGCCTTGACGTAACAGCTCAATGAAAAATGACCATCAACGACAGGGTACTCAACGGTGAAGTTTGGCTTGTAGAAATCATAAGCGTGTTCCATAAAGGTACCTCTCACAGAGTCAAACACAATTGGAGCATCAGGACCGATCAACAATGCCACGGTACCAGCACCACCAGTTGGTCTAGCGGCACCCTTTTCGTAGATGGCAATGTCACCACAGACGACAATGGCATTCTTACCCTCTTCATAAGCAGAGGATTCAACCCAGTTGATGGCATTGAACACAGCGTTGGTACCACCGTAACAAGCATTGATGGTGTCAATACCTTCAATGTCAGAGTTTTCACCGAATAATTGCATCAACACGGATTTCACAGATTTAGATTTATCCAACAAGGTTTCAGTACCAACTTCCAATCTACCAATGGTTGATGGGTCGATGTTGTAATTCTTCAACAAATTACTCAACACAGTGAGAGACATAGAATAGATATCTTCTCTGTCATTGACAAAGGCCATATTAGTTTGACCTAAACCAATGGTGTATTTACCTTGAGACACACCATCATAAGCTTCTAATTCAGCTTGGTTAACGTATTGACCTGGTAAATAAATTTCAATGGCCTTAATACCAACGTTCTTTGCACCGCTCATGTTTTTTATGTCTTGATGTTTTGTTGTTTATCGATAATAGTTATCTATTTGATATTGATTTAATGATGAAACCTAAATCTGAAACTGTTGTTAAGAGAAGGGGAGAGAGAAAAAGAGAAAAAGAGTGAAAAAAGGGGAGAAAAAAAGGTTTAACGATAAGGGGAACGACATGGATCAAGTTTTCTTACGTTGGTTGACTTTACACACGTCCAAGTGAAATTTTAAACGAGGAACGAGAATCGACCCACTTAAACGAAAAAAACTACTGAAAAAAAAAAATCGACATCGACCCGACGCGTAACGTCGATTTTTTGTTCTTTCAGTTTTCGTTCACTAGCCACTGGTGTGGTTGATTACGTAACAACAAAAAAAATTTTCTTCTCACTCAGCCACAAAGAAAAAGAAGTGAGGAAACCTGAAAAACTTGTGTGTCACGTGCAAAGATGACAACACGCCCTAAAAAGCAAAAAAAAAAAAATTTTCTTCTTCTTCCACTGTTTCGGTATGGCTTTCCGGAGACCTCCTCTTTAATATGAACAAAGCCAGCCTTCTCGCGATTCCGGAATCCTCAAACGTTTTGACAGCTTCCGAACTGAGCTGATATTTTAGATAACGAGCGAAAGAAAAAAAACGTCTTTTTTTTAGGTGGAGTTGTGGTTGTGCTGTGGTGTTGAAGTTGAGAAGTTGAGAAGTTGGGTGGTGGGTTTTTTTTTAGTGTGGTTTGGTTAGTAGGAAAAGAGAATTATTGCTGTGGTCGTGCTCAGCACTGGCAATTCAATGCAAATGACCTTTCCTTTTAATGAGGAAAAGTGTTCTATTATTGTTTTTTTTTTATACTTTTACTTTTTTTACTTTAGTTTAATTTTAATGATCTGATTGTTAATATGAGTAAGTGGTAATTAAAAATTTAAAATACATAGTAAAGTAAAGAGAGAGAAAAATACTGTGAAAACAAACGCCGTAAAATATGATAATAATAATAAAAAAAAAGATATCAAGCAATGAAGAAAATAAAGATAAAAAAGACCAACCGGATACGTTTAGTTTTATCCATAATATAAAAAAACAAACGTATCTAAAAAAAAAAGTTGTTAACAAAAACCAAGGAACCCAGAAATAAATACTTGAAATCAAAAGACAATCACAGATAGTCTAAAAATCTATACCGAAAACATCAACCAAAAAATAAAAACAGGAAATACAATCTAAATGCATATAAATAAAAATCATCAATATGGAGCAAAAACCCAGCAAAATCAAAATTAATGAGCCATTTGAGATAACCATAATTTATAGTTATTCTCGGCATGACTTTCTTGTTGTTGTTGATGTTGATGTTCCTTGAATGATCTTGGAATGGCATTGTCATTGTCATTGTCATATTCTAGTAAAGTACCTAGAATGTTCTTAGTCTTTAAATTGTATGAGGTATTAGCTAAACTCAATTCATAACCCCAACCATTGGAATTGGAGTTACTGTTGTTGTTGTTGTTTTCTGAGGCAATGATGGTATCATTTGATTTAACTGTGGAACTGATCGATTGAGAATTTGGAGAATCATACAACCATTCATAACGTAACACAGATTCTGGATTGTAATTTGGATCATCCTCGTACAAGGAATCCAATTCATCGTCTTGTCCATCATCGGATAAAAGAGATGGCAATGACGATCTAGTAGTGGAGAGCATTGGTGTGTTGCAGTTGGATTGACCTGCGGAGATGATAGATGAAGCAGACGATGAATTCATTTGATATGTATAAGTGTTTAAATCATCCAATTGAAACACATTATCTTCTTCAGTGGTGGAATTATAATAAGAAGATGAAGAATGGGTTTGATAAGATTGATTACAGTACAAGTAATCATCTTCATCATCGTTCAATTCGATGGTTCTTTCTCTAGTGGAATGGTTCATGGTGGTTTGTTGTTGTTGTAATTGTGGCAACTTGGTGGAATAAGTTATCAATTTACCTGATTTCATCAAATTATTAGACGTTTTGAATTTAGAATCTTGTAATTCACAATTCTTAGAGCAATATAAAGCTGACTTTTTAGATGGAGACAATGGTTGGTTATCAACGATGCAAAAGTGATCTTGAGTAAAGAGCATATTATTCATATGATTTATGTGTATGTGTTTGTGTAGATAGAGGTGTGTATATATGTATGATATTATATTAGTGAGGGTAGCAAACTCGGTTATAAATCCTTGCTTTCTATGTATGTAAACTATCTATCAATCTATTTGATCAGATGGTATAAAATCAATAATGGATAATGAAGTAAATGATTAATAAAAGAATAATAAAAAAAAAATAAAAAAGAATATAGATCTGAAAAATAATTTATAAATCAAAAAGGTAACAGTGGGAAGGTTGGTTGTTTAAATATCAACTTTAATTATGAGACACAGTTTTGAAACTTTTTGACCGACAACTCCCAAAAAAACCCACAGTTTAAAAAAAATGACACACACACACACACACACACACACACACACACCAAAAAAAAAATTTCACTTTACTATGAAATGTAAACATGAGTCAACTGAGTCAGTCAATTCAAGTCAGGTTTTCTTTCTTTCTTTCTTCTTTAACCACCACAGTTTAAAGCGCGTAGCCACAAGCGGTAGTTTTTGTAACAGCGCGATTTGCTGCAGTTATCGGAAAACGTGAGTGAAAGAAAGTGAAAGAAAAAAAAAATTTTTTTTTTTTTGTTCCTTGAAACACCGGCAATGTACAAATTAGGGAATTTATGGGAATTAGGGTGTGTGTGGACTTGGACGAGAATAGGAAGTTACTGTGAGGGGGGAGATGGGGGGGAGGGAGTTTTTTTCCAGAAAAAAAAACTTAGTAAACAAAAAAATCAGGGAAACCGGGCAACAAAATCACCTGGTGTTTTCCTACCGGATAGGATAGTCCTTATAGATTGAAGGGGAAGTCGAGAGCTGGTTAGGTCTGTTGGGCCTTTGTTGGTATCGGATCTATCAGTTATCATTTACGGTATTTGATTTTATGATTTTAAATGATGATTTGTATGTTATGTAACAAACACAACCACAACTTGTTTTCTTTTTTTGTAAACAGTTGAGTTATTTGAAGAATAAAAAAATGATATTGAAAATGTACTATTTGAATTTAATTGAATTGAATTGAATTGAATTGAATTGATCTTAAAAGATAACAACCACCACGGTTTTATGTGTGGTGGATTTTGACACATATAGTTAGTTGTGTTTGTGGTGTGTGAGAATTTTTGATAGGTGTGGTGTTGTGTGGAATTTGAATTTGTCTCTCGGCATGGCATGCCTGCCCAGTGTTTACATTTTTTTCATGCTCCTCCTCCTCCTCCTCCTCCTCCTCATACACCCCCTCCTTGGCCGCCCGGATTCCCTTCCTCCCCTTCCTCTCTTCCTCTCCCCTTCCCCACACAAAGTATGCCAAAAAAAAAATTTTTTTTTTCTTGTTCTTGTTTTGGTTCATTTACTGTGCTATCAGCTTGTGTGCTTTTTCTTTTTTTTTGTATGTAGTTTTGAAAAATTTTCCATTTTTACGTTTACTATGTTGGTTAGAGCGCGCAAATTGTTTCTACCTTCCTCATTGGGTAATAAAATGCTTTTGTCATTTTTTTTTTTCTTTTCTTTGTCTTTAATAGCCTACAATTAGTAATTTGAGAAGGAAATCTACTATGAAAGTTTTCTATGTAGTTCTATACAATTCTATTATGTAAAATTGTTTAGTTGGTTTAGTTTGTTGGTTTATGTGATAACCCAACTGGAGTTGCAAACACTGCAATGCAATAGTTAGTTAGTTAGTTTGTTTGTTTATTTATTTATTTATTACACTGTGGAATGTTTAATGTTTTTGAGTGTGGTGGTAGTGACATGTTCTCTTATTAATTCAATTTGCTCTGTAATAAAAGACATTACACTGCAATTAATAAATAACACTGGCATATATACATACATATACAAGCAGAAGCACCTGTTCTAATTCAAATTGATACTATGATACTGATACTAGCCACAAATTGGGTCACGTGCAAGCACAACACCACAATTTTAAACTGTGGGTTTTCTTCTTGACCTGTGCCTGGATCGGACGGAGGATTCGGAGTTGGGGCAATTTGAAATAGTGAAAAAAACTTTCTTGCGTTGTTTTTTTTTTTTTTTTTTTTTGCACAGCCAGCCACTGTTTACCTTTTTGACAGGTACACACTCACACACATACTAACAATCCGTTTTCTAGTAATTTCTAATTATGTAAATAACCACCTTGTTAACTTTTATTACTAGTACCTAAAACTTAAGTTACAGTTACAGTTACAGTTGCAGGAAACATCGGTTAACCTGATGTAATTTTATTTCGCTTTTTTTTTCTTTTGAGACTTTATTTTATTTTTTTTTTTTTCACTCAAGTGGCTATATAGTTTACTACCTACTTACTACCCTGTTAAAAGAAAAGTAAAAAAATTTCAATTCGTTTAATGAAATCTAACTGGAAGTAATTAGTACGTGTTAAATTGAAGTGAAATTCGATTAATTTAATTTAATTCAATTAAATTGACTCAATTGTATAGAACTTAACCCACCCATTAATATTACTATTAATTGAAAATACTTAAAATGTATCGTTGTGATTCTACTTTATTTCTCTAGTTTTGGTTTTGACATCAAAAATCACAATTGTCTAGGTAAGTCCACAATAGAGATATATAATAGTAAAAGAAAAAAACAATCTTCAAATTATATGAACCACCACACCCTTCTTTTGTATGATCCATTGTTTTTGTTTTGGTTTTTTTTGGGTTTGGGGTTTTTGTTTGTTTACGTCAACAGATGGATGGGATCAATTGTGATGGCTGTTTTGTAAATTGATTTAGCTTTTCCGTGATGCACATGTTCACACACATACACACACACAACCTTAAACTGTGTATCTGAAGCGAAACACATGGGACTTGTATGTATGTATATATTAAACTGTGGCTAGCACAAGCCAAACTTTTATTCATCCCATGGCAAAGTATTCCTCGGGGAAAAAAAATGTGGACAAAATGTGGACAATCGACTTATCGTCGCTCATATACTTTTAATAAGTGTTATATTTTGTATATAGAAAGATATACATTATATATATGTACAGAAAGTGGCTAATCTAATTTACTCAACATTATAATAGCAGAAACCACATCAGAGTAAACTTGCTCATCTAATTGATCTCCAGTGTTGTGTTGGAAATGTTCCAAGTATTCCCAAAGAATCTTAAATGCCTTCACGATGTTATCATCGTCAGCGTCTAATTCATTCCCACTGTGTGTGAAATGTTCAGCTATTGAGATGAAATGTTGTAACGTCACTTGATTACACACTATAAACGAGAGGTAGTTGTTTTCATCGTTCAATAAATCATACACAGTTTGTTGAAAGTCCTTGAATTGTAAATGTTGCCTGTTAGCATCTAAATATTCAAACACATACAAGTAAATGTTATCTGTCTTGCTCAACTTATTCTCTGCTAATGTATTGTTCAAATCATGTAATTCATCCAATGATTCCATAGATTCATAGAACGGTTCAAACATCTCACTGGACAATTGTGGGTAAAATTGGATCAACCCTTGTTGTGGAACGATTAAATCGTACAGTTCCAATGGGTTTTCCACTTCCACTGATTTATAGGTGATTTGTAAACTCTCATCATCAATGGTCACATTGCCTGCCTTTCTATACGCTTCCCGGATAACGAGAACAATGTTCATAATGTCATTGGCTAATGGTTTTTGATCTAGTTTCACTAATGCATGGAACAATTCAGCAAAATCTTGCGTCTCCAAATAGTAATTAAATTCTCCATTGATCCTCAAGTCAACGTATAAATTCAACAATCCATTGAAATCACGGGTTTCACTACAGTATTCGGTCATTAGTCGTAATGTGTCTCTGTTAGGAAATAAATTAACAGTTTCAATTTCCTTCAAAATCTTGGTAAACAGTGGATAATTACCACTTTTCAAACAACATTCCAAGAATGAATTGTAATTAGTGATAGACACATGGTAATTCAAACTGGTGATCCCCAATTTCAATTGACTGAACGTGTGTTCGTTAAACTCGGTGAATTGGTTCAACACCGATGACACCCATTTGTTCAACTCAGATGGTGTCAACATGGATCCAGATTCCAACACGTCTTGGTAAATCTCGGTGGCGTCTTGTAGATTGATTAATTCCGGGTATTGACCAATGATGTCTAACAATTGATTCAGCTGTTCACCGTTGATCTTTGACGACCTTGGTGTTGGAAATTGTTTATACAATGCAATGACATCGTCCAAATCATCGACAGAGTCATTTTCTGATTCACTGGCAGAGACTACACTCTCTATCGTGGTTTTAAATTGTTGAAACAATTCCTCCTGCTCGGGTGTCAATGTCTCAGTGGGTTTTCTCAATCTTGCTTGTTCAACGGCTAATTTGTCCACACCTTCAATTATTTGATTAGTGGCTATTAAATAAGCTAATGTTGGTTCCTTTTCATTGTATAATGTGGAAAACTCTTCATCGGCGGCAATGGCATCCTTCAAAAATGAATCACCAAACACAATTAAATTTGGATGTAACGAAGCGACAAAGTTAGGTTTCAACTGGAACATGTTCTCCACATTGGCATACTTCAGGAAATGCTTCTGTAACTGACTGATCTTGTCCTTTATTTGTCCATCGTTGTTCTTCTTTTCAAGGAATCTGTCAACCCAAGATACATCGTTGGAAAAAACTGATGATGATGATGATGATGAGGACGTTGATGGTTTCTTGCCCTTGTCACTTGATTCAATTTTGGTAGCTGATGGTGGTCTCTGTGTAGTTTTCAATGATGATTTAATGTTTCCTCTGGAACGAATATTCTTGAAAGCACTGAAATCTAAATCATTATCGTCCTTTGTGTTTCCCTTTTGAATAGGAACTCTTTTTCTTGAATCCACTGGCTTTGCATATCCTCTGACAATCATAGATGTTGGAGTAGACAAACAAGGTAAGTTCCTTCCACAGGAGATTACCCTTGTTCGTATTATATTTCTAAGCATTTTGAATATCTTATCTGAAACACTTTTGTTTGATTTGTTGGTATTTCTTCTATTTTATTGCCAATTAACTGATATATTACTTCATAATTATATGCATACTTTTTTTCGTCAAAAAAATACAAAAAAAATACATGATGAGTGCACAGCCCTGTGATGTAAGCACAAGACAAAAGCTCTTTTCTTATGCTATTGTTACTTGACACGAGGTATAATTATATCAAATCTACACAGTGTTTCAAATGGGATTTGAAGGGACATTACAATGCAAGTTTATTGGAGTTCCCTTTTTACAGAAAAGAATAACTGACGATAATATCAATTAATGGAATAAACAAAAAAATGAATATAAAAAAAGAGGGGAGGAGTGGGGAGATGAAAGGATGGACGGAAATGCGATGTATGTATGGAGAATACTTAACAGAAAAGGTTGTAACTGGATATTTGATATCAATATAAAGAGATGTAAATTTTTGAAATGACATAAATTGATTACACAACCTTTTGCTTGACAAAGAAACCCTTCAAGTAAGTCAATTGCCAGAAACAAGTACCAGCCAACACAATCAATTGAACGATAGTCCATTTGACACTACCATTGTTGACAGCTTCAGAGGAATCTCTAAATAACATTTCTCTTTCTCTGAAAAGAGATTGTTCTCTTCTGATGTCCTTCAACTTTCTGATAAGTTCATTTGTCTTTGATGTCAAATAGTTAACATCACCGGTTCTCTTGGAATCAACCAATGGAGTGGCATCACCAATGATCAAATCAAAAAAGATTCTGTGCTTGGTTCTCTTGGACCAATCGGTGTGTCTTGGAGTCAAACAAAACTTGTGTTCGCCAGAGTCTAATGAGGTGAACACAAATTGACCAACTGGTTTGTTCTTTTGAGTGACAACTCTATGGTTGTTGTCAAAGGTTTCATCAACGGTGATTTCCACGTTCAAATTAGTCACTTCAACGTAATCGTTAGTGTTGGCATCCAATTCGTAGGCTTCGTATTTACCAACGGCAATGGTGTCCTTTGGTAATTCCTCAAAGAAACATCTAGTTTCATCAGTGTCAACGTAAAAATGTAACGCTTGACAAACTGAGAATAAAAATAACAACACAGATATGAATGACTTCATGTTTGATTGTTGGTGTCTAATGTATATCAAATCAAAGTAACGTATCACAACAAGGAAAAAAAAAACACACACTAGATCAAATGTGTGTTTCTATATATAAATACATAACACGTTAATTTTTTCTTCAATTTCGCCAACAAAGAGAGAAAGTGACAAAAAAGGCCAAACAAAAAAAAATTTGGTGGAAGACGACAGATCAAAACCGCGTCAGTGATTACATGATGTATTATGTCATCCTAAGAGAAGTCAAGAAAACAAACTTCTGGTGCACGGGTGTGTGTTCCGGCTTTTTTTTTCTTTTTTTCGTTTATACGTTACGGCCGAGGATTTACGGTTTATATGCTTCCAATATCCGAATGCGGTGGATCTATTTGATTGATGGCAACATTAGCCTTGCTGTGTTGAAAGAGTTTATCGGGAAGTCAGGCAAGTATAAGTAGATGATGGTTTTAATTAAAGTACAACAGCAATTACTATTAAAGGAATGCCATGATTACTAATACCATGAACAAATACTCTCACAGAGAGAGACTTGAAACGGTACCATTGTGCCAGGATAGATAATAAAATATTATATCGGGCAAACAATGAAAATGCTATCGCTCCGACAATTAATTGTTTAAAAGATGTTAATCCCGTTAATTTGAAAATACACTGCTTTTTTTAAAAAGTAAAAACTATATAAGACGGCTGGAATGTCAAGATAATTACAAGTTGTATAATTTCGTAGCGTCAAATCACCCTTTTTTCTTAACAAATTCTGTTTTAGGTCAGAGAACCACTATACCGAATACACACCTAGCCATACAAACAAATAGATAATTATATATCCAAACACAAACACAAATAGAAACACAAAATGCCTGAATTTCAAAATGAATCTATAATTTTAGCTAACAAGCCAGAAACTTCTGTCAACTTTGACTATTCATCAAAGGATTCAACATTCAAATACGAGACATCGACTTTCTCCACTGATAACCTAGATCCATCAGCCATTGCCATTAAATCATTGTACTTCTCCAATGATCCAACACAAAGAGGTTGGATGCAAAAGAATGCAGATCCATCCAGATTGTACCGTGAACCAATGAAGGAAGGGGAATCGGTTATCTCCATCGCATTGGCTGAGATCATAGCCACTGGATCCGCTGTTGAAAAGTACAAGACCGGTGATTACGTTCTTGGTACTTTCACTTGGGACAAGTATTCGATTATCAAGGAATCTGACATTTTCAATGTCATTGATAAATCGTTACAATTACCGCTACATTATTATCTAAGTGTGTTTGGTGTCACTGCATTAACTGCTTGGGCTGGTTTGAACGAAGTCGCTGGTGGTATCACTAAGGACGACACTGTGTTGGTGTCTGCCGCATCTGGTGCCACAGGTTCTGTCGTGGTCCAATTGGCTAAACACGTTTACAATGCAAAGAAAGTTATTGCTATCACTTCATCCACTGAAAAGTGTAAATTTGTCGAAAAGATAGGTGCTGATATCGCATTGAACTACAAGGACGATGATTTTGAAGAACAACTAAAAAAGGCCGCTGGTAAAGATGGTGTGTCTGTGTATTGGGACAACGTCGGTGGTAAGATCTTGGATGCTGCATTGAGTGTTGCTGCTACTTTTGGTAGAGTCGTTTCATGTGGTAGTATTGCATCTTATAATGATAAATCAAAATCTGTCATTTCTAATTTCGCCATTACCACTACTAGAAGATTAACCGTGAAGGGGTTCATTGTCACCGATTACGCTGCTAAGTTTGGTGATGCCATCGCTGAATTAACCGGTGCATTGAAGGCTGGTAAATTGACTGCAGCTGAAGGGGAATCCTTTAGCATCATCGATTTAACTGCTGAAGGGAAATTCAAAGACGTTCCAAAGGTTTGGGGTAAATTATTTGCTGATAACAAGCCAAACGGTAAATTGATCACTCTCATCTCTAAATAATTCCGTATTACACTGTACAAACTTTACATGACTTTTGATGAAAGCTATTCTTTAGTATAAAAATTAAATTAAATAAATCTATGAACATGTAAGAAAAAAATAATGAGGTTGTGATGGGGTCACTCTATTAACTTTGTCTCCTCTCTACCTTCAATCATATAGCTGACTCTTGTTCTGGACTCTTGTAACTTTTTCACATAATCGACACCACTTAAACATTCCACTCGTTCCACTAACAAATCAAATTCACCATTTGTGTTATCAGCTATAGACAACCCAACACTCTTGATTCTGTCCTTTTCAAATTCACTCTGATGTTGCACTTGCACGGTGCCTCCTATTTGTCAACACAAATTCATCCAACTGTATGAACAAATCTTCCCAGATAGGAACATTTGGTTTGCTGTCACTGTCTTTAGTTGGTGGGGCAGTGAATAATCTATGTTGATACAAATCTGTTCTTGACATTGTATCTGTTTGAATGTTCACCATGAATTTTCTATTCGGGGTTAAATTACAGACTCTTAAATACAACACCACAAATGGAGAGAAATCCCACCATGTGTTTGTGTATTTCAATGACCAATAAAAAGGCTTAAACTGGTAACCTGGATCCATGTGTCTGTTTTTAGTCTTCATCATGGACCAACCTGATTTTAACACTTTTGGATTATTTGGTGGTAAAGCTGTGTTCAAATTTCCATGGAACCTACCGACTAATTTAAGATCACTCAACCTACTGTTGGATTTCTCTTCTTGTTTCTCTTCTGTCTTTGGTGGTTTGATACGGTATGGTTCAAAGTATGCTGTTGAGAATCCGCCCAATGTCTCATCGGTAGTTGTTTGAATTCTATTAAATGATGATAATGTAGTAAAGTCTAATATCGATAGTCTTGTTGGTTTCGGTCCTCGGACCAAATTCTCCTTGAGGAAACTCTTTATTTGATTCATTGGTTCGTACTTGTTTGACTGACTGTGTTGTAATAGTTTTACAAGAGATCAAACACCATGGGATAATCGGATATGTCTTCTCTTTAAATGTCCCCAGTATTATATTATATTCTCATACATTGGATTTGGAGAGGACGAAAATTAGAGAGGGGTACACGTCGATCGACGCATGTACTGGCAAGAAGAGTTCTGTATGGAAGCAGTACAGTTTACAATACTAGCTAAAATCAATTAAACAAAAAAATACATAAGGTATATATATATTTGACAATTTATCTATAATACAAGTCCTTTCATGTATGTATATGAAATATATAAAAAAATAAACTAAACTAAACAAAACGAAACAAAACACACACATGCAGAAAAGGAGAACGGAAATGTGTATGGTTTGTGCAGTTGTCATTACACAAGTTTGTTCAAAATGTTGTATGCCTTCAACTCTAATTTATCTATAAAAGAGCCAATTTTGCTTGTGTTGTTAATATTTGTACGAAGTCTGAATCTAGAATCGAACTTTGAAGCTAACACCAACTGTTTGAAAAAGGATAATATGACCAATGTAAAGTAAATTCTTAAAACTGTAGTACCCAGTGTCAAGGCAATGGTTAAAAACAATTCATATGATTCTGAAGCAGATTGTGATGCTAAATCAGATGCAACTCTCTTCACTAAATGGGTGGTCTTCTCCAACTTATCTAAATTATCTATACCTTTTTGAGCTGCGCCGGCAAAGACATTCTTCTTTCCCTGTTCTTTCTTAAGTGATCCAACACCAGCACCTGATCCCGATCCTGTTCCTGATCCTGATCCAATCTTGGATTTAAGTTTATCTGTCAATGGTGTCTTTGCCCCAGTTGCAGGTTTTATATCATTGTTGGTACTTAATTTATTGGAATCATCTTCTTGACTTTGATCGGCAAACCAGAAATAAACAAAGTATAAGGTGAATAACAATCCAGTCAATGTATCTAGCAAATACACTAAAGTCACCAATGAAAATGAGTTAATGGAAGGCTTTCTAACTTGTCTGACACCGACAATGTAAAATATCAACGCTATTGTAGAGGAGAGATAGTATACCCATTGAATGAAATTGATTGGATGGCCCGTCACTAACGAAAGCAACCCATAGATACCACTCATTCGATTGATAATTCCATATATTAAAACCAGCTCCACACCACAATAAAGTGGTAACACTCCTAAGAATTTCTGTACGACAAAATATGACCAGAAGTAAGTATTATCATCTTCGTTAGTATTTTTGGTTCACCAAAAGCAAACAAAAACCCATCATCTATTCAATCACATACCTGAGGAAGAATTTTAGTTAACGACATATTTGATTGTATTCCGTAAATTTAATCACTTTGATTTGGTTTATCGATGTATTTGAACAGAAAACACGAATGGGTCTGTTATATTTATCAAACCAAACTAAATCAAAGTAAATCAAACAACGCAACAAAACAAAGTAAACCATAAACACACACACGCAAGAGAGAAAAAGAAGACAAATCTCGACAATTTTATACGGCAGTGCAAGTTGCACAGCCCGGCTCAGCTTCACCAAAAAAAAATTTTCTTCTTCTACAGTGAAAGATAGGAATTTATATATACAATATGATAAGATCAGGGGAGATATACTAATTTAGTGATACGATCACACAGAATAAAACAGTTTAAGATAGACACTATAATAATGACAGATGAGATAAATAGTACTGCCACTTTACAAGCCGAGCAGAAAGTTCAAGAAGAAGAATATTCAGACTATTATGAATCAGATTCGGATTCAGATTACAGTGATGATGGTGATGATGATGGTAGTGGTCCAAAAGTGGTTTCAAATAGCACATCGACTGGACGTGAGAACAATGTCCCAGTGTCAAATAAACAAGTGTTAAAGGAGAAAACCGAATTGATGGATAAAATATCCGAGAAGATCAATTTGGATAAATATTTATTCACTAAACATAGAGTCACTAGAGATAAAGCAGAAAGAGCCACTGTTGAACAAGTGTTGGATCCAAGAACCATAAATTTCTTGTCTAAGCTTTTCAAGAATGGAACCATCACCAAGATCAACGGTTGTATTTCTACAGGTAAAGAAGCCAATGTGTACCATGCAGTCAATGAAGAAACGGGGAAAGAATTTGCAATTAAAATTTACAAGACATCAATTTTAGTGTTTAAGGACAGAGACAGATACGTGGATGGTGAATTTAGATTCAGAAACACGAAAAACCAATCTAATCCAAGAAAAATGGTTAAAATTTGGGCTGAAAAGGAATTTAGAAATTTGAAAAGATTACATGCATCTGGTATTCCCTCTCCGGAACCAGTGGATTTAAAATCCCATGTCTTGGTGATGGAGTATTTGTCAAAGGGTGATGGTTGGCCATCACCTAAATTAAGGGATTATCAGCCTAAGAACATCGATGAAATTGTGTTATTGTATCATAAAATGTTAATTTACATGAGATGGTTGTTTCAAAAATGTAGATTGATCCATGCGGATTTATCTGAATACAATTCTATCGTTCACAACGGTGAATTGTACATCTTTGATGTGTCTCAAAGTGTCGAACCAGACCATCAAATGTCCATGGATTTCTTGAGAATGGACATCAAGAATGTGAACGACTTTTTCTCAAGAACAAAGAAAATCAATGTTTACCCAGAGAGATTGATATTCAAATTCATCATTGAACCTTGGAACATCATTTACATTGCTAAAGACGACGAAGAGATAATAGAGGATGAAAATTATGATTATCTAGAGAACTATTTGAATGATCTCCCATTGATGAACGAAGACGATGAAAAACAAAAGCACGAGGATGAGATCTTCAGAAGTCTTCATTTGGTCAGTTCTTTAAACAACTTAGACGAACGTGACTTCGAAAAGTTTGCAGAGGGAAATATCGACACTTTGAGAGATTTAGTTAACGAAACGACGCTTCTTGATTTAGAAAAGGAAAACAACAACGGTAATGATGGAAATAGTGATGCAAATGACGATGAAGCAGACGGTGATGATGATGATTATGATGATGATGACGATGATTTCGCTGAGACAACCGATGACGAAGATGATGAGTTTGAGGAACGTGAAAAGGAAGGTCCAAAGGGTAAGAAATTTGAAGACAAAGATGCTAAGAAAGAGAGAAAGAAGGCTGCAAAGGAAGCTGCAAAGGAAAAGAGAAAGAACAAAATGAAAAAAAGTGTTAAGAAGAAGTTAGTGAAGAAAGGTCACCACAAATAGTGTTTCCCCTCTCCTGTTTACTAATTATTTACTAAATACATATGCATACTTTGATACATAGAAAATAGACTGGTATAAATTATAATCAAAAAAAAAACATGGTGTACAACACCAACAATAATACGAATGTAAAGTAAAATAAAACAACAAGCAAATTTAATTATAATTAAACACTTCCTCCAGAACGGGTATCTCCGCCTATAACGCCAGCCATCTCAAGTAATGCCTTACCGTCATCCCAATTTTTTGCATTCAATCTCTTTCTGGCTTCAGCTTCACGGTTTTCCCATTCCCATAGCTTTCTTTGTTCTTCCAATTCCTTCTCGGTACCACATCCCTACACTTCGAGTTCAGTCACTTTAAACCAATGTTCATACTCTGGAATGTTTGGTTTATTGTAACATGAACCAGTTTCAAATGCCCCAGGAATTGACAAGTGTCTAAAGTTGGCGATCTCAAGACTTTGTTCGATTGTTAATGCAACTTCACCAGGTCTGTACATTGTCACTGGACCTTTTGTCAATGGTGGTCTTGAACCAAATCCAATTCCACCACCAAGTGTATTGAAATAAGCAAAATTTGTGTTGAAATTGGACGGTCTGAAAATAGCTTGACGTGGAGCTAATTGGGCAATAAATGTTTCCTGATCACCAAAACATTCAGAGTTACTTATACGCCATGGCTTTTTCAAGTAAATCATAAATGTGATTGTCTTTTCGTTGTCAGGATTGTCAGGTAATCCAGATGTTCCACCGCTTGATGGATAAAATTTTGGGAAATCAGAATTGAATCTCTCGTACATCTTATTTTTACCAGGATTTGATGGATCAATGTATCTGCCTGAAACCAACACTATGGTTGGTGCATTCCATTTCATAATTTTAGATTCCAACGACCTTATAGAGAATCCAAATTTTGAGCCTGTGTATAAATTTCTTAATCTGGTGAACACCAGGTCATTAGATAGGAAAGTGGAGAGTTGAGACAAAAGAGGTTTGGTTAAAATTTTGAATCCTGTTAAATCTTGTGTTTTAAATGGATCAGCAGTCTTTTCCACATCGAACAAAATTGGTTTTAGCATATGCAGTAGAGGTTTGAAGAAATTAGGCATAGTGGCGCCGGATCTGATATTGGACCCTATTATTCTTTCAAATGTGGAAAAGTTAATCAACTTAGAAGATATGTTAGTTAACGATAATGTTAAATCGAACGAACGCAACAAATTCAGAGCGGGTTTTTGATATTGTCTCCAAGTTGCATCATCAAAATTAAATTGTTTAGACAATGGGATTGTCTCATTGAGATCAATTGACATCTCTGATATCAATAAAAGAAAGGTTATGATGTGTAAAAAATCAGTTGCTTTCAACGAATATTGTGAAATCTCAATGCTATCATACGATTGAACCATCGGAATTAGAGACCATTGGATCTTATTATCTAAAAACACAGCATCTACCTGTTCACTTTGGTTACCTGCACCATCGTAATTAGCTTGAGTTGGTTGCTTTTCCGAAACTTTTTCTTCCTTCTCTGGATTAGCAAAATCATAACAAAATGATAGGTAAAACAAGATCAACAGATAACTTCTGTTACCTTGAAACACAGTTTTGGCCTTTTCCTCATCAAGCAAACATAGCAGTTTTGTCAATCCGGCAAGCGTTATACGTTCATCATATGATGCGTCTTTGAAATTGGGGAAAAAAGATAAAAACTTCAAAGCTCTAAACAATATGTCCGAAACAGGTAAATTATCGGGGATCCCTATGGTTTCAAATAAAACTCTTCTCGAAATGACATTACTGCCCCGTAAATCAGTTAATTTAAAATTAGATTTCAGTGTGAAGAAGTCAATTGGTTTCAAGAAACCACTTGCTTGCTTGATAAACAGCTGTTCTAATTCAGCTCTAGTTAACTTCGAGTTGACAGTTTTTGGTTTGGTTTCCACCACTTCATTAGTCTCTGAGGATACAGTTTGACCCATTGAAATACAATTTGTATCTATTGATCCTTTTAATATAATTCAAATTAGGAGTTAGTAGTAAATATGAGAGTTATACAAGCTTATAAACTAAGTAGGCCAGCGCAAGATATGGTTCCACTCTATACAGATCTGGCAGTGTTGTTTGCATTTCTTTTATCAGCCAAGCACCTGTCTAAAAAATTGACTATCTTGCGTCGATCGACTTCAGTTGCGTCATTGCTTCTATGCTAGGGATACTGCTTAATTCAAAAGTACTTGCCTTTAGAGGTTTCATCAAGAATTATACATCGTCAAATCTAATAAATAATTCTTTAATTTATTCAAAAGTAAATTAAACTAAAATAATGTAAATGGACGTTTGGTAGGTTTACATTTTTTATATTTTTTTACATTTTTAAAAATCGGGGAAATTTAAATTATTTCAAAAATAGCTTTAAATCAAAAATAATAAATAAATCTATAACTGTATAAATAGATAAATAAATAGCCACAATCAAACTCAACTCTTAATAGATGAATTTATCTCAATCACTTCAACTTCCTCTGACTGACTTTTGTAAAAAGAATTTCCAAATTTGCAATAAGGTGCCTGGTCGAACAGTTCATCAATTTCTTCCAACGAGATGTTTTTAGTTTCAACCCAGATCACATAGATCAATATGACAAAAATGATGTTATATCCAGCATTTAAAAAGTAAAACTTGTATCCCATATTGCTCATTGCAATTGGTAAGGAGAAGTTAGCTAATAAACCAAACGATGAACTCCAAAATGTAAACCAGGAAACCCCAACAACTCTCAGCCTGTTAGGCCACACTTCAGGCGAGTAACAATAGTTCAAGGGAGTCCAGGAGATCGAGTAAAAGAATTGGAAAACAAAAATCATTGCAACTGGTCCATAAGAGCTGATATCATGGTATTCATTGTGGACCTTGATCAAAGCACCCATTATAAAAAATGCCACACACATACCAACAGTTCCCACAACTGCGTTTACTTTACGACCAAAGATATCAAATGAGTAAGAACCACCAAGTGCCCAAACTAAACACCAACAGGATGAAACAATGGACACTTGTAGCTTTTTATGCGTCTCATGAATACCAGCTTGGTCTAAAAGAAATGACTGATAATAAGAACAGACAGAACTACCACCCATTTCTGTCAGAACAGCCTGTATGAAACCAGTTAACAATCTTCTATGGTTTTTACTTCCTTTAAAAATTTCCAACCATAGTTTTGGTGTTTTGTCAACCTTATCCTCTTTCATTCTGATAATCATGTCATCAATATCTTTGGAGTAAGGACTTTTTTCTTCAATAATTGACAGAATCTCCCTTGCCTGTACTTCATCACCATTAGAAACCAGATACCGTGGAGATTCTGGTGACCAAAGAACAAATATGGCTGATATAATAGTTGGAACACCCTGGATGATAGATGGCAACCTCCAGCACCAGGTCGATTTAATGTTTCTAGTACCATATGTGACTGCTGATGCAATTACGGCACCCATTAAGAAACAAGAAAAGAATGAACCTAGAATCACTCCTCTATGCTTTCTTGGTGCCAGCTCAGAAACAAGAGTTGGAACGGAAACTTCACCTAAAGCAAAACCAAATCCCAGAATGATTCTACCAACGACAAATGTTCCAGTATTATGTGCAGCACTTTGTAAGATAACACCAATAGCAACAATTCCCAAGGCAATTAAGATTGAATACCGTCTACCCCATCTATCAGTTAAGAATTGTGTGGCAACAACAGCGAGAACTTCTCCAATCCACATACTTGCTGTATTCAAGTTAGATGTTTTGTTATTGATATTGAAGTAATCCTTATAATATGGTAAGGCATTCAAAGATGACATCATCAGGGAATCATATCCAAATGCGACAGGGAAACTAACTGTGACACAAAGAGTGACTAAAAGTAGGAGAGTTCTGTTTCTAGGAACCCTCTTTGGAAGGGCTGATGTAAACTCTGAAATAGTTTCGATGTCTTTGCTCATTTCGTACCGACCGCTGTTACCTGTTTGTTGGGTAAAGTAAAACTTCATCTTTCTATTTTTTCCTCTTAAAATAAAGCATGTGTGATGTTTTGTTGATGCTAGGAATGCTCTTATATTTTATAGTTGTTTTCAAGAAACAAGTTTGGTAGTTCCCTTATCAAAAAAGGCTTATCAATCAATTCATATAACTATGCACTGCAGAATACCAATATCGTCCAATTATCAGTAACAATCATCACAGAACCACACGAGTTCATCTGACTTATCCAACTTCATCTTGTAATATGAAAATTATTGTGTATTGTTATTTGTTCAAGTAATAGAAATTTCGTCAACTTAACGAGATCCAACTAACGTTAGATTATGCACGATCGGGAAACTCGCCCGAATCTATGAAAAGATAAGGGAAACTCGGACGAGTTTTCCGATTGTAAATTTCTGATATTGATTATAGTTATTATACAAAACCATTAATTTGTTACAACGTAACTGTAAATATGATACGATCAAATATATATCCTATAAAGTATAACAAGTTATATATATAGAGTAGTTTTTCCTTGAATGGATAATTTTATCTTGTTCTATTTTCCTTTAAATCACAAATAGCTTTACAAAACAGCATCAACAATGTCGGTTACTGAAACTGTCCCTATTCAAAGTGCTACTTTAAGAACGGATGCGACAAGCATTCCTCATCCAAAGTTACCAGCCCTTCCAGAAAGGTTCAAGAAACTAAAGAGAGAAATCATTCTACCTGAAAACGAGGAAAATGTTAAAGAGAGTTACAGAAGGGTGGTCAAGGCTTTAGAGCAAGTCTCTGAAGAGATTGCGTCTGAAGGTGCTTCATACATCCCTGAGGTAGATTGGAAAGCAATGAAGAATAATGATATGAAAATACCAGAAGAAATCTTGAAGAAGTTCAAGGAACGTGGTTGCATCATTATCAGAGGAGTGGTTCCTAAGGAGACAGCTACAAAATGGTTTGAAAGTATGAAGGGTTTTACTGAAGCACATCCTGAAATCAGCGGCTATCCATTACCAAAGCCAGCTAATTGGTTTGCATACTGGACTAAAGGTCAAGTGGAAGCTAGATCTCACCCAGAGATCATCAGTTGCATGAAGGCCTTGGGTCAAATATGGTCCGCCAAACCAGATAGTTTAATTGATGTTGATTCTCAAGTGGTTTATTCCGATCGGTTTAGAATCCGCTATCCTGGTAAACAAGTCTCACTGATGTTACATTTAGATTCTGGTGCTATTGAAAGATGGGAAGATCCTGGCTATAGATCAGTTTACCATAAAATATTTGAAGGTGACTGGGAGAATTATGATCCATACTGTCTAGATGACAGACCATTTGCAAAGTCAGATTTATACTCGGGCTTAAAAGAAAGACCAAGCGCTTGTTCTGCATTCCGTTCTTTACAAGGGTGGTTATCCCTAAGTTCCACTGGAATTGGCGAAGGTACAATCAGGTTCTTGCCAAACGTCAAGTTAGCCACAGCATACATAATGCTGAGACCATTCTTCTGGAAAGATGATGGAGAGATTGATTTTGAGACATCCACATTTCCCGGTGCGACACCTGGTAGTGGTCAGTTCTTTCCAAGTAAGAAATGGTATCCACATCTATACCAAGATAAATCAGTGATTGGTATTCCAAATGTTGAGCCAGGAGATTATGTGTTCTGGCATTGTGATTTGGCACATGAAGTTGACAAGGAGCACAATGGTACTAAACATTCATCAGTGTTTTACAATGCACAAGTTCCTCTTTGTCCATATAACATTGAAAACATGATCCACGCTAGAGCAGCATTCGAAAATGCAGAACCACCAGTCGACTTTTTACCCGATTTCTTCAAGTTCAATGTTGAAACTCACTTCGAGAATGAGTATGATGATAATGGAGCTAAGAAACAAAATATATTGTCTGATGATGGTTTAAAGGCAATGGGATTCATGAAATTTGATGAAGAGGAAGAAGGTATCACAGAAGGGCAAAGGAATATTAGAAAAATGGCTAATCTGGCAATCGAAGAACATTTTGGTGGTCATTGAAGAATCGATTTTTTTCTTGTTTTGTATTTGTTGTTCATTATTTTGTTTTTTTTTGTTTTGTATTCGTACATATTATGTATGCAGATTTGATTTCCTTAAAAAAATATAAATTTACTACATAAATGCAATCAAGACCAGATTTGATCATCCCGTAGCCAGAAAAGGACTTTGTCCCATTCCTTATCATCTAAAAGATCCAATAGATTTTGGATCCCAATGTTCCCATTTCCGGCACCATCATGATCAAAGTTCAACAGAAATGGATTTTCAATGGCAGGCTCTTGTAATGTTTCGTCAGAACCAACTGGAATATCTGCTGTACTTAAGTACCGCCTGATGTCTTTGATTGTCATACCTTTAAACAGCATCTTTGTACTCCCATCTTCATTTAGAATTGGTATACAATCGACCATGTCTCTAATCATTCCGACACCTCTTTCCACACTGGAGAGGTGGTTACCCTGGTTTACCAACATTTCTAGACAATCCAATATAAGAAGTAACCGTTTATCATTCATAGTCAATTTGAAGTTCATCAATATATCAACAACTAGATACGACGAAGACGAAATAATATTATGAGGGAATAGCCAATAATTAGGAGCAAACTCAGGTAAATTTTCATTTAAAAGTAGCCTCATAAGTTTCATTGAATATTCAACACATGAATCTCTATGGTATTTTAACCAAATCTCTTTTTTCATATAGCTGGCTAACATTTTCTTGACGGCAGTTATATTCTCGTACGTTAGATTGAACAATAATGACGTCTGAAACCAGTAGAGATCTTTGGGACTATGCATATCATTGTTTGCTTTACAGTTGTTTTCCAACAGAGATAGCAAATTCATGAATTTCTCATCAGCATCCAACAACTTTTTCTTGGCAATACTTGGATCTTTGTTCAACCCAGTTGTAAGTCTTCTGACATATGTTAAGCGGATAACGTATTGTTGATATGTGCAAATATTACCATTATCAGCATTAATAAACAAAGGTACACCAAAAACGTCTGGTATGGTTGTCGTGAAACTACCTATAGCAATCACCGAAGATCTACCATAAATCTCGAAGGAGTCAACAGCAAAGAAATTCCACCAGATGCGTTTGCCCAACTCTAATTTAACCCTTGATTGTTCGTCCTTTATTTTTTCAGAATTGATGCTTAACATATCCAATCCTAATCGTCTTTCAGTTACCACCATTAGGTCAAAAAGAGAATATAACTCATGGACATCTCCTAAGGCATGTAAAGACATATTCATAATACAGAATGCTTGCAACACGTTTAACGAGGAATATTGGAAAAATTCGGAGCGATCAATACATTTAAGACTTGAAATGATCATCATTTTCCCAGAATCAACTTTAGAGAACGGTTCCAGACCGCTATCCAAAAACATTTTGTCTGGACAATATAGAAGACTTGAAGCAAGTAACGTATATACCATGGAGAACCAAGCAAATCTAGCCCTCACAAAAGGCTTAAAGTTGGATTCAATGGGGTAATCGTATTGGAAAATATTGAGGTCATTATGGGCTTCCCAAAACAATTGAAAATGATTTATAAATTCTTGAGGTATGATCGCATCATGCAAAAAGGATAGATTTTCCAGGGAGAATTCAATCAATTTGAAACACGTTTCTTTGGTTAACTTTTCAAAAAAAGAGAATATATTAACCTTGTTTGTCTCCCATTGATCAGAATGGATTTTAGGTAGACTGGTTGTGTTGTTTCCCACCTTAGCATTCCATGCTTCTATTGGGGAGAGACCGAACTCTAAATCTAGTTCATTGGGGGTCATTGTGTTTGTAGCTTTATCATGGTCAACAGTCAAATCTGATAACAACCCCCTGGACAAGAATTGAATTTCCAAGTCATACTGCTCCACAGATGTAGGTAGTTGGTCAGGATTGAGTAAACTATTGATATTTGTTTTTGTTTTGCTCGAACTACTTTCAGATAATGAAACTATTGAGTCTGAAGGAGAAGATAAGGTATTGTTAGATTTAGCCAGTTTTTTCTTAAGTTGATCAATGACGACACCTTGCTCTTCTATTTGGCTCATCAATTTCTTGTTTTCTTTTTCCAATTCTTCAACTTTCATATCATTAGCTATGATATTCCTTACAATGACAGGTTCACGGACACACGATTCAGTTAGTCCCTTTGATACACACCTTGAACATGGTCGTTGTTTATCACATTTCACCTTCTGTTTGGTACATCTTACACATGCTTTAGGTCGTCTTTGTGTAATTCGCAATCTAGATGCTGATTCTAGGTCCATTATCCAGTAAATAATTCAAGCTTGATGGTACTAAACAATGAATCAAAGGTCGACAATTCGAATACGGGAATACTCCGAATATACAATTGATAAGAGATCTTTTCTAATAAAGATAAGTATTGCTTGATCTTTTCGTAAACACAGGCTGTGCAATTTTTTTTCAATGCAATTTTTTTTTAAAAAAAAATATTTTTCTTTCTGGATAGGTTTAACAGTTTTTGAAAAACTTATTCCTACAGTGGGTTTTATTAAATAGTATTAGGAAGAAAACCTAAGTGAGTAAAAATACCAATTAAGGATTTCTCAATATGGCTAAGAAAGATAGAAAACCAAGATCTAAAGATGAGAGCATCACCGATCCAAGATTTGCTCAAGTTTACAGCGATCCAAGATTTAGAGCACCAAAGACTAAGGATTTGAAGGTTAAGTTAGATGATAGATTCTCCAAGGCTGATATCCAATCAAATGTGTCTGTTACTAAGGTTGATAAATATGGTAAGAAATTGATGAAAAAGGATAAATTAACAGCATTTGATAAGTTTTACGAAAGACAAAAAGAAGACGAGGAAGAAGAAAAGGACAGTGAAGAACAAGAAGGGGACGGAGAAGAAGATGAAGCCGAAGCCGAAGACAGTTCTTCATCAGACGAAGAAGTTCTCAACGAAGAAATATCACCATTAGATAGAGCGAGAGGTGTGGGCATGGATTCAGATTTGGATACTACTGATGAAGAAGATGAAGGTGAAGAGAATACCGAAAAAGCAGAAGTGTTAGATGAAAGTGAAGACGATAGTGAAGATATTGAAGAACAAAAGCCACCTGAAGGAGATCCAACATCATCATTTGCTGTGGTTAATATGGATTGGGACCATATAACATCCACTGACTTATTTGCCACCTTTTCCAGTTTTGTGCCAAAGGGTGGTAAAATAATCAATATCTCAATATACCCATCTGAATTTGGTAAACAACGTATGCAACAAGAAGAATTAGAGGGTCCTTCAAGGGAACTTTTCAAATCAGAACACAAACAAAGAGAATCTGATTCTGATTCTGATTCTGATTCTGATGATGATCTTGATATGCAATCTGCTGCTAAGAAACTATATGAAGAGGATGATGGTGTCGACTACAATTCAAAGGCGTTGAGAAAGTACCAATTACAAAGACTCAGATACTACTATGCTATTGTGAAATGTGATTCTGTTAACACATCTAGGGCAATCTACGATAACTGTGACAGCACAGAATATGAATCTACAGCAAACATTTTTGATTTAAGATACGTTCCAGAAGATATGGAATTTGACGATGAGGCAAGAGACCAATGTTCTAAGGTGCCATCTAATTACAAGCCATCTGATTTTCAAACTGATGCATTGCAACATTCCAAAGTCAAGTTATCATGGGATGAGACTCCAGCTGAAAGATTAAAGTTGCAAACTAGAGCATTCACTCAAAAGGAAATTGAAGATATGGATTTCAAGACTTATTTGGCCTCCGATTCTGATTCTGACCACGAAGATGAGGAGGAATTGAAGAATAAGTATAAGAGTTTGGTCTCTAGTGCGACAAAGATTGGTGATGTTGATATTTTTGGTCAAGGTGATAATGATGGAGATGATGAGGGCGACGTTGACATGGAGATAACATTCACTCCAGGGTTAAGCGACAAGAAGAAACAATCTGGTGATTCCGAAGACGAAAATGAAGATGGAAAGGAAAAGAGTACGATATCATCATACAGAGAAAAGGAAAAGGAAAGACGTAAGAGAAGAAAAGAAAGATTGAAGGAGTTGAAGAAAGAATCTGAGAAGGCCAAGCAGGAGAGAAGGAAGGAGGCCAGAAACGCAAGACACAATAAGAAGAGGTATGATGTCTCTGCTGATGAAGAAAGTAAGAAACAATTAGAGTTATTGATGAAAGATGAGATCGCTAAGGAGGATGAACATTTCTCTATGAAGGAAATCGTGAAGGCGGAAAAGCAAAAACAAAAGCAAAAGAACAAGACTAAGCATAAGAAGGGATCTTCCCATGACGATGATGAACAAACAAAGACTGATATCACCATTGCTGAAAATGATGACAGATTCAATGAATTGTTCCAAGACCACAGATTTGCGATTGATCCTACAAACAAAGACTTCAAGAAGACCGCTGTTATGGAGAATATTTTGAAGCAGGGTCAAAAGAAATCATCCGAGAGTAAGAGACAAAAGCACCATAAGAAGAGAAAGCATGACGACGATGTAGAGAAACAAGATGGAAAGCGCAGCAAATTAGGGTCTCTTGTTAAAAACATCAAAAAGAAAGCTAAAAACTAACTGTGAACTGTGGCAACTATTTGTATACTGATTTATGTTCATTCGTTTGTAACAACAAGCCTTACGCAGATACATGTATAAATTATTACAATACTGAATTCGGTGTGTATTTAAATCATGAAAACCAAACATTTATTTGATATAAAAGCAGAAGCAAAATACATAGCGATTCTTTATAGTCTAGATGAAACAATCAAAATTTTAGTAAATAAAAGAAAATGAACTAGATTTAAGCTGTTAACTTGTCAGCAACCTTGGCGAATTCTTCACCTTGGACGTAAGCAATCTTCAATTCCAACTTAGATGGTTGTCTGGAACCATCACCACCGGCAATGGTACCAGAACCCCAAGCGGAGGCACCTTTGACTTGGGAAACATCGGTGATTTCACCGAAAACTTTGGTGTAACCCAATGGAACGAAAATTATACCGTGGTGGGCAAAGGTGGACAAGGTGTTGACAACTGTCATTTCAGTACCACCACCGGTACCAGTGGAGACAAAGACACCAGCTGGCTTTTGGTATAAAGCACCTGCAGCCCACAAACCACCAGTGGAATCAATGAAGGCCTTCAATTGGGCTGGGAAAGAACCGAATCTGGTTGGGATACCGAATAAGAAACCGTCGTATTCCTTCAAGTCATCAGCCTTGATGATTGGGTAATCCAACTTCTTTTCTGGGGCATGTAATAACTTCAAGATGTCATCAGATAAAGTTTCTTGGACTTGGTAGATGTCAGCGGTGGAACCAGAGGCTTCAACACCCTTCTTGACTTCTTCAGCCAAGGTGGCAACGTGGTGGTATAAAGAGTAGATAATGATAGCAATCTTAGCCATTGTGTATGTTTGAATGTGATATAACTAAACTGATTGACTCAATTGATGATAAAAAAGAGAAGTTAAAAGTCGTCAACAAATTTTGAACGATTTTAAGTTTCCAATTAATTGGGAATTGAAGTTGTTTAAATACAAGGAAATGGAATAATTTGAAACGTAAACGAAAGCACACCTCCGAACAATCTGGATAATTCCATGAATAATCCATTTGTCAATATTGACAGGTTAAATCATCGCTTCATAATAATTACTAAGAAATTACTAACACTCCCACTGCTGACTGAGTTTACAAATGACGCTGACAAAAAGTACTGCGGTTGTGGCTCTGCTTGTCTGCGTGGGGGGGGGGGGAGTGCGTGGCGCGTCTATCGACTGGACTGTGGATTGACGACGCTTCATTCTAATAGTGTCTTTTGTTACTCTTTTGTTTTTATGTTTATGAGAAAGAAAAACGATATAATTTAATTAAAAGTGGTAAAAAACCTACCAAAAAGCTAGAAAAAAAGTATGATTCAAAAACACGCATACTAAGAAGAAAAATAATGAAAAAAAAGTAAAAAGTAAAAAGTAAAAAGCACAATCAGAAAAAGTGTCCAAAAGGCATGACAAGAAACAATTATCAGGTAAAAAAAGACGAAGGGGGGGGGCAAGAAATATAATTAAAAAGAAAAAAAATCTGAAACGAAATAAATCAACATGAAAACACAATCAAATTTGAATCAAACGAAAAATGAATTGAAGCAAGAGACGTGGTTAAAAACTGTAGCATAGTCTAAAACCTTAACTCCAACTGTCTGGACCGAAATAACCCTTCTCTGGTAGAGTGGTAAATCTGGCAACCCGGCCATTACCACCATCAACACCTTCTGTGAAAACAGTGTTACCCCACCAGTTGATTGGCTTATCATGGTATTGAACAGCAAAGAAAATGATAATACTGGAGAACGCAACACCAGCACTTAAAGCAGCTGAAAGGACGTAGTTATACTTTTCCCACCAAGCGGTCTTATAACGTCTCAAATAGTACATAAAGAATGCAGAAACGTATAGGGATGGAATGTAGTAACTCAAGTTAAGTGGTGCCCAGTTAAGGAAGGCATTAACAACCAAGACTGGGTGAACATTTCTAAACAAGGAAATTGGGTAAAAGATAAATCTGTCCAAAGTTTTGTATGTACCTTCAGAAAAATTTTCCTTGGCGTAATCACGAACCTTTGGACCAATGTTCTTAACACCCCACCAGAACAAAGCTAACAAGAAACCAAATAAAAACATGTATTTCAAAACTGGGTAAATATGACCAAAGACTCTCTTTGGACCAATCAAACCCCAAACAATAGAAGAGGTGAAGAAAACTCTCGAGTTAGCGGCACAGGTGAAATGGTTCTTTTGATCTGGGGAACAAATATCATCAATACTTGTATCAACAAATTGAACAACACCGTAAGAAACGAAACATGCAAGAATGGTACCGACTAATTGTCCTCTAAATTGAGCTCTTGGAGGAATTTGTGCATAATGACCCATCTTTTGATCTGAGATATAGTTACCTGCTTGACCATCAATGTTATAACCGTAAGCCTTGATAAGCATCAATGCCTCTGGATTACCTGGTAATGCATAACCAATGATCAATTCCACTAACACATTTAAACCTTGGTAACTTCCAGTAATAGCAGAAATAACTTGCATTGGGACTAAGAAAACTAAGTTAATACCAATGACGAAGAAGATAGTCCACACAGAAGTGTGTAATTCATCATACACAGTGACAATAATGATACCAAACACGAAAGAGACTAACAAGATGAGAAAAAACCACCAATCTGGAACTTCTGGATACTTTCTCATCATATCAGTGAATGGATCATCAAAACCATCAAATATAGAACCATCACCATTAACAATGTTACCAAGCTCAACAAAGAATCCCTTGACGTCACCTTTGAATAATTTCTTGAAACCACGTCCGGTGTAAATGAAAAGATTCTTAACATATCTAACACAAGAAATAGAGACTTGTTTAAAAGATTTTGATAATAATTTCCATTGGTCTAGAATCATGTAACAGAAACACAATGGGTAAAATGCGAAGAAGGCACCATATGAGACTAAATTAGCTGCAGAATAGAATGGAGGAGAATATGCCTTGTATTTTTCAATATCTAATCTGTTACCTGTGATAACTTCCGAAGGTTCATAGTATTCACCAGTGTTTGTGAACAAACTTGAAGAATTAATTGGTAGGTAGGAAGTATGTTGGTTGTTTGTGTAGTAAATAGCGATAATGACAAACATAGATAGAATCGTGCTGAAAACATTAGTAGCAGTGTTATAGAAGGGAATAGCCAATGGAATAGCATACACATTGATCACATTCCAGTCGAAAGTTGGCAATGGATTGAAACCTAAACCAGAGTAAGTACCACAGATAGTAGCTAAGTTAAAATTGTCCTTTTTAATCCATGAAATCCAAGAGAAAGTACTCAATGCTTGGAAAATGTAACCTGGGAACCAATAGTATAAGAAACTACCGATGAAGGTAATGAGGAAGAACTTATACTTGGAAATAGTCCAACCATGGATTTTTTCCTTTTTCTCTGGTAGAAGCAAGGCTCTGTTCATAGCTAATGTTGGTAAAATAGTTGGCCAAAACGTTTCCACAGGGAAGATCACAAATTTTCTCAAAAGACCAGCAAAACCAAAACCTAAACATTGAGTGGAAAGGAACAACAAGATCTTGTAACCAGCAGTTAACCAAGTATCTCCATACAAAATCTCTTGGGTTTGAATGTTATCAAACACATATGCTGTATTAGCAGCACATGAGACAATGATGGTAGAGAGCATTTGTTCCTTATAAGTCCAAGGACCTGGGTTTAAAGAATATCTAGTGCCACCGATGGAGAAACCCCAATCTGGAAGAACGTATTGACATGCTAAACCTGAAGGGTAAAGAAACACTTGACAAACTTGAGCAGGTAAGGTAATGTTTGGATAACGAGAGTCAAAGAAAGAGTTCACGAATTGGGCGATAACAGCCCAGATGTAACCTAGAATATGTGCTCTAATGGTTTCACAAGGCAAATCTGGGTCATCATGAGGTCTTGTGATAGCACGAACTTCTGGGTAGGGAGAGAAGAATTTACAGATACCAGCACTGACTTTAACTTCGTTCTCGTACTCCTCAGGTGACAATCCATTGTATTCAGCACCTTTCAGTAAATCCTTGTATCTATTGTAGGTGGTCCGATTGAAATTGATATCGTTGTCGAGTTTGTCTAATAGGTATTGAAGGTATTGAAGTGCTTCGCCTAACGATAAAGTTTCAATCTTTGACCAGATATACTCAGCATCGTCTTCGACAATACCATATTTTGAACCTAGATTGTGTTTACCAAACTGTTGTTTTTCATCAAGATTAATCTCTTGAGTACTTGTAATTGATTGGACATCATCGAAACCGATGTCTTTTTCCTTTTTAAAACCGGCATCGGCAGTAGCCACTTCCGGACTACTGGATGACTCTAATTTGTAATTTTCTTTTTCGTCAACCATTCTTTGTATTTTGTATGAAGGATAGTATTTATTGAGACATAGATTGGATAAGATTGTTGGTTTAATGTATAGATGATGATTTTTTTTTTTAATACAATACAAATACAATTGCAAATACACGTTGACAAGAAAAGTAAAAAAAAAAAAATATAATAATGGAGATATTTATTCAATTATATACTGATTTGCATTAAATTATGATAATCGATAATGGATAGGGGAGTACCACAATTGATCATTATTAAAATTATTAAAAAATAAACAAAAAAACAACAAAGCTTGACTTGTGGTGTAAGGAAATTGAACGGGGAAAAATTATTAAAGCATAATGGATAACTCACTGTTGATACGATAAGATAATTAGATAAGAAAACCACTGAATTTGAGGAAGCCATGTTGATCCACCCCATCCCCGTTCGGCACATTGTGGTATATATGTTTAATTTTAAGAAAAAGCGCTCTCATTTCTCTTTTTTTTCTTTCTATTATCAATTACACCATATTGTGAATGAATGTCTTTTACAACATTTTCAACTCTTATTGTGTCAAGTTATGGACTCCTTTATTATGTATTGTCCTATATATACCGATAGCCACTGTTAGCCACTTCCCAATCTCAATTTTTTCTCCTCCAGTCAAAGAGTTTTTATTTATGGTTCACCAATACACGTTAGAGAGAAAGGAAAATGAACCTCAGCTTACTGTATCGTATTCAATACCCATAGACAAAGAGAATGAATGAGTGAGTAGCAAGACTTATGAGGAACGAGCCAAGAGTAAATGGAGAAACCTTATTTAGAACTTCAATTACTAAATAAATTAAGTGGGCTAGCTAGCAAAAGATAGCAGAAAGGAAAAAAAAAAGAAACGACTTTAGGCCGTCTGCAGCGATGGCAAGTTTTTTTTTTCTTCCTTGTCTCTTTCGTTCTTTCGTTGTAGAAGAGAGGAGTGGTTCGAGTCCGCAAGTGGTAGAAAGTGTATTATTGTTCTTTGTGACCCTTACGTTATAGTGTTTGTTCGTTATGATGTTGATGATGTTAATGATTGGGGTTAGATAGTTTAAAATTACATCGGTCGGGATTTCCATAGTCAAGAGAGGGACCTGAAAATGGGCATTTGGAAATTAAAATTTACATGAGAGCGAACAATCGTCTTACTTGTTTTTTTTTTTTGGGGGGGATTTAGATGTAACTCCAGTGCATGTTAGATGTACGGTGAAAAGAAACGGGGATGATGCATAGATAGATGTAAGTGAGAGATCAAAGTTAGCTCATTAGCTCATTTCAAGGGGATTGACTCAATTTACCATTAGATGCCACAGATTAAATTTCAATTGAACCATTTATAAAGTACACACAAGAAAAAAGAGAAGAACAAAATTAAAAAAGATGCTCTATGAATTTAGAGAATTATTGTAATATTTTAACTCATATCGCAGTTTTTTCGTTATTCATTTTGATTCACATCGGATGACGAGAACATATTGAGATACTGTGGTTAACCTATTCTTATTCTTATTCTTACCAGTTGTGATTGTCTTTGTCTCTTCCCAAAGCCATACACTTTGTAATCGGGTGAAGTGGGTGACATTTGACTATGCCATTGGAAATTTGTGTCCGACCACCCATCCATCCCATCCATCCATCAATTCCATCAGTTAATGAAAATAGCCTTGGATTTCTTTGTTTTTTTTCGATCCGTTCGCTCGTTCGGCTCACCAACAGGATCCAGTGAGGCATAGAGAGCAAAAAAAAAAAAAATAGACTTTTGTGTTTTTGCGGCGCAAAATTTAGTTCCATTATACGGTTTACGGTTTGACAAATATTTTTTTCAAATTAAACAATTCACATGGGAGGTTTGGTTATCTGATAAAGAAAGCATAACCAGAGAAAGATATTAATGATTACAGAACACGTACGTACACACACGATATGATCCCCACTGGATCTTTGAGCCAATAAGTTAAAAGATTAATGATCACTTGACAAATAAAAAATTATTTGATCCTGAGAGGGGGGTCCGACAATATCGATTGATAATTTACTAATTTACTTCTGTTTGATGATCATCATTGACTTTGATGGGATCAGTACTGTTCTTTCGGTTAAAGGAAAATAAAATTGTTTATCATGGTACAGGGTTCCATTTGATCGTATCCACAGTTTTATTGGCTTCAGAATCGGATGTCAGTTCACAGCCAGGTTTTTAGTGTCCCTTTCATTTTTCATTTTTCATTTTTCATCTTTCACATTCATGTTTATTCACCCTTCATCGTGCATTTCTGGACGGATTCATGCATATTTGTAAAAATTCCACTATGTAAAACAGGAACGCCCATCACTGCAACGGCAAAAATAGGTTTTCACTGTTGAATTTTGATGTTTTATTTACTTTTTCTCCACTATTTAAACGTAAATACATTAATGACGCACTCACACACCGTTGCACACAGTTAATGGTTACACAGTTTTGTCAAGCCACTGATAAAGTATGTATCCATATCCTCAAGAGCTAACGGATTTGAAAATACAATGATTTTTTTTTTTTTACAAAACTTATCAATATCAATTGATTCGTAAACAGATATAGTAGTATTAGCACAGAAAAGAAAAGAAAAGAAAATAAGGCCTTTGAAATGATAAGAAAAAAAAAACATTACAAATGTTAGTAAAACAAGACTGGGAAAAAAAAGGAAAGGAGGACAAAAAGTAAAAAAAGGACACAATAGCAGAAAAGTAAATGATAGATAATAAAAAGCTATTAAAAACACAAAAACATAATAATAACTGAGGTGGAAAGAAGAAAAAAAAAATGAATAAAAGAAAAGCAAGTAATAGAAAATAAGACAATTGATGGTTAACGTCTTTATTAATATTGTTAAAATTGTAATTACAGGCAAAGAAAAGATACTAGTAGGAGTGTGTGTATGTGGGGGACAAACGGAAATCACCAATCAATCAAACTTTCTTAGCTCTCTTGGTTTCCGTAGCAATAACAGATTCTAATTCTCTTTTAGTGGCATTTATACCATTCTCTGTGGTGTTACCCAGTTGTGATCCAACAACTTTCCCATTATGTTCCTCGTTGGAATGGTTCAATAACGAATACACAGTATGTGACCCACCACCACTACCTGTGCTAGCCAGGGAGTTATGCCGTGGATTAGGGTTTGACGTGGGGGCACCAGTGTACGGAGACGAGGATATGGGAGCAGGAGAATTTTGCCGTTGAATGTGTTGTTGTAAATGGGAGGATACCGGTGGTGTGTTTGGTCTGTCAAAGTTAGCAGGAATAGATCTAGGAGGATTGGTCATTGAGTAAGCCTTTGGTATTTGCTTGTCATCTATAGATGGGAAATGCGACATTCCATTGACATTAGCTGAAGGAGTAGATGCTGTAGCAGTATTTGTCGCACCATCACCTTGTTGATGATGTGATGGAGGTGAAATACCAGGCCCCTCTTGACCAGGGATATTAGTGATGAAATTCAGAGAAGCAGCAGATGATGACCTCGTTTGTAATCCCTCTAAATTGTTTAATGGTTGCCCAGGTAAGTTTTGTGGTAACAACGATCCAGGTGGTTGTTGAACCGGTGAATTAAGTTTTCTCTTTTGTGGTGCCGAGTTGTTGCTCACAGGTGAATTTCTACCACCAGCAGTAGCAGTGATAGATGCAGCAGTCGATTGACCATGAGGATCACCTCCATGTTGTGGTGTTGTAGAACGGTATGAAGGATTGACAGGAATGTGCAGTTGAGGAACAGGTTGTGCAACACCAGCAACGACATTTTGATTTGGAGGTGGTGGAGCTGAGCCTGGACCAGGAGCAGGACCTGCACCCTGACTAGGACCAGCAGATGTTGCATTATGAATCGGCTGCTTTTGTTGCGGAGGTTGTATAGGTAGAGGTTGTAATGGGTCCATGATCGACATATTTCTAGATCTACTAGATGATACGCTGAATCGGATATCGTGAGCTAAAAATGGTGTTTCATTCTGTGGACCTGCATTAGGATGGAATGGTGACATAGCGAAATGATGAGGAGGTGGACCAGCAGCTCCAGCATTAACACCAGCACCAGACCCGGCTCCTGTACCAGCGCTGGCAGAGGGACCAAACACAGGAAATGGTGGTGTCACTGTTACTGGCATGCCACCACTATTAACAGAAGCGAATGACGGGTTGTGATGATTGGAATGTGGTCCCTCTTGAGCCAGGTACCCATTGTTACTATTTGGGTTATGATGAGGATGATGATTGTTGGCACCGATAACATGAGAATTATTGTCAGAGTAAAAGCCTAAATTATGACCAGCACTTTTAAAGGCCATATCTCTCGTTGCAGATCTTTGTAACACGTTGCTTCTGAATTGATCCAAACTCTTCATCACAGCGCCGGTATTATCTACATTGTGATCGCCTGGTATAAGCTTCACTGTGTCTTTAACTAAATCAATCAGTGACACGGTATCGTAATTTGTATGAGTCAACTCATCTCTGATGATTTCGTATCTATTGTTCAAGCGATCATAGTTCCGCAAAAGTTCAGAATATTTCATCGTTAATTCTTGAAACGACTCAAATGGTACCATCTGTGGTTGTTGCTGCGGTGGTGGAGGTTGAATGGCATTGTTAGGAGCCTGAGGCTGTGATGGCTGTTGTGCTTGTGGGTGTTGTTGTTGTTGCTGCTGATGCATTGAGGACATCATTTGTTGTTGAAGATATGAGTTTGTCAACCTGAGTTTCATATCCATTTCATCTTGAGCTTGTTGAGCTTGCACCTGAGACTGAACCTGTGCTTGAGCTTGTGCTTGAGCCTGTGCCTGAGCCTGAGCCTGAGCCTGAGCTTGTGCCTGTGCCTGTGCCTGAGCGTGAGCTTGTGCCTGAGCTTGAGCTTGTGCCTGGGCTTGCACTTGAGCTTGTACTTGATATTGTTCGTAATCAGAAGGGCTATTTGGGTTATTAGGGTATCTGTACGGCGTGTAAGTTTGCACTTCATTCATTTCATCGCCGCTTAAATTACCCTGGTTGTTGTTGCCATTAGTTGAGTATGGGTTCATTTTCAAGTTGTGAACTTCCTTTTGTGAGGTGGTGTTTTTAAATGATCGTCTCTTGATCAAGTTCAATCTATCCAGGTTACCGTGTTTAAACCACCCAGATGAATGTTTGAATTCCCAAATTGACTGACCATTAGATGATGTAGTGGATCCCTTTCTGGATCTGCTCGTAGTAGGCTCAGCGTCACCACCATTAGTAGCAGTGGTATTGCCAGTTGCATTTGACGTTGTATTGTTAGTTCCATATGAGTCATTCACCTTATGGAACCCGTACATATTCAATTGTCTGATGAAGGAGGCAATGTTGGCATGTTTGAAGTACTTACTGAGCACCTTGGTGAACTCTTCAGACGGGCACACATAAAATGAACTTTGATTTGGGTGCCACCATATAAGGTGGTTTAATTCGGGGTCTTCCAACATGGCATATAATTTATGGATGAACGACGTTGTTTGTCCCTTCTTTTCTTGAGTTCCGGGTTTGACTGTGGTTGATGTAGATGTAGTCGATGGCGGCTGGCTTGCAGAGTTTGTATTATTCGTTGCCGGTTCAGTTGTTGCTGTTGGTGTCTGGGTATCCACCAACGCTGTTGGTTCTATTTTCGTCACAGTGTCCAATGGTGATCCATCGGTGTCCTTATTGGATACAGCAGTGGATTTATCATTGGGTTTACCTTCTTCAAGTGGCATGATGAAAGTAAACCAGTGGTGTCAAGTGGATCTGAATGGCTTTGAATCGATATGGTTGGAGAACGAAAGTAATTAACACGGACTCCTGTTCACAGGTTGCTTTTTCTTTCCTTTTTCTTTGAAACGAATCGTTTGACAAATTATGAAAATGCAACTAAGACTATTCGACCGAACGGAGACTATCGAAGTAACTTAACGGAACTAGTGCAATGAAGTTTAAATTATAGATTGAAAAATCAAAAATCAAAAAAAAAAAAAAAAAATATCTATATCAATGAGCACAAAATTTAGGTTAATGGAATCTAACAAAGGTTAATTCCACCAGTGGTATTTCCTAATGTATCAATTATAGAATACAACTGTTATACTGTGGTGTGTATAATTGAAAACAGGCAGGGAAATTTAAAAAAGTTGTAGACCACAACAGACAGAAAGATGTTTTGGGCTTTCACAAAGTGATGGATGCTGTTACAATTAAATTTATTGAAGATGTATCTCGGTTATAGTGTAACTTGGACTGGTGCAGAGATGTTTCGGATGGTTGGTCGTGTTAGTCTTTTTTTTTTTCTTGCTTGTTCTGGAACAATAGAGGGACGGGGAGAGGAGGGGGGAGAAAAGAGGAGGAGAGGAGCAGGAACAAAAAAAAAACTATGTATATGTATGTAATACAATAAACAATTGTAATATTAGAGGGAAAAGAAGAAACAAACACAAATGCAAATGAAGGGGAAGGGGGAAAACTGGGGATTGTCTGGTATGTATATAACAAACCAGTTTCATAAGGAACGAAGAAAAGAAAGCAAGAAAAAATAAATTATTCCTTTCCAATGAGGGAAGGAATGAATTAGAAAGGGAAAAGAAAAGTTTACTTAGTTTGATTTGTTTAACTGGGCGGTTCAATCAGATAGAAACACACCTTAAGCATTACACATTACATCTAAACACTTCACATCTTGCTCTCTGTTTTTTTTTTTTCTTTTTTTCTTTTGATCAATGCTAGAAACGGTGTTCTAAAGTTAATTTGGGGCCACTTATGTCTCAATGTTTAAACGTATCTCTCCCAAATTTTACCAATTAAAAATATACTGATACTGATAGTAGTACTACTTCCACTCACTCACTACCAGGGAGCCGAAACAGTGGAGAGAAAATTTCTTTTTTTTTCTGACTCCAAAAAAAAAAAAAAAAACGAAAAAAAAAGAAACGAGAGTATCATTTGTAAGTTTCAAAAAAGAAATCACAATTACAATCATAATTACAATTACAATCACCCTTGTATTTTTGTCGGAAATACTATTATTTGATTGATTTCATTTATCAATACTGGAAATGTACATTTGAATTTCAAATTCAATTTGAATTTCAATTTCTTGAATGTCACTAGATTCGATTTGGCCAGTCATCGCCCATGAAGAAGTTTTCTTTTTTTTCTTTGCCTTTGTTCTTTTGCCATTACTTCTCAATCTTATTATAATGAACAGACTCAGGTACTGTTTCTTTAAAGAGAAGGGGAATTCCACTTTCACCTGGCCTACGATGGTTCTATTGTCTGATTTTGTTTACAACGTTACCTGTAATGTGGTTTGCTTATCGTAAAACAACAGAGGAAACAAAAATCAAAAAAAGCAATATACAAATACAATAGGTTTTTTTGTCTGTCTGGTTGTTGTTGTTGTACTAATTGTAAAAACCCTAAAAACCACAGTAGAGATGTGTAGACTATTTCCGGAAAATAATATGGAAAAACTGTTTTCTCGCCGCTGAAATAATAATAATAATAATAATCATCCGGTTGGAACTGTTTTTTTTTTTGTTGCCCGTTGGAGGAAGAGGAGCAGGAGGAAACTGAACTAAGTATACAAAAATAAATGCAAGAACATTAGGCATTTTCTTTTTTTCAATTTATTATTTTTCAAACATATATTACTGAATATTTTCTCTTTCTTTTATTTTTCTTTTTTTTGTTTTTTCTTGTTTACATGGAAAGACAAGATACAGAGAAGAAAGAAAAAGAAAACGAAAACGAAAACCGAAAGAAAAGAAAACATAAATTTCTATTTTCCAGCGGGTAATAGAACCCCCCCCTGTAAAATAAAGTCCTATTGTGTGTGTATTGTTTGTGTGTTAGATTTTGAAATGTATTAATTACAAACAAGAAGGATAATACAGACTCGGATGGATATTATCGAAAAAAAAAAAGATATGCACCAAAATGGAAACAATGTAGAACGATTTTCCTCATGTACAAGTTGGTCCTTCAATACAGTCCATAAGCAAAATTTAACAAGATGGAATTAATCAATGGTTCAACTCAACTGGTAATTTGTCGTATGCTTATTGGATTAGTTTCATCAAAATTTTTTTTTAAAACTTTAATTCTTTCACTGGCCAACCACAGAAGACCAAGAAAAGAAAGTGATCACTCCAACAGCCATAGTAACTTAACTTAACACGGGAATGAGCTTCCATCCCCATCTCCATCTTACTCCTCCTCTTACCCCCTCACCCATTATCATTCACAATACATTTACACTAATGCTAATGAGTTAATAGATAATATCGAACACTACCTAAAAAAAAAGAAAAAGAAAAAAAACGTGTTGAAATTAATGATAGAAAACCTTTCCTTGTCTTCTTTCCCTTCTCGTTTTCATTTCATTTCGTCTATCGTTCTTTTTTCATTGTGGTTCCTATCTATTATAACATCGTTAGGCATTTCCAGAAGTAAATACACAATCACTTATCTGGAAATTTACTTTACGTTTTGCATTTTGCATTTTCCGTATATACTAATTTACGTACATACGTACTTTGAGATGGAAAAACTTTTCACACACACACAAAAAAAAAGAAACGACGAGCAATTGGGAAAAAAAAGTTTAAATTCCTTTTGGAACAGTTTTCCTTCTCTTCCACTGTTACTGTTACTGCTACACTGTCCATATCTTTCTTTTCATTGGTAAATGACAAATTAATTACTAATTAAAGAGAAACGGATAGAGTGTCTTATCTGGGTGAATCTATTAAATGCCCCCTCTCCTCTCTCCCACTCAGTCACGCCCGTTCTTCGTTATTCACAAATTCAAACACTTAAACCCAAACTGTAATTGTAAGTTGAAGCCTTCCCCCACTTGTCAACAAGGGTTTGCAATGGTGAAATAATAGGATATATTTCCCTACTCCCACTACTATGCATATAACCAATGTAACGGTTGAAGTTAAACTAATTAGCAATGGTACTTTTGTCGTAAAAAAATACCAGATACACACATATACAAAGAAAATAGTATTTGGGCTGATCATTGTAACATGCATACTGATTGATACCTTTATTTATACGTTATGTCTGTTGGGATCTACATAATAGGGTTATTTCATTACTTTGTGTGGATTTAATCGGTTTTGTGTAATTTAAACTGCATCTCACATTCGTTATCTACCTAGTTGTAAACGGCAGTACAATGTACCATCTCAATTCTATTTTTTTTGGGGGGGTTCTTAAATACTTCTACTTTATACTTATCCATATATGAAGATGAAGATGAAGATAAAGAAAGAAGAAAGAAAAGAAAGAAGGATGGAAAATGTCAAGCTTAGATAAAAATTAACTGCGGTAACTTCATTACATTTTATTTTAGCTTTTTCTATCAATTAAACCTATTTGAGTTAGATCAATTTCATTTACATAGAACATCAAAAATTCCGTTTCATGTTATCCTTATCTACTACATTAATGAAATTGATGAACATTTTACCACTTTGTATATTGATATTGATAGTAACGTATTTTCCTGGTACCCTCTCACAAGTAAAGTATTATCGTACACAGCCTTGTAATTTTAAAGGTGCGACAAACAAACAAAGCAAAAAAAATAATTGAAGAAAACAAAACAAAGATATGTAAACAAAACAAATGATGAAAAGATACACTTTACAATGTTCTCCACTATTGATACATAACAAGAACCTTCATAACAAATGTTGACATGACTTCGATCCATTCTGCTACTTCCAAAAGACACAAGAAAATTATACATCAAAAGTCCGAATTCCGGATCAGTCAACGGAATGTCGATTTGGTTATGTACTTGAACTATTTGAGATTTTTAAATTCATTAGTTTCAAAGGCTAATGAACTCTCCAATGAAGATGCAAGTTCTCAGATTCTTCCAAAGCATCTCATGGATGCTAAGTTGGAAATGCTGAAAAGATTCAGAGGTTGATCGACAAAAATGGCACGGTCGAATGGTGTGTTCCCAGTTAAAACACATTAAACATTTATCTTATTTTTTGACAGATGAATAGGTTCGTTTGTCCAGTTATGTTATTTAGATGGTCCGTATTCTCTGGAAGAGTAGGTGTCTACATAAATAAACGGTACATATATGTATGTACATGTATATTAAGAGATCATATAAGTTTATTACATATAGGTCTAAATCATTTTTACCATTTCATTCGTCCCATTCTTAATAATCATTAGTCGTAGAAAAAATTGTTCATATGTGGATTCTTTAACATGTTCACATTGGATATGGCTAGATCAGGATCCTCCTTGAATTGAACAAATAACCCTTGCAATTGAGCAGTGCTCACGTACGGTAATTCTAACTCTTTAAATCTCTCCAAGAAAAGTTCACATTTCTCATTTTCATTGTTGTAGAATCTTAAAAACATTTGCTTAATTTGGAAGTCAGTGGCATTGTCAATCAACACTTTGTAATCGATTCTTCCAGGTCTCAACAATGCAGGGTCCAATTTCTCGGGATGGTTCGTAGTCATAAACGTAAGCACCTCTTCGGCAGATGTCACGCCATCTAATGCATTCAATAACCCACTAAAAGTAATACCTGATGTGTAACCTTGGTCTTTACTCTGTTGTCTCCGGTTGAAGGCAGCATCGATATCCTCTAACAATAATATGGTTCTCTCTGGTATGTTGTTCATCAAGTACGCTAGTCTATCATCTGTTAAGTTAGGTTCACTGATGTTCATAATGGCAATATTATAATCCAATTCACCTGCTAGGGCTTGAATGAAACTGGTTTTACCAGAACCTGGCGGTCCATATAACAAATATCCTCTTCTGTAAGGAATACCCCGGTCGTGGTACCAGCTTCCCGATTTTAAAAACTCTCTGACATCGTACAGAATTTTCTCTTTGATACCTCTATCTAAAATGACAGAATCCACAAGTCTCTTCTTTCTTGGTTGACCAAATGGTCTCCAATCCTGACCCCAAGACTTGAACAACACAGTCTTACCCTCAGCCATCTTCATCGCTAGCTGTCTAGCTTCATCCAAAATTTGAGCCAATAGATATCTGTCTCTGTACAACGTTGTCACAGTGACAGTTTCCATTGGTTGGCCAGAGTTGTGGATTCTCTCTGACCGTTCCCGTTTCACGTAAAACCATGATTTTTTGTATTTCAACCAATGATTACCTGGACCTGGTACAAAACTGAACCCAGTAGAGAACGATCCATTAGGACGTTGGATGAACTTTGTCTGCACAGATAAATGTCTAGATGTTGTGTGTTTGTAATTTGACATCCAATATAAAAACCAATCATATGCTTTGTCGTTGTTCCGCAATTCTAAATCCACAATCATTCTTCTGTATGCCAACCCAGCTAATGAGGTGATTGACTTCCGCAAAACTGCAACTGACGCACCCAACACCATTAACCCACCACCCGCAGCAAAGTATGGATTGGATGCTATCACTTTGTTAAATAACGTGTCATTTCCAGTCGGAGTGGTACCGGCAATGACAGATGAATTCTGCTGATTCTGTTGTCTATTGAAATTCTCTAAAGCGATGTCCCTAGTTGATTGGACCGCTATTGGAGCACTGGAAAACACTTCTGATCCTTCCTCAGATTTCGGACTTGTTCCAAAAGAAATTCCCATTGTAATCTAATTTGAGCTTCTAAAATATACGGATGGTCTTTAAATGTAAACTGGTATTCAACGATTTAAATTTTATAACAGCAGTGTGTATTTGTATGTAAACCCATCTCTGTTCAGTTCCTGAAAATTATCACCAATTCCAACAAAATCAGCGACAACATCTCTGCACGGGGGAATTTTGCGTTTTCGCTAATTGACAGCTCGTAATCATATTTACATAGATATCAAATGATACAAGTTCAAGTTGGGAGTTTGGCAATTGGCATTGTCCGTTTACTGGGTGATTGAAATACACATTACCAATTTACCAAATTTACTATATAGATACATACAATATTGATGTTACGGGAAGATATTGATTCATTTCCTTCTGATTCAGCAGAATCTGAGTCACAACGCAGAACGGATTCCAGTGGTGGACTTCATAACGATTCCAAGGCCTCCACTTCAGAGATGTCACAGATAAATCAATTGTACCCTCCAGGTTCCAATAACTCTCCTCAAGTTCAAAGCAATGATGATATTTTTGATGCCATTGATGATTCTGAATTAGCGGAAGCAATTCAAAATAGCTTGGATGACACCAAAAACAACAACAACAATAATAATAATAACCACAGAGTTCCATACGCAACAGATAACGGTAATAAGGAGGAAGATACTGACAAATTCCCATCATTGGCTCCTCAATTACCTGCTAGAAGATATAATTTTGATAATGCTAAGTTTTATAAAACTTCTGATAGAATATTTGATGATTTACGGAATGATCCATTTTTCTTCCAATCAGCGTATAAGAACAGTCCAGGAACACAATTTCAAGAGGGTATTTTGAATCAGGAAACAATTGATTACGCTGAAAGACTTAACAATTTCATCACAAACACCACTAAGAGATACCATTTGCTAACTATGAAATCTAATCTTGAATATTTAAATATGGATGAGGTGTGTCATCTCGGCAACGGTATTTACCGTTGGGCATTCAACGGACTTATTGTGCCAGTAAACTCATCCAAGGGGTTAGCATCAATTCCAACTGAGCCATTGTACCATTTCAAGATAAAGATTAAAGGTGCTTCAAGTAGTGTAGGATGCGTGTCTGGGAAACATCAATTTTACGCCTTTGATGATAATCAATTATTTCCTGATGATAGAAAAGACCTCATCCTCAATGAAGAAGAATTCTTGAGCAACTTGTCCTCACATGGTGAAATCACAGAAGAATATAATAGAAGAGTCATAAGGGAATCTCTACCAAAGTTGATTGATTCAGCTAATTTTGTGTCAGAGACTACAGGCGCGTTGTTAAGATTGGAGGTTTACCCATCCTCATTTGACTACGAAGACTGGAAAGACTTTGAAGAGGAAGAAATCAATGCGAGATACGTTCAATACGTATCCATGATACCAGATGTTGATTCAAGCTTATTACCAAAGGTTCCAACTACTTATGAATGTTTAAATACATTGTTCAGAATATTGAAAGGACCAATCGATGAACGGGATTCTTCTAATGTGAAAACTTTAAAACCTAATCAATCACCGGTGTTGAGACTAAATCTGAATTTGGATTTACTTCCATCCAAATTGCTGTTCAAATATGCAGATGAAGAGCTAGAACCACCTCATTTTCACGCCTTGGGTCCTTATAAAGACTTGGGTTGTCAGTACTATATCAGAGCATTAATGGAAGTTTTGTACCTGGGTTCTTTGTTTGCCCCAAACCCAAAAGAGTTTTACAAGTTGCACTTAACAAAGAGTACTAATCTAGAATCAGTTTTCACATTGTTGAATGAAAGAGATCTTAACTTCCAAATACAAAATTTTGATAAATGGAGTAATCTTCAGTATGCCACTGGTTTTATAGCTCTTTCGGCTTTAACAAACTATTCAGATCATATGATTATAGAAACTTATAAGATAATGACAGCATTGAACCCTGATGATACTCCTGAGTATTTTGATGCTTTAACATATTGCACAACTTCCAGAATGGGCACAGATTTGCAGATATTTTTGTCAACTTTGAGATCACAGGGTGTCATAGGATTCCAAGAATTAAAATATCAATTCGAGTTATTAGGTGTTGACATCACGGATCCAGATGTTGCAAATTCTTTAACTGATGACCAATTGATAATCACATATCAAAGTTATTTGACATTATCACAAACGAAGTATCAAAGATCAACATTAAGAGAAGCATTGAAGAAGATCGGAGAGTATAGAGAAAGTCCTGCTATCAAGAGTTTTTTACGGACTGAACCATTCTTTGATGTTGCTGACGCTTATGAACAATTAGACATTGACAAATCTATTGACGATGATGTCGTCATTACGGCATACGAATTAAAAATTGAAGATACATATAACAGTGTTGAACCTTCTAGGGCGTTGATTACCATTGCTAATCAAAGAAAATCTATGGGGTTGGTCAACTACATTGAATCTAATTTGCCAGAGTTTTCATCAAAGAAAGTAACCATTGATGAGGCTTATAAAATCCTTGGTTGTGACAAGTATGCTGATGACTCTTCTATTATAAGAATATTTCAAGAGAGAGTTAATAAAGAACTAAATGTTAATTTCCAGGAGCTATGGAAGTGTCTTAGTATTATCGGAGAATCCAAAAAGTCCAAGCTAATTGAGGGTTTTCTAACATCTGGTGTCGTTGATTCATTCTTATTATCGGCAGATAAAACGCCTGCAGGTTTGAATAATATTGGTAACACATGTTATTTGAACTCACTTTTGCAGTTTTACTTTGTCATCACACCATTAAGAGATCAACTGTTACAATTTGACAAGACATGGGATCAAAAGGTGTTTGAAGAGAATTTGAATTATGAAATTAGAAGAATTGGTGGTAGAACTGTCGGGTTCAAAGAAGTGGAAAGATCGTACCAATTCATGTATCAATTGAAAGATTTGTATTATAGGTTGATACACGAGAATAAAAAATGTGTCACCCCTTCTAAGGAATTGGCATATTTAGCTTTTAGTCCAAGTAGTGATCCTGTCGAATTTGAGTATGAGACTAAGAATAAAGATGAAGAAAAACAATCCATCATCGAGCTCGATAGTGATACCGAAATTGCCGATGCATCTCCATTGCCAACTTCTTCAAATGATGTGATTGAAATAATCAATGATAATGATAATGATGTTGAGATGACGCAAGCAGGGGGGGTTGATTCTCAAGATGCAGTGAATCCATTCAGTGATGATAAAGTTGAGGTTACTGAAATAAACGATGATGTTGCTTCAAATAAATTGAATAGTGTTATTGATTTGACAGGTAATGATGATGATCAAGATCATGATGTGTCAACGCCTTCATTATCAACTGCTTCTTTTGAACAGGTCAATGGTGTTGCCAATTCCTTTGGTATTGCAAAAATCAGTCCAGATCAAATTGAAAATACATTAGAAGTTGGTAGACAACAGGATGTTACTGAATGCATTGCTAATGTTTTAACCCAGGTTGAAAGTGCATTAGACCCAAATACATTGGATTCAGATAATGAACAAATTGACTTGGTCAAGGAGCTTTTCTTTGGTAAGACGAAGCAAACATTGACGCCAGTTGATTCAACTACAAAGGAAATTTTACAGGGCAAGGATTCTAGAACCAAAGAGGAGAGATTTTTGAATTTGATTGTCAATATTGGTGATCATCCAAAGGATATTTATGATGCATTAGATACATATTTTACTGAAGACTTGCTGAAGTTGGATGACGGTGAAGTTAAAAGATCTTTGACTATTACTCAGTTGCCAAACATTTTACAAATTCAAATTCAAAGAGTTCAGTTTGATAGGGTTAGATTGATTCCTGTGAAGTCGATCGATCCATTGCCTTTTGATGAGCAATTATATATGGATAGATATCTAGAAACTGATAACCAAGAGTTGATTGATAAGAGAACTGAAGTTTTCCATTGGAGACGTAGAATTGATGAATTGAATCAAAGAAAGGCATATTTTTTGAAAAAGAATGAAGATGGTTTAGCCATTAAGGAAGTGTTGGAAGCTACTAAACAATTCTTGGAATCAGAGATTATATCAGAAGTTGGCGTGCTGGTTGATACTAATACCTTGACAACATTACAGAAAGAAATTGACAAGATCGATGATGAATTGAATGAAATCCAGGAAGAATTGGACGAATTAAATATGAGAATAGCATCTCAATTTCAAGGTTTTAATAAGATCGGATACACTATTTTTGCGATTTTCATTCATAGAGGTCAGGCTTCTTATGGTCATTATTGGATCTATATCAGGGATCCGAAATCTAACCTATACAGGAAATATAACGATGAAATCGTTAGTGAAGTTCCTCTTGAGGAGGTATTGAATTTCAATGAAAACAATAACGCCACTCCATACTATTTGGCATTTGTTAAGAATGAACTGCTTGATAAAATTGAGCCTCTTAAAAGAGAAATTGTTCAAGAACGTGAATAGTACAACTATTCTAAATTAGTCCCATGTTTGCAGTTATCCAATTTTTTGTTTCCCTTTCTTTGTAGCAAAATATTTAAATAACATACTTATGGAAATTCTGTTGAATGTAATGTAATAACTGGTGGCAATTACCATTTTGTAAGTCACCGAAATCTCTGCTCCCAAAAATTGTTTCGTTGTATTAGTCTGAATTAGTCTGAATACATATATTAACTAAGCAAAAATTTTAAATGGGCAGTGTTGTATTTTATTCGATTAGTAAGTAGTTATAATAGAACATCTCTTATAATTGAGTAGATAGATTAAAGAAGGAAAACATCACTTTTGAAAGGTTTAATATTGAAATTGTAACAAAAATAAAAATTACCGCTAATATTAGAAAAAGGAACATATGTTTATAAAATGCAAATGAACACATCAGAAATAAAACGAATTAATATACAAATGAAAACGAACAAATCACTCCAGTTCTTTTATAACTGACATCAATGCTTGATCGATATCTTTTATAAGATCATCATAATCTTCACAACCAATACTGAATCTAAGTAAATTTGAGTAATCCTTAGCTGCATCCGACTCAGTGTCTCTAAAGTTTGGATTCTTGTAAGCCAACTCCACCAAAGTTTCACCACTTTCTGAACTAGTTTGATTTAATAAATAGTTGAATTTAGTTAACACCTTTTCTGCCGTTGCCTTTTCTTTAAATTCTATTGCAAACACTGGGTTGTAAAAGCCGTTCAATTGCCTTTTGACGAATTCATCAGTTTGTAACGAAGAGTGGTGTATTTTACTTAACAACTTTTGATACTTATTTGAATTGGTTTGCAAATATTCTATGATTACTCTAGTGTTCTTACATTGAGTAAGTATTCTCATTTTGTAAGTTCTCAATGATCTCAAAAGTAAGAATGAATCAAAACTAGCAATGTTTGTACCTAAACTTGATCTCTCCGAATGTAACCCCAGTTTGTGTGACTTTTTCTTTGAGACAATGAATCCAGCACTCAAGTCGGAAACACCAGCAAGATATTTCACAGCAGAGTAAACGATATAATCTGCACCATGCTTGAAGGGAAATTGTAATGGTGGTGGAGCCAAAGTAGAATCCACCACCAAATACGATTTTCTTTCATGGGCAAGTTCTGCATATTTAGCAATATCTAGCACATACCCTTCAGGGTTCATTGGTGATTCTAACAAAACCACTGATCTTGGAGGAAGTGTTTGAATTTGTTCCAATGGAAGCTTTTGCAATCCCGTGAGTTTTGATAATAGTTTAATCACTTGATGTGTACCTTGATACCCAGAATTATTTATGCAAATTTTCTTTGGGTTAATGTAAGACAAAATGCCCATTATGGCGGATGTACCAGAATTATACACCGTAACATAACCATCTGTTATATTTTGTAAGATTTTTTCAGCCTTCTCTGAATTAGGATGAGTACTCTTAGTATTTGCATTGGCAAAGTTCTCCAAATTATATGCCCCCTTTGATTGTGTAGGATCATTTGCCTTTAATGAATATGGTAATCTGTTGGTTGAATCCAATACTGGAGATGTTGGTGCTTGTTGACCAACGGAAAACTGAGTCTTGTATGCAGTATCATTAACATTGTGCACATCCCGTAACAGCTGTTGTTCATGAAAAATACCATTTGGCTGTGGTTGCTGCTGTTGACCCAAGGATAACATAGAATCATTAGAGACAAAGTTTTCAACGCCTAAAGGAAAGTTAGTACCAGCTCCGTTAGATGCCATGAAAAAGGGGAAATTATCATCTCCATGAATCAATCTGGTATTGAATCCCACGTCCTGATTATTAGCCAACACCTCTTCAAGGAACTCAAGATCTCTATCTTGGTTAGTACTAACGGATGCGGCTGGGCTGTCATATCTTGACATCACATTACCAGTGACCGTGTGAGTTCCATTGGTGTTTAAAAAATCAGTTTCTTTGGGGGCATTTCTCTTGAGCCCGCTTTGTTGCTGCTGAAGATGGCCAACGATATCTTCATTGTTTGGCGGAACATTCGTGACAGAATCAAGGTTACCTGATGCACTATTTGGAGTTGGAGGTGGATTATCCGAACCGTTTGAGTCACTAGAATCATCACAATCTAAATGTTCAGATACTTGATTTGTTTTGCGTCCTCTAGATATTTGATTTCTTCTTTTCAATGAGTGCAACATACCACCACTTGGAGTACCAGGACCATTTCCATCTCCATATGTATTCCAAGCGTCTCGGTAGAGCTCTTTAATGAGTTTATCAGTTATCACACCACCTGTGGATGCAATTTCTTCTATCTTTTTTTCAACCATCACAGTGATCTTTGGATTTCTTAGAACTGGTTTCCGCTTATATGCCTTTAAATTTGGATTATTTGTGAACTGATCTCTCAGTGAATCTTCTAAAGAGACCCAGTTCGATAAAGTAGCTTGAGATATTCTAAATTCTTTGAGCTCTTGAAAATGTTTCAATGCTTCCATTTGAGAAAGTTTTGGAGGGCCATTTACGTAATCCAACACTGCTATTTTCTGTTCAAGAGTGGCTCTCGGTAAATTCTTCTGGTTTGAAGATTGTTTATCTTCAATTTCATCTTTTACCTTAAGCGTCATTGATCAAAAACAAACAAACAAACAAACAAACAAAGAGAAAGAATGGTAAGTAGAATTCTTGAATCTGATACAACTTAATACACCGTGTATCCAGAAACGCAATATTAGGTTTTTCAAGTTGTATTTATATATAAGTTATCACTATTTGTGAAGTAATATTTATTAATTGTTAATCGTTGAAGTATTAACTCTTTAGTGTTCAAGGCGAGTAAACAAATATATGGCTTCCAAAAGCTAACTGAATGTTGCCAATTGTTGAGTTAGTTTGATTGTCTTTCAGTGGTTCTAATTTAAACTGATCAAAGTAAAGAATTATCCCAAGTAATATTTGTTAAATTAGTTACTTTGTTGTTCTCAAGGTGATCCAATATAAATAGCTTCCAAAATATGTTTCCTTAATGCGAGATGATTTGAGAGACAAAAAAATATAGATAGAAAGAACGCTTTTCAATTGGGGAATGAAAATAATTGATCTTCCAGTACCGTAGAGTATCGGGAAACGCAACGGATAATTATACTATAATGTCAATAGCAACGACAACAAAATAACAAATTTCGGTCTGATCTGCAACCGTATACATGAAAAAAAGTGCACGTTAACTTATATTAAACCCACAACACCAACCAATATACAAAATTTAATATATATATATATATATATATTGAGAAGTATAATTCAACTAAATAGGTAATTGTAGATCTCAATGTAATTTGGTATCGTACACTGTATAGTATGGTGCAGTGTAGTAGCGTGTAGTATACTGTCTTCTAGTATAGTGTAGTAAAAATACACTTTACTGTAAGAATGCGATGACTGATTACAGATGGAAATTAATGAAAAATAGATTTGACAGTTCAACAATTGATCAGATCCATTTTGAAAGGTGACTTACGCATTTGGCGGGGTTTATTCGTTTTGACGAGTGTATCTTTTTTTTTTTGAAACGTCGAAACGTCGAAACGTCGAAAGAAAAGACCGATCGACGTTAACGAATTTTACCGACCCGTCGTTTTAAGTGTACCACTCAATCCCAACCTACACTACCTGAATCGGACAAGTATTATTTTTCTCTCCCATTTACTGAAATCCAATTCAATTTTGTGGTTGGTCTTTGGGCTTTTGAGATCAACTAGGTTAATCACGACCAGACACACTACTATCCAGGTCATTTTACAGTTCCCTTTTACGATTGGTTCAAAGATAAATTATTTTCAATTCAATTCAATTGTATAATATTCACACACTTTCCCTTTCATTCCTGAAAAAAGAAAAAAAAAACGAACTATTTTGTGTTTTGGTTTTATTTTTTTGTTATTATCAATCAATTCCTTTGGAGTTCCCCTTTGACCTTATCAATTCTAATTACACATACATATAGATAAAGCAATTCATTGAAACATCATATTATATCAACATACACCGTCTACAATATCCACCTGTGTTTAATTTTATTTATAATATATACGGTTATCTTAATTCATCATCAGCATCCTCCCATCTCTTACTCCCCCTTTCATAATAAACAATAACTATGTCATCCGGATTATCTAGACGTCGTGGTGGTAAATCATCAAACACCACTACCACTACATCAAATACTACCATATCACCAACTAATGATTCCACTCCATCACTGTCAAATTCATCGCATAAAGTTGCATACGATCCAGAGGATATCTTGGAATCAAACAAGGAGAAGGACAGTCCCTTGTTAACATTGATGGAAGAAGTCTTGTTAGTTGGTTTGAAGGATAAAGAAGGTTATCTTTCATTTTGGAACGATAACATTTCATATGCATTGAGAGGTTTGATCATTTTAGAACTTGCATTCAGAGGTAAAATTAGAATGGTTAACGATCCAGCTAGAATCAGATACGAATTACCAGATAGATTAATCGAATGTGTCGATGGTTCATTAACTGGTGAGACATTGTTAGATGAAGCATTGAAATTGATTAAAAACGACCCTTCAAGTTTAAGTGTCGCCAACTGGATCGATCTCTTATCAGGTGAAACTTGGAACTTGATGAAGATCAATTATCAATTGAAACAAGTGAGAGAAAGATTAGCCAAGGGATTAGTGGATAAGGGTGTCTTGAAAACTGAACGCAAGAATTTCTTGTTGTTTGACATGGCTACCCATCCAATCAATGATCCAATTCCAAAGAAGAAAGTTGTTAACAGGATTTTAAGTTTATTAACAAATAGAAATTTCATCTTGGAATACGATGAAAAATACTTCCCACAATCAACATCTTACAAATACTTGAGAACAATATCATTGGCATGTGGTTGTTGTGCCGCTAATGTCTTGGAAAACATTTTAACAGATTTAAGCTTTGAAAACAGAGACAAAGCATTCGTCAGAGCTGATGAGATCTTGAACCAATACAGTGAATATCCATTATCATCTAAACCATCCACCGTCGGTGTGGGTGCTAACCTTTACAGTGAAGTTGAAAAAGAACTTGAAAGTGAAAAGACCAATGATTTAATGCTTGAAGTCATCGCCGCAGTCATCTTTGTGTTTAGTAAAATGGATGCAATCATTTAAATATATCTGGCTTGCATCCAAACTAGTTTAGTTTATCTTTTATCTTTTTTTTGTCTTACTTTTCTTTGTTTTTTGTTGTTTTCTTTTTTCTTTTTTGTATTCTGTTTCCTTCTTACCATTTTTTTCTTGTTTCTCTACTTCTTCTTCTATTACTACTACTCATTATCAATAGACCATTCACACCTATGATTTGATCATCCATATTCTGTTTACTTTAAAAAGAGTAATCTGGGGCATTTTTTTTAGTAAGAGGCGCTTTCGCTTTTGTCAATCTCTCTCTCTCCAGTCAGTGCACTTTATTTTTTGTTCGCTGACCTGACCGGTAAAACTTCCACAGTATTGGTAATTGGTTAACATTGTTATAAATTCAACCCTCCTTACCGAAAAAGACACTTTTCACCTTTGGTCTTCTTGTGTTTATTTTCACTCAATTAAATGAACTCATTGTCATTATTTACTAAGAGACAATTTTCAACTTTCACCAGATTACTTAACAAAATGGAATATTTAGTCATTGTTTACGATAAACCAGGTTCCGTTAGTAGAATTTCTTTGATTTTGTGGGTTCATCCCAATTAATTTCCATCCATTGCAATCGCAACAAGAATACTAACTATACTTTCACTTCTGTTGGTTATATGTTGAATCATACCAATTGATTTTTGCAATTGAGTATTACGGATACGTCAACATAGAACCAATTTTGAGAGAATCTCCACAGGATAGAACTAACATCAGAAAAGCCCACGTTGCTAACATTCCATCTGCATTTGCCAACCATGGTGTCACTAATGTCGGTGCCATTTACAAGGACGATGCAAAGACTCAATTTGCCGGTTCCGCTTACAACATTAAGGCTAATTCAAGAGAGGAAATTTTGGAATTCTTGAAGAAAGACCCTTACGTTGAAGCCGGCGTTTGGGATTTGGACTCTGTCTTGATTTACCCTTACGGTTGTGCTGGTAGATTACCTGTTGACATTGTCAAGCCATAAATAGATATTTATGTAACTAAAATTTATTTTTCTTTTGATATTACAACTTCGTACAAAAAAATAGTATCTAAAATTAGAAATTCAAATGATCATTGGGGGGGGGAGGAAGGAAGGAATCACAATAATAGTAATAATAATCATAATAATAAGAACAAAAGAGAATATTCAATAAAAAATACCATTGATGATTTCAACAATGCTATATATTTCATTTTCTCATTTCGAATCGTTAAATTAATACACTATTGCTTTAAGAAGGAACATATATGATTGGTGGAGGTGTAAATGCAGTAACAGAAATGGTAAACAAAAAGTGATGGTGATACACAATTAGTAACCTAAACCAATCAAGTAATCAGCTAATTGTTCGACAATCTTAGTAGCTTCACCAGCTTGAACACCAGCTGGGTAATGAGCAATCAAGATAGCTTGAGTGGTCTTGACACACAGGACACCCTCGGCATCATGTTTACCGTAGATGGATCTTTCATCAGCCTTGATACAAAAATTCTTTTGACCTTGAATGTGCAAACCTGAAGCGTATAAGTTAGATGGATCCTTGAAACCAGTCACTATTTCAGAGATTTCAGTTGGAGCTAATTGAAAGTTGTTAGAAGTAGCCCACACGGATGAACCATCAGCACCATAGATGGCAGCCTTGTCTAATTTACCAGTGGCAACTAAGTTATCAGTGTATGCTGAATTAAAAAGGACAGTTTCCAAACTTCGAAAACATGACATGAAAATGGAACAATCAGGAAATCCACCAAACAAACCATACATGACTAATATAAGTTGACAACTTGAGTGTGTGGATCATCTTCCAATGAACCAATGACCCAATGGTTACTAAACTCGATTGCATGTTACTTGGTAGGATTCACCCAATTCATCACCACATCAATTCACATTCTCATATGGATATACAGTCATTATTTGAGTTAGTTAGAATCATTTCAGGAAATTATGAAGGCAATATATTTATAAATGGGAATGGGTTTCCCAAGAAACGGCAAACCACCCTACACCAGAAACATAACTCCACAAATGTATTCACCCATCAATATCTTATTGATACATACCGTTCCAGGACATTATAAGTAATTGATTTGTATATAGATATTTGAAAGCAAGATACGAACGTAATTAACAAAACAAAACCGCAGAAGTGGTGCCCCTTTTACCAATTTGACATGGTGTAATCAACTAAAACGAAACGAAAACAGCTTAACAAAAAAAAACTGGCGAGAAAAAAAAAACCAAAACAATCATGGATTACGTCAACGATTACGCGAGCAACGCCTTGTTAGAATTACAAGGTGGTATTTTTCATTTAAATATATAGTACAAAATAGAAACAAGTAACACAGTTGGTCAAAGATGCAGGGCAGGATTAAGAAGAATAGAAGAGGAAAGAAGACAAAACAAAACAAAACAAAAAACAAAAGTAATAGAATTATTCGTCATCGTCTTCATCGATCACAACTCTTCTCTTCTTCGTCACAACAGCGTCATCATCATCGTCCTCAGCATCGTCAGCCGTTGTGGCAGTTGGCTCGCTGTATTTCTTAGCACCATCCCGTTTGACTTGTTTCAATCTAGCCTCAGCAGCGGCTAATTCATCATCGTCTAATCCAGATTCAACGTCTTCGTCATCGTCAGCGACGAAATCGTCTTCCTCATCGTATTCATCTTCCCTGTGTCTCTTACTTCTTCCAGAATAATAGGCATCATCTTCGTCATCTTCTGAATCTCCCACATCAATGTCTCTAAAAGATGATGATCTTCCAGGAGTTGGTGAACCGGATTTTCTCTCCAATCTTTCCTCTTCCAATTGTAATTTTAACATTTGACGTCTTCTAGCCTTTTCGATTTCTCTTTGGGCCTTTTCCATTTCTCTGGCCTTCAATTCAGGATCTTCATTAGTGATTATGGTGTTAATCTTCTTAGATTTCCTTAGTTTCAAATTGGACTGTAATGTGGATGCTAAGATACGATGAGCCTTTGACTTGGTGGACGATGGTAACACTTGAATGGATCTGTTTAAATTATGAGATGCCACCAACACTTGACCACCTTGAAATGCCAATATTTCATCTTCATTGGATTTAGGTCTAATGTCAAAATATTCATTACCTATTTTAAATGATTGAGATCCGTCTTCCCATTCAACGATCTTTGTATTTGATTGTTTGTACAATTCTTCACTTTCTGTCTTGGCGTATCTCCATCTGATGGTGTTTAACAATTCTAACTTTTTGAATTCTATAGAGTCCTGTAATTCCTTATTAGTGGATCCCTTGTTTTCCTGTATAAATTCCTTCAATTGATTTTCAAAATTAGATGGTGCAAATGGTTCTGGATCGACAAACAGAAATCTAGGAAGGTTAAAGGAAAACACATCTCCATTGATAGTGTGTGATTTTGGGTGTCTCGGTAATGTCAACTCAGCCTTTTGTATATCTTCATCATCTTCTTCGTCTCCACTACCCTTGTCTGAGTCTATTGGATAATCTTCGTTGTCAACATCAGCTGCATCAATATCACTGAATTTACTTTTCTTCGAAGACTTCACAGCTTCATCGTCATCGTCATCGTTGTCCTCATCTGAATCAGCACCGAATAAATCATCAGCGTCTTCTTCGTCTTCCGCATCATCCACATCACCATTAACTGGGTCTTCTGCCTTTTCAATTCTTGGACTTTTCACGTCCTGTTCTTCATCTGATGCCATATTGATCAAAGTAATCTTGTTCTTTTATCGTCAGTAAATTGAATTTAGTCCTTCAGCTAATCCGAAAAAAAAAATTAGAAAATGATATCAATTCTGTTCAACCTAGGTGTGTCTCTATAACTTGCGACAAATTTTCAGTTACCTATCAATGTCTGCCAATACATAACAACACCATATCTCAATCAACCAATTTTCATGATAATATTCCAAATTTCTTTGAGTTGAAGTTTTGTTCAAATAAACAGCACCAGGGCTTCGTAACATCGTCGCTCTCGTCGTGTTGTCCTTGTTTTAGCAAGAGCTTGCGCACGTCGATCGACGCTCATGTTTAAAGAAAAAGTGCACCAAATTTACGCAAAATGAGGGGAAACACACAAAGAGGATTAAAAAGAACACAATAATGGGTAATTTGATGGAAAGTACTTGAATTCCACTGTTACAAAACCACTCAAGTATTTCCGCTTTTTTAAATCACATACATAAGCATCATCAACATTAACAATGAGTCTAGCCACTAAATCTACAAGATTGGGACTTTTGAAGACCCCATCTAGAATCCTTTTATCAAACAGAAGACTCTACTCTGCTCATGCTAAAGAGGAACACTCCCATGACGAACACTCACATGAAGAACATCACGATGACCATGGCCATGGTGATCCATTAAGTGAATCTGAACCTATCTTTAACAGACGTACTATTGGATTTGCCGCTGTTATTGCTGCTGCTGCTGGTTTCAACTATATCAATGAATCATACAAGGGATCTCACGAAGGTAAGCCAATTTTATCTATAATCACTGAGCCAAAATTATTGGAAAAAGTTGAAGCCAACTACAATGAATACAGAACCACCGTTGCCAAGGATATTGAAAGAATAAACATGATCACATATAGAGAATTGAGAACTCCTTCCAATGTCATCACTGCCATCAGAGACGTTCCAGGTAGAACTCAACCATTTGGTGGTAACGCTGAATTCAACACAATTAGAAACTTTAGTGAATTAGCCCCAAGAAAGACGCCAGAAAATCCATTCCAAACTGAATAGATTCCTTTTGTTTTAATGTCTTTTATACTTCTTCATTCCTTTTCCCTTCCTTTTCACCTTTTTTTACAAAAAAAGGGGAGAGGCAAAATAAACCATATCACAAAATATTTTCATCATCTATACAATTACATCCATTTTTCAAAACACTCAATGGAATTAACCAATTGATACAATTATACATTGTTTCTGTGGATATCCATTCTATGAATGTTTTTTGATATCATCATTTGCCTTGTCATCCATCATTACTCTGGGCTTTCCCTTTTTTGTTTTACGTACATTATTTATTTATTTATTACAGTCTTTATATTTATTACTTTAATACAATATTCTCGTTTTAGTTTGAAGTATTATTAGAGTTAGTACATTACATCATGAATTGTACTTGTATGAGGAACACATATCGTTGTTTGTTCAATATAATGGGGGTAAATGGAGTGCTCTAGTTTTTTTTAAAAAACCTTTTTTGCTCTCTTTTAATACAATTATTGATTAATATCATCTATTACCGATTTGTAGTAGCCTTATACAATCCATCTCCCTTAATCATGAATTAAGTTCCCTTTCTGATCTGATCTGTTATCAATAACACCTATCATTGATTAAAGTAAGTGAAAATAAGTCACGTGACAGAAGTTGACAATACACGCGGTTTCGAATCAGATCAAAATTCTATTTTGTTTATGTTTACACAATTTGTTTTTGTTTTGTAAATTGGTGACGACTTATATTATTAGTAGTTGTATTTAGAAAATTGAGTGTCACCTATAGCATAAATATATAACTGATCTCCATCTTTTCGTCATTAATACATATACCCCATAAAGATATGAGTATCGGACCATCAAGATCTGAATTATTAGAATGGATCAACACCACGTATAATTTGAATTACACCAAAATTGAACAATGTGGAAGTGGTGCCGTTTATTGCCAAATATTTGATTCAGTTTATGGTGATTTACCAATGGGTAAAGTGAAATTCAATGCAACAAGTGATTACCAGTATTTGGCTAATTACAAGATCTTACAAAGTGGTTTTTCAAGACACAAGATCAGTAGAGAAGTGCCAGTTGAGAAATTGATGAAGTTCAGGCTTCAAGACAATTTAGAATTTTTACAATGGATGAGTAGACTGTGGTCTGATAACAAATTGGAGGAGTACGATCCTATGGCTAGACGGAAATCTTCAATGGGATCAAACTCCAATGGTGTTGTCGGTAGTGGTAGAAGGGTCACATCAAATGGTAATGCATCTGTGAGAAGAACCTCATCAGCATCATCATCAACCACTTTATCTGTCAGTAAACAAAGACCACCACAATCCACATTTGGTGGATCTGCATCTAGAGTGTCATCCGGGTCTTCGAGATCTCTGAAACCATCAAACACCAACATTGAAGGAGGTTCTGTCAATTCATCACACAAACTATTTAAGATTTCTGAAGAGTTGAAACAAGCTAAGCAGGATTTACACGAATCTAAACAAATTCAGGAGAATCTAGAAACAGAGAGAAATTTTTACTTTAATAAATTAAGGGAAATTGAAATAATATGCCAGAACTTGAATGACAAGATCAGCAGTGATGAAACTGTGGAAGTTGGCGTCAATGAATTAATTCAGCACATTCAAGAGATACTTTACAGTACTGCAGAGGGATTTCAAGTGCCCAATGAAAATGAAAATGCGGGAATTGTCTCCGGTGTTGACAACAGTGTCATGGACACCAGCATTCAAAATAACAAGGAAAATGATCTTAAAATGTTAGATGAAGAAACATTTTAGTTTTGTCTAATACTTGATTCTGCTATGATTTTGTAAACGTGCCTTGCTCTTTTGTCCTTTTTCGGTTATGAATATTTTTCTATTTCATCTTTTTTTCCCACCCTTTACTGTTCTCCCTTCTTTTGTCATTTTCTGTTTTTTTATTTTTGTCTGTTTTGAACTTTTCTTTAGCATCATTTTTTAAATATATACCAATACCACTCATTAAAACGTAAAAAGAAGCAAAAACAAAAGCCGAACTTGCTGATGGTTCGCTTTAACTAGTAAGAGTTATTGACACGTTTTGTCTGCCATTTTCTCACTTCACCAAAAACCGAATTTTCTTTATGGAAAGAGGGAAAACAACTGAGTGGCAATGGCATTTGCTTGTGAAGAAAAGGGAAAAACTTGATAGTGTTGTATACATACCTACATAAGCATAACCATTGGTACGATTGTTGTCATTGTTTCAGCAAATTAAAATACACACATCATGTTTGCGTTGAGGAACCCTATAATGACAATGCGTAGACCTGTGTTGAGTTTACTTCACACTTCAATGAAAAGAGGTGTTTCTCAGCCAATGTTATCTGCATTAATAAGAAAACCAACCACCACATATAGACATTTCACATCGATAAATAACAATTTACAGTTCAGATCTGCCTTTAGAACTCTTCAAGAGAACAAAAAGCCAAATGATTCCAAGAAAGTATCACCCAAGAAAGATGACAATAAAGGTGGTTCCTTCCCTGGATTTGATCCAAACCCAGCCGGTGGAAGTCCAATGAAGAGTTGGATTATCATGTCTGTGGTTGTGACATTGTTGTTGAATTTCCTAGACACAGAATCTTCATTCACTAATCAATTGACATTCCAAGATTTCAAAACAAACTACCTTGAAAAGGGGTTGGTGAAACGTATCGTTGTCATCAATAACAGTTTTGCAAGAGCTGAATTGGTTACTAGCGGTTCCATTGTGGGATTCACCATTGGTTCATTGGAATTTTTCGAAAGAGAAGTGGATGAAGTGCAGGATAAATTAGGAATCCCAATAGCTGAAAGAATTCCTGTGTCATATGAAAAGGTTACCAGTATTTGGTCATACATTATGCCATTCATTCCAACTCTTATTTTGATCTTCGGTACATTGTACATTTCCAACTTCTTTAGAAAATCACGTAAAGGTGGCGGATCAGGTAATCCATTTGATTCATTCATGAGTGTTGGTAAGTCCAAGGCTAAATTATTCAATCAAGACACAGACATTAAGGTTAAGTTCAAAGATGTTGCTGGTTGTGATGAGGCCAAGGAGGAAATTATGGAATTTGTGAATTTCTTAAAGCATCCACAAAAATATGAGAAATTAGGTGCTAAGATCCCAAGAGGTGCAATTTTATCCGGTCCTCCTGGTACTGGTAAGACTTTATTGGCCAAGGCAACTGCTGGTGAAGCTGGTGTGCCTTTCTTATCGGTGTCTGGTTCTGAATTTGTGGAGATGTTTGTCGGTGTTGGAGCTTCAAGAGTGAGAGATCTGTTTCAAACTGCTAGAAAGCTAGCTCCTTGTATCATCTTTGTTGATGAAATCGATGCCATCGGTGGTGAAAGAGCTAACTCTCCAATGAGAGCTAATGATGAAAAAGAAGCTACTTTGAATCAATTGTTAGTTGAAATGGATGGTTTTGAAAGTTCTGACCATGTTGTTGTTTTAGCTGGTACTAACAGACCAGATATGTTGGATAAGGCATTGACTAGACCTGGTAGATTTGACAGACATGTGTATTTGGACAGTCCAGATATTGAAGGTAGAAAGGCCATTTACAAGGTTCATTTAGGTCCAATCAAATTGAAGGAACCGGTGACTGATGAATTTGCTGGTAGATTGGCTGCTCTGACTCCAGGTTTTTCAGGTGCTGATATCGCTAATTGTTGTAATGAAGCTGCATTGATTGCTGCTAGAACTGATTCTGAATTTGTTGAATTGACTCATTTTGAACAAGCAATTGAAAGAGTCATTGTTGGTTTACAAAGAAAAACCAGAGTGTTATCACCTGAGGAGAAGAAGACTGTTGCCTACCACGAAGCTGGGCATGCTATCTGTGGTTGGTATTTGAAATACGCAGATCCATTGTTAAAGGTTTCTATCATTCCAAGAGGTGCCGCCGCCTTGGGTTATGCACAATATTTACCAGGCGATCAATACTTGATCTCACAAGAACAATTTGAACATAGAATGATTATGGCATTAGGTGGAAGAGTGTCCGAGGAATTAAATTTCCATCAGATCACTACTGGTGGTTCTGATGATTTCCAAAAAGTGACAAAAATGGCTAATTCTATGATTTTGAAACTGGGTATGTCAAAGAAACTTGGTACAATTGTGTTAGAACCAAGACAAAATGAAATGCAAGTTCATAAACAATTCAGTGAAGAAACTTTTGAAATGATTGATGAAGAAGTTAAAAGAGTGGTTCATGATGCTTATGCCAAATGTACCAAGCTCTTGACTGAGAAATTGGATGAAGTGGACAAAATTGCACAAGAGCTATTGACAAAGGAGGTTATCACTAGAGATGACATGATTAGAATCTTGGGTCCAAGACCGTTTGAAGAAAAGAACGAGGCATTCAAGAAGTATTTATTACCAAAGACCGAAGAAGGTAATGGTGAAAACCCACACAATGACGATGGTGCTAAACTATAATTTACACGAAAAAATAATAAGATGAAAGAAAAACAAAGACAAAGCACCCTTTGATAACACTATACACACTTACTCTCATATATATTATATACTTTATATATACTATTCCCATGTAAATAGCATTTATTTTCTGTTTTAATTAAAACCATGATTGAGTGGCGCACTATGCGAATCTAATGGGCTGTGCACGCGAAGCAGTGTAAACAAAAGGTTTGGAAAAGTAAACAAGAATTGATTGATCCACAAAACAAAGGAACAAGAGAAATAGATAGTGTTTTGGCCAGTGATCATTACCTAAGAATATATATAGGTGACGAGTATAATGTATAACACAAATAAAAACGATATGGATAATCAGCTTGGGAATAATGATTCCTCTGTTTCCAAGAAGATTTCTCCTCCTTACACAACGATAACAACAGATTTCTTCAAACTGGAACAAGACAAAGAAAATATTCAACCATTAAACCAAGGTCGGTCAGCATTTGCTCTCAGCAAACAATTATCAATGACAAAGACTGGAAGAGATCACATGCAAGAAAACAAGAAGCAAGAGTTTGAAGAGAGATTACAGCAACATAATTTAATTGACTTGGATGATCCAATAGAACCATACTTAGAATACTTGAAATGGACCCATGACAATTACCCAACTGGTGCTACGAAGAACTCAGGATTGATTCAGTTGTTAGAAAGAATCACACATGATTTCAAGGATGATGAGTATTACAAGAATGAAATACGGTACTTTAAAGTTTGGCTTGAGTACATCAAGTTCAGTGACTCACCAAGGGACATCTTCAATTACTTGAACAAGAAGAAAATTGGATTGAAATTAAGTGCATTCTATGAAAACTATTCAAATTTCATGGAATTGCAAGGTGATTTTCAAAAAGCGGAAGAATTGTATGTTTCTGGTATTAACATTGGAGCCAGACCACTGGCTAGACTAAAGAAGTCATTTGAAGCTTTCAAATTAAGAAGAGAGAAGTTTGAAACCACTGATGGTAAGCAATTGAGTCGGCACACACTGAAAAATCCAACTGGTAGTGGATTGTCTGGAAGTTCTGGTGCCAGACCTGGGTTGTTTGCCAAATCAAAATCATCCATTCAAATTTACAATGATAAAGACCACGATGCGGAATATCTTGCAACGAAGGACACGCCTGGAACATGGAACAGTTTGGATTTGATAAGCAATTCAAAGAAGGAAAACTCATTAGCTGCTACAACTTGGTCAGGTCAAAAGTTGGTGCAGCAAAGCACTAAAAGAATTCCATTAAAAGAGAAAATCACAGTGTTTAGAGACACTGAGTTGAAATACCCAGTGACAAAACTAGTTGAAATTCCGGGTAAAAGAACAGAGAGACTAGATTTCAACCTGAGTTTGTTCATTCCTGAAAATGGTATGCAACCCAACACCCAATGGGAAATTTTAGCTCATATGAGAGGATGCTACTTTTCGACTAAAAAGGTTCAGTTGAGTAAAAAGAGAACATTTGATACATTCAATTCACCAAAAAAGTCAATGTCACCAAACAAGAAAATTTCCAATGTCATCCCATTAAATGAGGCAGAGGTTACTAAATTAACCAATTCACCCACTCTAACTTTTTTCTCTAAGCAGGCTGCAAGTGATGTGTTTGATATGTTCAATCAGCCTCTCAATGACCATACTGAAACAGAAAATATCGGTACCGAAAACGAACTCGATTTGGGAGGATTAAGTGATTTTGCCACAGAGACAATTACCAAACCTATAAACAATACGGCATATCTTGAAACAGCACCTGAAACACCATTGCCTTTGCAACAAAATGAAACCAACAATGATGAATTGCTGAGCTCTCCATTCATGGATCAACCTCTTCATATGACCCCATCCCATGAACCAATTTTGATAGATCCATTCGATTCAAAATTAAAGAGTAACCTTTTGAACAAGTTACATGATACTTTGTCAACGTATGGTAACTACCATAATATGAATATTAAATCAAACAAGTTAGCTGCATTGAAGAGAATTCTTAAACCATGTAGTCCTCCAGTGTTGGGTCATAAGCAGTCCATGGTTGAACTCGGAAATGATCTGCATTGCCTGACAAAAGAATTAGGCGAAGGCGGGTTTGCTACAGTCTATCTGAGTGAAAAGCCAGATGGTAAGTTGAATGCTGTCAAAATTGAGAGTCCTCCGAGTGAATGGGAATTTTACATTTTATCTCAAATTTTGTCTAGAACTAATGCATATGGATGTGTCAAACCGCAGGCATTCTATAAGTTTGATGATGAGTCATTCCTGGTACTTTCCTATTTGAAGCAAGGTACTCTATTGGACCTCGTGAATCTCAGCTGTCAACCAAACAGTTTCAAGCTCGATGAGTCACTAATCATTTACTTAACAATTCAATTGATCCGTACCATTCTCGCATTGCACAAGAATAGAATTATTCATGGTGATTTAAAACCTGATAATTGCATGCTTGATTTTTCGAGCACTTCTTCTGAAAGAACTCTCAGGTTTAATGATTTGGTGTTGATTGACTTTGGTAGATCTGTTGACTTGACTTTATTTTCATCTACTGTTAGATTTCAAACCAAATTGTCATCTACTGACTCGCAGGATTGCCCACAGATAATAGAGAACAAATCATGGTGCTACGAACCAGACTATTATGGTATGGCTAATGTTGTTCATACGCTACTCTTTGGGAAATTTATAAAGGTTCAAGCTGTCAATGGTAAAATGCAATTAATTGAAACTATAAGACGGTACTGGCAGAAAGAGTTATGGGATGAATTCTTTGACTTGACTTTAAATTCAGAGGTTGTGTCTACAGAAGATGATGGAAACATTAAACCACAATTGGAACGGCTTTTAGTTAAATTTGAGGATTGGCTTAAGTTGAACTGTTCCTCATGCGGTATTATTGATAAGATTGCTTTCGTAAATGATAGCTTGAATGAAAGAAATAAGAAGCGGAAATGAACGACTACTTGTAAATTATATAATATTTATCTATAATAATGTACTTTTAACATATTACTTAAGCTATTTATAAGTTAAGGATGTATTTTATATATTACAGAATGCATAACGCAAAAAAGGTGAACGGGAAAACACAGAACAAAAACAAAAAACGAAATGCAAATGTAAAATTAGAAAATTAATCTTCTTTTTCATTACTTTTGTTATTTCCTTTAAACAAGTTTATTAACTTTTGCTTCTTTGCTTTGATTCTGTTGGCGATTTTTGTTAATGGAGTTTCGGAAACCAGAAGTTCCGATTCTTCTTCTGTGACAGTTCTCTTCACCAATAAATTGAAAATTGAGCCAAAAGCTAGAGACATCACAGTGGAGGTTAAGATCACAACATTGTAAGGCATAGAGAAATCAGGTGTTGGTAGTGTTAACAAAGACGTTGTCGTTCTGAAGGTATACACAACTTCATTAGATTTACCCAATAATGAAATCACAGATGGTGGAATTTCAAATCCATGGTTTGCATCTGGTGGGTACTCAGCGTACAATAACATTGCCTTGTCAAATTCAAAGGAAATCTTCAATTTCGTATTTGCAGGAATGGACAGCAAAAGTTCTAAATGACTTGGCTTGGCTCTATCGATTGAAGGCGAATACATTATTTCATTAATCACATCGGAATCATCACTGATACCGTATGTAACTGTGTTATTCAAAGTAATCGTAATTGTATGAAGATATATTCTCATAAACCATGGCAATGCTTCAAACACAACAACCTTGGCGACATCATGAGATGGATTGAAAATGTCAAGTCTGAAACCACCTCTATCCTGTGAATAACCAAATAAGGATCTGGAACCATAAATAGGAGGTTCTTCTAATGGTTTGATGTCAGTAGAATTTGTCACGTTGAATGAAATATCGTAGTTGTTAACACCCGTCAAGGCGAAGCAATTATCATTCTTTATACTTGCGACACGTTCACCATTATAATTGACACCTACGTTGTAAGAGCCACTGTCAGGGATATCAGCACATATCTGTGATGGTTGTGATGCGATCAAAGCACCACCTTGAACTTCCTTGCCGAACAAATCCAGCAAAGAGTAATCCCAATTATCAGGCTCTCCCAACGGGAAACAATGATAAATGTCGTGTTTCTTTGATGTATCACATCTTAATTCTTCACCAGGAGTTGGCTTTGGTATTGGCATCTTGTTTCTTTCTAGGACTTGTGGAATGTTCAATATTAAGTTTATTGATTGTTGCATGTTGTAATAACATTCTGCATCCTCGTTGCATTCAGTCAAAATATCAATTGACATTGATGACCATTGTGAATTGAACACTTTGTGACCGGTTAAAAGAGATGAAACACCGACTTTACCCTTGGTTGGTAACAATTTCAAAAATGGAGTTAAGTTTTCTGTACAAATTGGTTCTCTTGGTAGGGCGCTTCTCAGTAGATACAAATCATCCTTCAATGGTGCATTCCCTAGCAATGAACTGTTTGGTTGGAATAATGTGTTTGGATATGTTGTTGAAAGAGAATCAATGAAATTCAATGAAGCGCAGAACAAACCAGATAATGAATTTGATAATTTAATCCAGTGCTCAAAGGCATCCTCTTTAGAAGATGCTTCAATTAAAGCCCATAACTCAACACCAGTACCACCACTAATCTCACCATTATTGATCAATTTACCAAATGTCTCAGCATCATACCAACCTTGTGTGAATCGTAAGTGTAATTCCCTTGTCTTAGTTTCGTGTAGAATGGGACCAAGAAGCTTGGAAAAAGTTGAATAATGGCTCACATCGTCAGAACCTGGGTATAATGATATTTTTGAGGAGTTCATTTGAAAGTTAAAAGACGCCAACAAGTTATTTCTTGCCAACGGTTTAAAATTCACACTTTCTTTATATGGATATTTCACATTAGTTGATGTTACAGAATTGCTTGTTTCCTGATGTTTGGGTGATTCAAATTGTGTTTGCTCTTCGGGTTGTATCGTGTTGTCATTGTTTACCGATTGATCTTCTGATACTTTGTCAGCCAATGCAAAGCACAGCAAGCAGAGTATGTAAAAAAACGACCAACTTTTCATCACTTAAATGAAATTCAATTGACTTGTATTAACTGAACAGTAGTGTATGGTGGTACTCATTCAATATAATTGTTTCAATGGAAGATGTTTTGTCTTGCTTCGATGGACAGAAGAGCTAGCTGTTTGAATTCAAAATTCCGTGTCCCTCGAGTTTTCGTATTACGTAAGCGATCGTATAATTAGTGTGAGAGGGGTATGAGTGCTTACTTATTTACTTAAATTACTTACAACTATTTCAATCAGAATAAATAAAGACGTATCGTATAGTTCATTAAGTCCTAAATTAAATTCTATCAGTATGTGATTTGAACTTCGTGATCTTAATTCTGGTAAGATGAAGCTTTAACGTAGCATACGAGATCACTCTGTGAATAATGGTCAACAAAGCTATCAAGCAAAAGTAAAGTTTCTTATTGATCTTGATATTGTACAAGTCAAGAACTTCGGCACCATTTGTGAATAAGCATGATCCATCTGCCATTTTTTCAGATTCAGTACAATAAAGCTTCAACCCACTGGTGAATTCCATATTCACGATTAACATGACAGTGTAATGGACAGGTGATAAATAATTCATAGCCTTTAAGAAATCGTCCAAAGTCATTGCTAAAAGGCCCGCCATGGAAACACCAATAGAACAGAAGATCGAGATTATAATAACGGCAAATCCAGAATGATCAAATAATGTGTTGAATGAAATACCCAATGATTCACCAGCATTAACCACTAGAGCCGTTGTATACATAAGCGTAAAGAAGAGACCAGCTGTGTATTGTAAACCAATCACAAACATCATGAACACTGAAAACACAAATGATGATATTATTTCAAATGGTAGTTCGATAATTAGATAACTATAAAAAAATGAACTCAACTTCACGACATCGTCGTTAAACTCATCGTAGAAATAATCTCTTTCTCTAGGGTACCCAGCGATGTTATTCAACATACCAGTAAAGTATAGTGCAATCATCTGCTGAATTAAACCAAGCCTATTTTGAACACTAGCTGATGTATGTTTCAATCTGGCAAAGAATAAGGCAAAAATCACAGCTAAACCAATAATCTGAGCACATCTGGCTATCAAAATGTTCATATCTCTTATTAACCCAAGCCACTGTCTGCTGGTTAGAACGTAATATCCAACAAGAAATCCAGCAGGTTCTTTAACAGATGATTGAAATCGTATCCGTAATTCATCCGTACTCTTTAATAACTTAGAATTGGAGATGGTGTGCCTTATATTCTTCTCAGACCAGTGGGTAACAATCTTATCGACTCTAGCTTTTGTTTTGGCTTCAAGTTCGGGATTAGCAGTGTTGTATGAAATCATGTCGATGAAATAATCACCTAAATTAGTTAGTTTAGGTATTGAAAATCCCATATCTTTGAAATTAATAATTAGGTCTTCCTTACTACCGTTGAATGCCACTTTACCTCCTTTTGCTAATAACAAGATTGAACCGAATCTATCTAAGGATCTTGGTTGATGAATTGTCATAATGATTGTGGTTCCGTGATTGGCTAACTGTTCAAGACAATCAATGATAGACTCCGACGTGAAAGCATCTAATCCCGATGTTGGTTCATCCAAAATTAGAACTTTTGGAGACGAGATTAGTTGAATAGCAATTGATAATCTTCTCTTTTCACCACCGGAAATACCTTTCAAAAGCTCATTACCAACAAGAGTATCCGCACATTCCTTCAATCCCATCTGTAAAATGATAGAGTCAACTAACTGATACTGTTGTTTTAATGATAAACCAGTTTTGCTTAATCGTAACCTTGCAGAGTATCTAAGAGTTTCCTTAACTGTTAATGTCGGTAGCAAGTGGTCATCATCTTGAATCACATAGGAACACACAGGACGTATTATATGGTAGTTTTCCACTTCACAGTCATTTAAAAAGATAGAACCGGATGACTTATATTTAGTAATCAACGTTGAAGTTAATCTACCACTTATCAAGTTTAAAAGAGACGTTTTCCCAGAACCCGATGGGCCCATAATGATATTTAACTTACAAGCATCAAAATTCGCATTGACATTTAGCAAGATATCCCTTGAGGATTTCTTCAATTTGTTGGCAACAGATAAGCAAACATTTTCAAGGGCGATGTCGATATTCTCCTTCTTAGATTCACTTTCCTTGTTCCATACATCTTCAAAGATCACTTTATTGTCAAGACCAGTGTTAGACTTCATCTGTTTCCCTAAACTAACATCCACTGGATTTATCTTCAAAATAATTCCTGCGGCCACGTATGTTCCAATGCAAAATGCTAAAACCACACAGATTGGTAATGCGTTCCAATGTTGTGGATATCCTAATGATTTTAGAACGTATTCACCGGTATAGGCATCACAGATTACATCAACATTAGGGTCATCTGCATATTCTTTGAAACAAGAACCTTTAAAGCCAGTGAATTCATTACTGACAAAGAATCCGAATGAGTACCACAAGTAAGCGATGTACTTACACCATCTGACATACACTGGCATATGATCTGCATTATTAAAGAATCCATTTAGCATACTTTGAAATGTGAAATTCAAGTTACCAACCAAGTTAGCAATGGCAACGTCTCTGCTGATGGCAGCAGCAAAAAGGGCGACACCGACTGTGTTTAAATGGAAAATAAAGTTACCAGCAAAATACTTGAAGAAATACTTGGCAGAGTCTGTTCGTAAACCATACATGAAATATGTGATCAATGAAAAAATCATAGAAACTGGAAAGTCCTCTGTGATTAATTTAGATATTCTTCTTGATGTGATAAACCCAATGATGGATATGCATCCCTCTTGCCGTTCTCTGTCAAATATTTTCATTTCACTGGTACATAAACGGTACGTTTCGAATAATAAGAAAAGATAGCATTGAAGTGATGAACTTGTATAGAGAGCAGCTTCACGAGATCTTATACCTGCTAAACTATCATCTGGCTTGTAGAATAACCAACCACACATTATACCCAAGATAACAGCTTCAAATATAACCGCAAATGAACCCATTGGGTCCCGTAGTTGTAGCTTTAAATTTCTTTTGACTAGAATTCTGATTTCTCTTGATAAAGGTGCCCTGCTGGTCTCGTGCTCGGTTATTGATGACTTGGACTGATCATTGATGGTATTAGATGGTAATGATAAAGGTACAGCATCTGGATCGACTGAATTGAAGTTGTTCATTGTCTCCATTCTTTGTTTCCAACTGCTCACTATTTTCTCCACAGTTACCTTAGACGTTTCCTCCTTGTCAAAGGTTCTTGTATCGACTGATGTGATATCTATCAAGTAATCAGCTGGGTTGGTGTTTTTCTCTGGAACGGGGAACCGAATACTGGCAAAATGGTCCAATATTCCCTCGTATGAGTCACCATAGCAGAGGTGACCCTTAGACAAAATCAATACTCTGTCAAATAACTTGAATATATCTGATCTCGGTTGATGAATGCTCATGACTACTGTTTTCCCTAAACTCTTAGCTAGTTTCTTCAACGATAAACAAAGCATGTATGCATTGTAACTGTCCAACCCCGTAGTTGGTTCATCCAAAAACAAGATAGATGGGTTCGAGATTAACTGTAATGCCACACTCAACCGTCTTTTTTCACCACCTGATAAACCCTTGTTTCTTTTGTCACCGACTAAAGTGTCCTTACAATCTTTCAACCCCAACTCCAGTATGATCTCATTGACCAATTGTAATCTTAGTTCATGTGATGTGGAATTCGACAATTTCAATTCCGCAGAGTACAGCAACGTCTCAAAGCAAGTCAATGTGGGGATCAAGATGTCCTGTTGAATGACATAAGCGTGTCTTAATTTATTCAGTGATGTGTAAGTGGTTCCATCCTCCAAATGGTACGATATCTCTCCAGTTTTCAATAACGATGAAAAATGTCTGTTCGCCAGGGAATTCAACAAAGTCGTTTTCCCACTACCAGATCCACCAATGATACACGTCAACGAATCCCTTGGAATGTCAAACGTCATTGGGTAAAGGATCGTTTTAATCTGATCATTTGCCTCGATGTCAAGGTCCTTCTGAGTATGTGTAAACAATTTCCCGATGGCGGCAGTAGATTGCACTTTATTTCTTTTCAAACACCCTATCGATAAATTCCTTATCTTAACACTGACTGATAATGTTTTGTTCAATGGGATCCCAGTGGTGGATGATGTATCGGTGAAACCTTCATCGTCTAATGCATCACCATCAAAGTCAGAATCTGTGCAATTGGAACTGTAACCAGGAACTGATTTTTTCTCCTCGGTAACGTTGGACGATGCCTGATAACAATTGGAAGCATAGTTTTGTAACTCCATTGGACTGTATGTAATATCTATTGCTACCGTTCTTCTTTTTTCCCCTTTTGTCACGTCAATGGAATGCTGTACCAAAAAAGCCAAAGTCGATTACACCCATTTACAGAGCCACAAAAGTTAACTCACCCAAACTTACTTGGCTTTGAATAATGGCAAGCCTAAAAAAATTGGACGCAAGTCAGCCCCACGCTAAAAGAAAAAAAAATATTTCTTAACAATATACGTACGTTATTGGTATTGTAATTATTATTATTCTTATTATTATTATTATTATTAGTGTTGTTGTTATTGTTGTAATACAAATAATATACAAGGGGAATTTGGTGTCTAGTTTCTAGTTTCTAGTTTCTAATGGATCAGTCCTGCTCTGGATCTGATTCTAGGGTGGCTTATGTTAGTGTCGTCATCATCGTGACCGGGGAAGGTTTTATCAGGGAACATTAGCCGTATCTTTTTCAGAGCATCATCATTATCGTAACCACCTTCACCTTCACCTTCACCTTTGTCATCACCTTTGTCATCACCTTTGTCATCACTCTCATCGTCATCAGCGGTAGTGGAACCATAAAGTTTTTTACCGATGGTGGACTTTGCCCTGAATCTGGGATTATTCCCACTGGTGTGGATGTCTGGGTATTGATGGGAAATGGAGTCGATGTCGTCTGGTCTTTGTCTCAATTTCAATCGAGCAATCTCTAATTGTAACTGTTTAACTTCGTCGCACTTTGACTGGTATTTCTTTTCCAGTTGTTGATATTGAGTGTTGGATGGTTCACTGCTCCAATCAGCCCTTTGTCGTCTCAAGTCACGGTTGTCACTTCGAAGGCTGACATTAGCGGCTTGTAGTTCATTCACTTGGGAGTCCAATTGACCTAGTTTACTGAGTAATTGATCGTGAACGTTCAACAATTCAGTGTACCCCTTGGCTATCTCCTGTGCGCTTTGTGTTTCCACTTTAAACTCGGCTCTCAGTTGTTGGTATTTGGTTTTTAATTCACTGTACTCACAACGGAGTCTCACATGTTCCTCCTTGTCTATGAAATTCTTCGAAATGGTGATAAGTTCATTCAACTGTTGATTGTTCCTTTGTAGTTTCCCCACAAGTTGATTCAAATTCTCACTGGTGGATTGGATGTTAGCTGTTTGTGCCTCCACCGATGCATGGTCATTGGAACTTGGGAACGATCCAATCAATTTGTGTCTACCTGGTTGATGGCCCCATCTTGCAGCTGATATATTGATCATCTTTGTCGTGTTTTCAATAGATTCATCAGTGAATGGGAGTGACAAATCAGCGTATCTGCCGTTGTAATCTGAGTGTGTGGGTATGTGGTGGTGGTAACTGTAATTGGTTTTTGGTGATATAGAAGGTGCTAAATTGAATGAACTTCTCCTACTTCTAGGTGATCCAAACCGGCTTCTAGTGTCTTCAAACACATCTTCATCATATAAGTACCTATCTGGATCATAATTTTCATTGAATGAACTGTAATTGGAATTTCTGTATGTGTTAAAATCTGTTATTGACTCGTTGGATGGTGTTGTGGGACGACCGATGTATTCTGAATTTGGTAAACTTGATCTCGTCGTATCTGTTGATGAGTTGCCCACTATTGAACTCCACACTTTGGTGAAGATGTTGGGTTTCTTATCTGGCTCTGTATCATCCATGACACTGATTGTATGTCGTCAATGGACTGGTGTAACTTGCAATGTCGATGTTTTGTTTGTCTGTTTCTTTCTTGTAGTTGTTTGTTTAGTACACAAAGGACAAGTCTGAGACACTTCAAAACAAGCGCGTCGCTCGCTGTTTATCGATCGAGACGACACGAGACGACACGAGACGATCGACCACGGCTAAGGTTTCCACTACTAACTAAATGGTAAAACATATCATATAACTGGTTTAACAGAAGTAAGGGGGGGCATAAAGAGGTATAAAATACACATAAATAAAAAGTAAAAATATAAATAAAATAGCTTCATTCAATTTTAATAGTTAGCCCACCCATAAGTAGACGCTAATCTTTTTTGTAAATGTTCACCAGCGGTCATTGACTTGCCATGTTTCTCCAAGTATTCAGCGGCACCTCTACCAGTGATACCACTGACCTTCTCTGATGGCACAGGTTCTAACAATGTTTGGTCAGCAGGGTGGGCAAAGAACACAATGGAGTATCTGTCCTTACCCGAGTTTAACAATTTCTTCGGGAATCTGACTCTGTGGATCGTTGATTTGAACAATCCATTGGTCCAATAACACAATTGGTCACCGATGTTAACCACTAATGGTGGTGCTTGTCCCTGTTTGGCGAATTCATCAGACGCTGGCACGTATGGGATTGATGTCCATTTCTTTGTCACCGGTGACAAAATCTCCAACCCATCTTCGTCTTGTCTTTGGAACAACAACGTCACGCAACCGTAATCTGTGTGAGCACCGGCAACGTTGATCTTACTCAGATCATCCATTTCCTCCATGGTTAAATCATCGTTGGTCTTTGGGTTTGGATAATGGAGAAATCTGAACGCTGATCCACTTATGTCATCCGGATGATGTCTCGACGTGAACCATTTCTCACCTCCATGTTCCTGGGAGATGTCTAACCCTGTAGCCAACAATTCCAAGGCTTTGTGAAGAGCCTCCCGCAATTTCACAATGGTGGTCTGAACTAATTTAGCGTTCTCTGGTTCAGTGAAGATGGAAGGTAATTCTTGATCGGCTTCACCGGTTGATAAATTCAATTTGGCGAAATTGAAACCTTCCTTTGGATCACCTATTTTCTTATCTAACTCATCTTCTTCTAAATTCTCCACTCCAACTCCAGTGTAACCTCTGTTGGATTCATCAATGGCTAATTTACTCTTTTCAGAGAATGGTAATTCAAAGTAATTCTTGGACAATTCAAATAATGCATCGACTTCCTTTTGACTGAATCCATGGCCCTCTAACAGTAAAAAACCCTGAGTGGACGCTGCATGGAATATTTTGTCTGCAGTGTCTCTGTCTGTTTTAGAGATATCAACGATTTCTAATGGATTTCCAACTGTTGACATTTTATTTCGTTGAGTGATGTTGGTAATTTGTATTTATATGTATACTGAACTTTTAAAACAAAACAAGAAAAATTTAAATATTTATAACTATATATATATTAACATTCACTTCATAAATCGTAACACTTTTTTGTTCTTTTCCATCCATCCATCGATTTTCCTTCCCTCACCGCAATTTTATTGAAAAGATAAGAAGTCAAAAACTGAGAGATAAGCCAATCAATAAATTCCCGGTAATTTGTACAAAAACATTCATTACAAAACTACTAAACTACAAACAGAATGAAATGGAATGAATGAACAAATTTCAAATCATCCAATAATCACACTTGATCAAATTACTTCTATTATTTAAAAAAATACTAAAATATATTTATATTTTTTTGTAGAGTAAAGGATAAAAGAGGTTCTTTCTCAAGAAACCAACAAAGAAATCAAAAAAATTATAAGGAAAAAAACTGAATCAACAACCAAACATCAAGACATTTGAGTTGAAGCAAAATATACAAATTAAAAAGCTTTAATGTTATAAACAGAAACAAAATAAAATTATTAAACAAAAATCATTAATTTATAAAACTCTCCTTATTAAATTTATTTCTTGGTGGCCTTTTGAGCAGCCTTGGTAACCTTACCAGCCTTGTCGGACTTTTCAACAGACTTGATGACACCAACGGCAACGGTTTGTCTCATATCTCTGACAGCGAATCTACCTAATGGTGGGTAAGAGGTGAAGGCTTCAACACACATTGGCTTGGTTGGAACCATCTTAACGATAGCAGCATCACCAGACTTGATGAACTTTGGAGAGTCTTCCATCTTCTTACCAGATCTTCTGTCAATCTTTTCCAACAAAGTGTCAAACTTACAAGCAATGTGGGCAGTGTGACAATCCAAAACTGGAGCGTAACCAGCAGAGATTTGACCTGGGTGGTTCAAGATAATAACTTGAGCATTGAAGGATTCAGCACCCTTTGGTGGATCGTTCTTGGAGTCACCACAGACGTTACCTCTTCTAATTTCCTTAACGGAAACGTTCTTAACGTTGAAACCAACGTTATCACCTGGAACACCTTCAACCAAAGTTTCATGGTGCATTTCAACAGACTTAACTTCAGTGGTAACACCAGCTGGGGCAAAAGTGACAACCATACCAGCCTTAATGACACCGGTTTCAACTCTACCGACTGGAACAGTACCAATACCACCAATCTTGTAGACATCTTGCAATGGCAATCTCAATGGCTTGTCGGATGGT